>JAOSBM010000006.1:26717877-26741147 GCA_027568955.1 Erythroxylum tenue
GTGTTGAAAATGATTTTCTAACGACTTTTAAATTTCTTTGGCCCACATTGGAAATGAACTTCTGCTTATGTTAATGTAAAAAAAATTATATCAACTTGCGATTGATGGAGTGCCCTAGCATGCCACCTTCGCTGACAATGACTCGGATATCACCATCGATGTCGGGTTCGGGTCTTGCGGGAGTGGGATGCTACAGTTTGTGTATTTTATTATCATATGTAAATTTTATCATTTGATTATTTTCACCATATATTGAGTTATTTGATTTTAAGGATACAGTTAGGTTACCCTTATTGAGTAGGCAACTTACCTCTTACTGGTATATTTTTTTAGGAGATAAAGAGATTGCCGATAATCCTAATGCACGTGATTTATAGTGTGGAGTCTAAGTAAGGTCAATAGATCAAATTGTGTACAATTGTTTTATTATATATACTTTCTAATGTTACAATTTGGGATAGTTATGCTTGTATAGATAATTTTTGGGACTAATAAACATCATTTTTTAGACTACTGAGATTTTATTAATTATTTATGTAATTGTGGAGAACTTTGGCTCAGTTATGGTGTAAGAATTTTGAAGCATCATATTTAGGTAGTATTAGAGCAAGTTTATGTTTTTTGGACAAATTGAGTGAATTAAAAAACTAATAATATGTTCTTATCTGATTTAGGATGGTTTCAAGAGACGATATTGTTGGCCCAAAGTTGATTAGGGAATCGGGTAATTTGATATGTTCTTTAGATGTTCCTAATCAGGGGAATTTTAGAGCAGATCGAGTAAGAGGAGAGATGTCATTGCCACCTCAAATGATGTAGTAGGCTATGACAGCACCTCCAACCCGTGGTGATTCTAGGCTGGACCGCAACTATTAGTGAATTTATAAGATAGATACAATGGAGTTTTGAGGAACTATTGATTTTGAGGAGACCAAGGCATGGTGGGAGTAGACAAGGTTAGTTTTAGATTGTTTCGAGTGTACTTTAGAAAGGAGGTTGCAATTCATTATTTTATTATTCCAGGGCAATGCACTGACTTAGTAGAAGTTAGTGAAAAGATCTTATGAGTTATGGGACATGACTTGGCATGAGTTAGAAAGAGAGTTTAGAGACAAATACACTCCACAGATATATCAGGATTAGAAGAAGGTGGAGTTTATGATTTTGATTCAAACAGAAGAGATGTCTATGGTATAGTATGAGGCTTACTTTATAGTTTTGTTTAAGTATGCATTGGAGGATGTGGCAAATCTAGAGGACAAATGTTACTGATTTTAGCAGAGTATAAGGACAGAGATTTGTTTAGGTTTGGGAGCTACTACTTTTAATTTCAAAAAGTTATCGGAGAATGCACTTAGGGTAGAGGATGTGATACAGCAGGGCAGAAGGAGAAGAGAGTTAAAGAGGCGACCAGAAAGTCATTATGGAGAGGGGAGTTGATCCATTAAAAGGAGAGCTAGCCATTTATAATTTACGAGTGCAAAGGGATCTAGGAGAGTCAGTGTTACATCAAGCAGTAATAGTAGTTTTTACTGATTTGGTGGAGATCGAGGAGCTATTAGGGATTTAGGATAGTATAATACTACCAGTGCACCATCGATTGGATCAAATAAAAGGGTTAGTTAGAGGTTCAGAGAACCTTTTAGTTGAGAAGCTAGAGGTTACAGAGTTGTGCTGCCTGTAATAGGGTTTATAAAGGACCATGTTAGGGACCCTCTGAGATTAGTTAGACATATTATATTTATAAAGAAGGGGCATTTACAGAGAAGTTGTTTGATAGTAAGGAGAAGTTTGGGAGTAAGGGTAGAGCAGACAGTACGTGGTCAAAGTGGTGCTTTTGGTTCAGTTAGAGGTTCGGGTATATTTGGTAGTAGAGATAGTGGTTACATGTACTGATAGGACATCCTCAACATAGGGGCTAACAGTGGTTACAAGCACTAATAGGACATCCTCAACATAGGGGCTGATAGTGGTTACAGGTACTAGTGGGACATCCTCATCACAGGGTCAGACTCAGCAAAGATATACCATATCACGAGGGAGGAGGCGTCCACTACCATCAATGTCATTTCAGATATGGTTTCATTATTTGATATTGAGGCTTTTTTGTTAGTAAACCCAGGATCTACACATTCCTACATGTATATAGAGCTTTCCTTTATATTTTTAGGGGAGGTTAGTCCATTAGGATAGGACCTGAGAGTTTTGTTGTCAGTGGGTGACTATGTGGTGGTGAATAGTGTGAGGAAGGGAATGCCAATGGGGATTGGTGAGTGGAGCTACTAGCTAACTTTATACTAATGGATTAAGGGAGTTTGATGTGATTCTTATGATGGATTGTTTGGCACAACGTCGGGCTATAGTGGATTATTATGCAAAAGAGGTGATTATAGAGTATTCGGGTAAACTGAAGGTGATACTTGTGGGGGGATCTCATAGTCATTCCAGCATATACAATCTCAGCTAAAACTATTAGATAGTTGATATTAGATGGACTTAAGGCATATCTAGCTTACATTATAAATACAGGGAGATGAGTCCTAGGTTAGAGGATACTCCTATGGAGAAGGAATTTTTAGAGGTATTCTTATATAACCTCAACGAGAGATAGATTCCATCATTAAGACCATACCTAGAATTGCACCAATTTCTATTGCACCTTATAGGATGGATACTGTTGAGTTACAGGAGTTGAAAAAGAAATTAAAGGAGTTGTTGGAAAAATGCTTTATTAGATCAAATATATCACCTTGGGAAGCTCCAATGTTATTTGTGAAGAAAAAGGATGGTAGTTTAAGACTTAACGTTGACTATCAGTAGTTAAACAGGATAGCAGTGAAGAACAAGTACTTATTACTAAAGAGAGATGATCTTTTGGATCAGTTGAAGGGATTTGTCATATTTTCCAATATTGATTTGAGATCAGGATACTGACAGTTGAGGATAGTTGATTCAGGTATTCCCAAAACAACTTTTTGTACTCAATATAGCCACTATGAGTTCTTGGTGATACCTTTTGAGTTAACTAATGCACCGATTGTATTCATGGCATTGATGAACATGATTTTCAAAAAGTATTTGGATCGATTGATGATATATTGGTATTTTTTGGGAATGAAGAGGAGCATAATAAATATTTGAGGATTGTGTTACATATTTTGAAGAAGAGACAGTTGTATGCCAAGTTACGTAAGTGCGAGTTCTAAATGGAGTGAGTAGTTTTTGTTGGACATGTGGTGTCTAAAGAAGGAATGAGCCTTGATTTTGTTAAGGTAAAAGAAATTATAAAGTGGGAGCTGTCTAGAAATACATCAGAGGTAAGGAGTTTTCTGGGACTTGCTAGGTATTATCAGAAATTTGTAGAGGTATTTTCGATGATAGCTAGCTTGTTGACCAAGTTACTGAAGACATGATTTAGTTTTAGTATATCGAGCAGTGTCGAGAGAGTTTGAGGAGCTTAAACAAAGATTGACTTCTTATCGTCTTCTTTTAATATCATTTTCATCCATGAGCACTTGTCTTGCTTCGTCCTTTATATAATGAACTTGATCCAATTCCTTCGCTTTTTGTTCCCTTGCTTTCGCCAACTTAAAAGTATCATTTTCTCTATCCTTAGTTTTCAATCGTTGATAGAAGTTCTTGTATGCTCTACTTTTGGCTTCTGAAACTATCTTCTTCTCCTCTTTCTTTACTAGCTTGTAACTCTCTCTATTGGCTTCCCTCTCTTCATTTGTTTTGGGATCCAATAGGGCCTTATAAGTAGCTTTCTTGATCTTCACCTTGTCTTGGACATCTTCATTTCACCATTAAGACCCTTCTTACTACCCTTAGGCCCTTAAAACAAATCCCAAGATGTCCTTAGTTATATTCTTTAAAAGAGTTGCTACTCCCTCCCACATCTAATTAACATCTTCTTCTAGTTTTCATATGTTACAATACTATATTCCTAAGTTGTTTTACAATGTCTCCGCTTAGATTCCACCATCTGACTCTAGTCCACCTCTGAGAACTTCTTTTCTTTCTCCAATCCTCAATTATAACATCCATGACTAACAATCTACGCTGAGTTGAGAAACACGCATTAGGTATCACCTTGTAATCCTTGCAACTAGGTCGATCAGTTAGCCTCTTAAGGAAGTAGTTGATCTAATTCTTTAAGGTTATGCTACTAAAAGTTACCAGGTGCTCCTTTTTTGCTAAAGAATGAGTGGCAACCACCAAAGCAAATGCTACAAAAAGTCTAACAAAATAGTCTCATCATCATTCCTATCTTTGTACCTTAAACCCCCAGAGGCACAAGAATACTTGTTTGAAGTCGCCCCTATATGACCATTAAAGTCTCCTCTATAATAAGCTTCTCGTTAATGGAAATTTGTTAAATCACATCATCTAACTCTTCCTAAAATTGGCACTTAAGCTATTCTTCCAACCCTACTTGAGGTGTATAAGCACACATCATATTGAAAATGAAATCTTTCACTATAACATTTAAAGACAAAATTCTATAATTAGTCATATTTATTTTAGAACTCTACACCTGTGAAAGACAAAAGTTTCTTATGCTGATTTGCTTTTAGAACTTGATTCGAACATAACCAAGACAGCACCAATTCAATATTGTGTTCTAAAACATGGGTCCAATATGGTACCACATAAGTTTCATATTACCTAATTCTCCATATTTTTTAACGTTCTATAACTTCTAATAACTTTTGATGTTTGTTTTGAACTATTTATAATTTGAACAAGCTCCTCTTTATATTTGCCAAACTTAAAAGTTTATGTAATTTAAGTAATTACTTAATTCCTATTATAAAAGTTTTAAAGACTATATTATAATTTCAAATAAAATGCTATATATTTCAAATACATGGGTAAATCTCTTATTTATAAATTAGTTATAAAATGCTATATATTTCAAATACATGGGTAAACCTCTTATTTATAAATTACTTATAATTTTCTTTTAGGTGGTGTAGTTTATATAAAATGAAGGTTGAAAGTATATCAAAATTCTTCGATAACTGGAAAATTAAGAATGAGGGTAATTTGATAGGATTACGGTAATTACTTAAAGTTTAATTATTAAAAATTTATATACGTTGATAGAAGATCAAATTTGATTGTTAATAAGTATTAATTTTTTTTTTTTATACAAGGGAAGGTAAATGCAAATTATAAGCCTTATCGTGGGTGACAGACCCCCGACTTATCCTCTTCTAGGAGAGGGATGCAATCCCTAGGAGGGTGCTCAAAAGTAGTGATTCCTAAGGGAAGCCGCCCTGCAAAATTGGCCAGCCAATCCGCTCTACGATTACCCTCGCGGTAAATATGCTTGATTAGAACAACCAAGTTGCGGGAAAGTAGTTCGCGAATGCTCAACACGATAGGTTTAAGGAATTAGCCCGCACTTGCGGAGAAGAAAGCAGATCGGTCACAGTGCGTGAGTCTACTTCCAAGACTATGTGCTGGTATCCCAGAGACCACGCTAGTTGAAGGCCCGAAAGCACCCCCCAAAATTCTACTGTCAGCGGGGAACATTCGCCAATGTTCTGAGGAAAGCCTCTCAGCCAGGTGCTGAAGCTGTCACGCAGTAGCCCTCCTGCAGTGGCAGAGTTGCTAGAACTTTTGAAGGCACCATCAGTGTTGACTTTGACCCATCCTGGTGCAGGTTTGCTCCATCCTACAAGAAGGTCTCGTCGTGCGGACACGGTCAGGTGAGTCCGATGATGCCAACTAGCAGCCAAGTGGATGTGGTGAACATATTCCAAGACGGGCTGCTTCGGGGAGGTTAGCCAGGGAAAGGAGTCGTCAAAGATAGCCCGATTTCTCCAGGACCAGAGAAACCAGCAGGTTGCGGCAAAGATGATAGCCCAGTCGAAGCCTCCTATCGCCTTATGCGAGATTAGGTTTGAATTGAGCCAAGCTCTGTGATCCATGGAAAAGAAGTCAGCCGCAATAACTTGGGGGGGGGGGGGGGGAATCGCCTCCATAAGGATCAGGCATTAGCACAGTCCCTCACCACGTGGAGAGAGGATTCCTCCTGATAACAATGGTAGCATGTATTGTCCGAAGTGAAGCCTCGGTGAACGCGTTGTTGATTAGTGAATAGCTTGTCATGCAAAAGTAGCCAAAGGAAGGCACGGATGCGTGGAGGTCCCTGCCACTTCCAAATAGGACGCCAGGATGTAGGATGTAGAGGGGGATCATAGTGCAGTATCATGGAGTATGTAGAAGAGGTCGTAAAGTGGCTGTCCTCCGTACGTCCCCATATGAGTTTGTCTGACCCGAGGGTTGTCGACGGAGGAAGGATACCTGCAATAGACAAGCAAAGAGTCGGAGGGAGCAGATGTTGAAAAAGGGCCCAATTCCAGTTACCAGTGGAGTCCATGAAGTATTGCACTCAATGCTCAATGGTCCCTAGGGGTATCGGGGCCACTGCATGAGAGACGAGGGGGCCCCAGTCCTAGACCCACGGATCGAGCCAGAATCTCGTTCTGGCGCCATCCCTTATCCACCATTTTAGTCCTTGTAGTACGTGAGGCCAAGTTGCTTTGATGCTCCTCCAGATCATCGAGCCACCTAAAATAGGAAAGGAAAGTGGGAGGTGATTAGCATCAAAGTGATATTTGGCAGATAAAACTTTAACCCATAGAGCATCGGGATTGGAAACTAGGGTCCAGTCGAGTTTGGTTAGGAGAGCATCGTTGGATTCTCTAATTTTGCGGATGCCCAGACCTCCCATTTCTTTGGGCATGCAGACCGTGTCCCAATTGATCAAACTAATCCTCCTTGTCTCAGAAGTCGTGCCCCACAGAAATTGGCCCATGATTTTCTCTAGGTTATCAAACAACTGTCGCGGCAGGCGGATCGTCTGCATCATGTAAGTAGGGATCGCCGCAATGACAGACTGGATTAGAGTGAGGCGTCCTGCGAGCGAAAGTATGTTAGCAGACCACCCCGAGAGACGTTGCTGTGCCGTGTCCAGAATATGCTGGTAAGTTTTTCTAGTAACCCGCTCGTGTAGAAGGGGCACTCTGAGGTAACGACCTAAGTTCGACGTCAGCTTGAAGCCCAGGTCCACGCTGAGCGAGTGGGCCAGGGCTGCCGGGATGTTACGCGAAAAAAACAATGAGATTTTTCGTGACTGATCTGTTGGCTAGACACAGTGCAGAATGCATTTAAAGTGTCGCGTATCACCTATATCTGTCCACTGGTGGCTTTCGTGAAAAGAATAAGGTCATCGGCAAAAAACAAATGAGAGATGGGAGGGCCGCCCCTGCTTAAGCGAATCGGCTTCCATCTTCCTTTGTCGATCGACTCGTGGATTAAGTGGCTGAGTCGTTCCATGTAGAGAACGAAAATGTAGGAGGATAGTGGGTCACCCTGACGAATGCCCCTGGTAGGCGAGAAGGAGTTCCCTAAGGTCCCGTTCCACTGGATTTGCATAGAAACTGAGGAAATGCATTTCATGATCAAATTTATCAGCGAGGCCGGGAGGCCAATCTGAAAAAGGGTATCTAGGATGAAATCCCAGGAGAGGCGGTCGTAGGCTTTCTCTAAGTCCACCTTAATCGCAATGAAACTTGTCTTACCGATTTTCCTGGTCATAGTGTGGAGGACCTCTTGGGCTATGATGATATTGTCCGTGATTTGACGCCCCGGAATGAAACTGCATTGTGTCGGAGCTATCAGATCGGTAAGGTGAGGTGTCAGCCGACGAACGGTTAGCTTAATGATGGCTTTGTAAAGAACATAACAAAGAGCTATAGGCCTAAATTGGGAGATCAGGGTGGGCTTTGGGCACTTAGGAATGAGGACCATAATTGTTTGATTGAGTGCAGTGTCCCATACTTCATGGCGGAAGATTTTTTTTATAAACAAAGTCAGAGCCGTCCCGACCGTGACCCACTGGGATTGATAAAACTGGCGGTAAAGCCGTCAACTCCGGGGGCTTTGTTCGGGCCATATCAAAGAAAGCAATCTTGATTTCGTCAAGGCTAAGAGGCTATTGAACAGTGGCTATGGCCGGGGGAGAGAGGGGGAGGGGGAAACTTGATAGGAATTCGGGAAGGCCTAAATGTAGGACGGTCTTGAGAGTAGAGTTGTTCGAGAAAGGTCCGTGCGAGTCGTAAAATACTTGTCGTATCAGACCGCATGAGGCCCTGCTCATCCTTAAGAGAGAAGTTTCGAGTTCAGCGCTGACGGGCCGTAGTGACGGTGTGAAAGTAATGGGTGTTCCGATCACCCTAACTTAGCCATTAGCATCTAGAGCGTTGGTGCCATTGAAGTTCTTCCTGATATAGAACCTGCTCTAGTTCTGTTCTAAGATGCTCTTCCAGGTCACGGAGGAATTGCAAATCTTGAGTCTCCAGAGCTGTTTGAATGCCCTGGAGATATATTGCTAGTTTTCGCACATGTTAACAATGGTATTTTTTTTAAATATAAAATCTGTTCATGTATGTCTCGTAAGTGATAATAGTTTTTGTTCCTCGTTCATAATTTTCCTAACTTGGCTAATGTAAGCTAAGAGATATTTAGAGAGAAGTAGGCCTTCGTTAATCGTTGCCCTGATGAAAAGACTTGCGCAGCTGTCGTTTGATTTAAAGAGAAGTCATCCCTTTGGATCTTTCCAGGGATGACTTATGAGAGCAAGGGGAGGGGATCCTCTGTCCCCCTTCCCCTGGCCCTATTCTGACCCCTTCCCATCTGAGCCATCCATTCAGGTGGGACAGAAGATCTGGGCTGGAGAGCAAGCGTTAAGTAGTACGGTCCAAAGTGGAAGCGGCAAATATACGAAACAGGATATTCTGATTCGGTTACAGTATTTCTATTTTGATTTACTGAATCTTATTCGATAGGTTTGACATAAATTTTATGTGTGAATAAAGTTAAACGACAGTCGCTCTATAGTCTATTGGCTTCTAGCCTCTAGGTCTGGACAACGAAATCATACATTTCCATCATTACTTAATAAATTACGTATAATATAATTTAAAATAGTACTCCCTCCGATTCATAATAAGTGTCGTTTTAGAAGAATGCACACTTATTAAGAAAGTTAATGAAATATCTAATATACCCTTATTAATTACATATTAAAGTGCCTTGAAAATATAATCTGTGTAATTAAGATGTGAGAGAAATTAAAGGGTAATTTTGGAAGTAAAATTATAAATATGCATAAAAAATCACAAACGACACTTATTTTGAATAATTAAAATCTCTCTAAAACAACACTTAATATAAATTAGAGGGAGTATATTTTATAAGAGGAGGGAAAAGACATGATTGAGGAGCTCGTCTATCTAACAATAAATGACATTGTATACCGGCGATACTGACAATGAATGGCATTAAATGAATGTATCGTCGGATTGCTCATAAATAGTTAATGCATTGTCGGATTGCTCATAAATAGTTAGGACCACTATAGTTTATATATATATATTTATATATATATACTCCATATAACGAGAGTGAGTGTTATTTTCTTCCGCAAATTTTGAGGACACAAGTTCTAATGATTGTACTTGCTTATCATGTCACTTGTATCCATTCCATTCCTATGGCTATGGTAACAAGCACTCTCACTTTTTTTTATTGTATCGTGAACTAAATTCCAGCGATATTAATTATAAATTATTTTTAAAAACACATAATAAGAAATTTAAAAACAAATATTTATTATTACAAACACTGTTAGATTACCAATACATAAATAAAATTAATATTTTCCGATATTTCAAAAAATGTAGTTATTTATTTTTGTCTTTAATCCATATTTCGATCATATTTTAATTATTTTATAATTTTGTCATCTAATATAATCAAATAGTGTTAAATGAATCAATATTGAAAATCACTTTTAAGTTGATATGAGAGCACTCGTTTATTTAATTTACAAACCTGGATTTCAACAATTCGTATTTGAATCGAATATAGCAATATGTATGTTTATACTCAAGCATTTCAATATGTATCAGTATGACAAATCTGAAATAAAAAAACATAAATGTCAAAGTAATTCTTGCCGCGAGCAAGTATAAATAGTATATAGTGTAAAGCATTAAATTTAACATAATTTTAAACTTGATAAGAGTAAAATACTTTGAATAGTTCACATAATTGACACATTTAGCGTCTAAGAGCATCTTTATATGGTCACATTTGATTAATATTTTAAAAATCGACTTGAAAATTAAACCAATTAAATAAAATTTTAAAGTTTCAAAAGAAAATCATAAAATCAAATGAAATTAAAGAATTTGAAATATAATTAAAATAAGTTATTTTTACCCATCAAAAAATTTGAAGTTTAATTTAAAAAAGAAATTATTAAATAACAATTATTTGATTTATTTTAGTTTATAACAATTTATTAATTTACAAAAATTTACCGATTAATTAATATATTGATCGATTTTTAATAATAAGAATTATTTAAATAAATTAAAAAATAGCTAAAATTAAATTAAAAAATAGACAATTTTATATTTTATATTTAAACCAAATTTAATCATTACATCTGAGCGACGTGCATTCAGTCGCCATGATCACAAACAAATGGACACCACCCGCCTAACTATATGCATTATTACTGATTGATAGCGTTTTTTAAAAAGAAAGATATTTTCCTTCTTAAACTATATTCTTCCAACTCAGTGTTCACGTGGATTACGTAGCTAAAAAGATTTTATTCTCTTACAAAATCAGATATATTCTCCAATGAAAAGTAAAAAGATAAAGAGTCTGTGTTTTCTTTAAAAATTATATTAATTTACCCTTTTATAATATCAATAATTCCTGCCCATTTTTCAGGTTCCGCCAACTCTCTCCAACTTCCATTAAACCAAATAATAGAAAAATGAATAAATTACTTATTGTGTAATAAAATTAGGGGCTGCTTGTTTCCTTTTGATTTGGGTTTTTTGTTGTTATTTTGTAAAATTAGAAATAGATGTTGAAAACGTGTTTGGTTAAACTTGTTTTTATTTTTATTTTAAAAATAAAAAACGGCAACCATTTTATGAAAATATAAAAATCAAGTTTTTGTGTATTTTTAAAACAATTTTTTTGTTTCATAAAAACAAATCATACTAGTTTCTCTCGCTCTATGCTGATTTCATCTTCTGCTTCTTCAGCGGTGTTGCGATTTCTCCAAATTTGTTTTTGTATCTATTGATTGCTACGATTTCTCTAGGTTTGCTTTCGTATCTGTTGCTTATGTGTGTTTTTGTATCTGTTGCTTGATTTGTTATTGCTATTACTTGTGTTCACTGCAGAGAATAAAATAACACCTTCATCTCTCCAATCATCTTCATCATTTCAAAAAATAGCAACAATTGAATTAAAGAATTTAGTTTTAATTATGCTACAGTATCATGCACATGTTACTGTAGCATATCTACGTTTCCTTTTACTTTTCTATATATAGCAGATGATGATAAGCATATCCATTTATGTTGCTTGTGTGTGTTTTCGTATCTGTTGCTTGATTTGTTATCGCTGTTACTTACGTTCAAAGTTGAGAATAAATTAACACCTACATCACTCAAATGATCTTCGTCTTGACAGAAAACAACAATAAGTGAATTAAAGAATTTAGTTTTAATTATGCTATAGTACTATGCCTATGTTATTACAGCATATCTTTGTTATTATGTTTCCTTTCAATTTTCTATATGTAGCAGATGACGATAAGCATATCCACCATTTGCAAGTTGGCCTTTCTCAAGCTCTGTTTGATAACTCGATAGAGCTCTATGTACATTGCCTTTTTATTTTGGTGTGAGTTCTTTCCTTGAAGGATAAGGTGTGAATGTTAGTAATTCTTTTATTTTGTTTCACTACGAAATAGTTTTTATTCATTGAACAACCTACATCAGAATAGTCTGGCAACGTTGATGATCCAGACACTACAATATTTAAGATAGAAGTTTTGGACACTACAACTTTATATTTAAGAAATGTAATACAAATGTTTTCATCTGAAAGATACTGTTGAAATGCGCAAGTTTATATAAAATAGTAGATGAATTCATGATTTTGGCATCTATTTAACTCACCATTCTATTTTGGCCACTTTATGCAAAAGTTATTGTTTTTGCCCTTTAGCTTATATTATATAATATATTATAGAACATGTATAATACATGTATCTGCTATGTTATTGTAGCATATTTTGTTATTTTGTGTTCTTTCACTTTTCTATATATAACAAATCGCGAAGGTTTACCTTTTGGTCTTCCCCTTACATCCAATAATTGTGACAATCCACACACGAATAAAAAGACTTTGTCTGTCTCACCCTGTTGAGAGTAAACAGACAAAATTTAGATAGAGAAAGTTAGCATTAAGAGTAAGATTGGAATTTCTGTATATGGGTACTCGAAAAAACATATAAAGTTCAGAGATCGGGTGCTAGATCCTCTGCTACAATAACTTTCTCTCCTTTTATCTACCTATCTATAAAACCAAAGAAATAATGTAAACGTATACTATACATGCAGCTTTTCATTTTTAAATAACAAGGTGTAGGAGATCCTCTTAAACTAAACACTTGTTCAAATCACATGTTGACAATTGTACAAATCAAGTGTTGATAGAAATGAGTACCCTCTTAATCTTATCTCCTTTATCCTTCATTAAATCTGGAGCTATTGTCCCATACTCTCTAGTGTGATTTCAAAACTCCAAATCATCTTTAGTGCTAATGAAGTAATTTTCAATGTTATGAGTGGAATTATTCTTTGTCAACTCAAGTTTTTCTTTTAGTATTTTTTTTTGAATAAGTTATAGTGATCTATATAATGTTTTAATGTGTTAAAAACACATGTTCTTGCATAAGGACATGCATCATGCATATATTATGACCTTGCTTAATTTCATTTCCATGTTCTTGTATGCAGTTTAGCATTTAATATTGTTTTCTCATGTTTATTTTGAACCGTATTTAGCATTTAATACTTTGTATGAATCGTTTTGATTGATGTCATTTATATGTGATTACATTTAGTGATGGAAAGTTTGAACAATATGAACGATTCTAATGATTGTGTGGAAATAAATGAAAAAGATGGGATATGGAATGATACTATAAAGATGTGTTTAATCTCCTTGATGGTTGAAGAAGTGAAGAAGGTAAATCGAACGACTACTACCTTTTTCCAAATATGGTTAGAAGAATATTAAGATAGGGCTTCAAACAAAATTCAATAAGGAGTGTACTAATATTCAATTGAAGAATATGTATAACAGATTAAGGGTTAGATTAAAGAATTTCAAGAACTTACTCAAAGAAACATTAATCGGTTACAACTTTTTTACTGGTGAAATTAATGCTACAAATGAATGTCGGGAAAATCTATTTAAGGTAAAATATGTCCTTGTTTTAGTAATATATCATATTATATAATATTTATTCTTATGTTTCTTTTTCATCATTATATGTGCATAAAATGGGTCACAAATTCAAGAAAAAAGGATGTAAAGAATTTTTAGACTTGTGTCATATTTTTGGAGATATTACTATAATTGGTGTGCATGCACATCTATCAACTAAATCTCCATCGAATAATACAGAAGAGGAATATAGAAATGATGTTGATGAAGATTGCTCGTTTAATGGAAAAGAAGATCAAGATATAAGTTCTTCATCTAAGAGAAAGAAATCTCCTAAGAATAAAAAGGCAAAGAAGACACATCATAATATTGTAGAAGAGGTTTTGCTTATAACTAGTGAACAATAAAAAAGGAAGAATGATTTACTAGAGAAAAAACTGAGTGAAACATCATCCACTGCAGAGAATAGATTTCAAAAGTCTAACATAATGATGGAACATCTGAATTCTTTAGATGAATTAGGTGTTGACGATGTGCAATATGGAAAAACTATGAAGGCTTTACATGATTCTTCACTTTATAGGGATATTTTTATGAAGATGACAGAAACAAAAAAGCTGGATTAGAATATGTCGCTTTAGTTATATTTTCACGTTATTACATATCGAATTCTTATTAATTTGACACTTTTATATTAAGCATTATTCTGTATTTTGAACATTTTAATTTTGTGATTTGTATGAATGTTTGACTTAATGTTATGTCTGTACTTTGTATGAATATTTTGTCTATATTTGATTAAACCTTTTGATTGAATGTTTTATTAATTATTTAATGTTGGCATTATAAATACATGAATTTCTTATCGTATTTCGAATCAAATTCTGATGATGAACTGAAGAAGGTAATCATTATTTCTCTAGCTAGGGGAGAGAACAAATATTTTTATTTACAAAGCAACCATGTAGAACTTCTACTCTGCCAGGTCATGATTGGTTATTATAACTTTGAATGGGAATCGTATGAGGATTTATGAAAACTTAAGAATAAGAAAGATAATCTTCTTGAGCTTATGTAATGAGTTGAAGAGTTTAGAAGGCTTAAAGGCAATAAGACATTTGACTGTGGAGGAACAAGTAGCAATTTCTTGATGACTATAGGGTATAGTGAGATAACTAGAGTCAAAGTAGAACGTTTTTAACATTCAACTTAGAAAATTTCGAAGTACTTTTGTAAAGTCTTGTATGCAGTTGATCATCTTGCAAAAAAAAGTCTTTACTTCACCATCCTTTACTAATACACCTTGAAAATTCTTTCCATATTTTCAAGTACATTCGTATAGTTAATTACTATTTAAATTATATCCTTATGATTAATAATTATTTTAATATATATCTAATTTTTAGGATTGTACAGGATCAATAAATGCTACAGATATTGATGCCCATGTTTCGATCGATGAATAAATACCATACAGGGGTAAAAGAATTAATCCAACCTCAAATATTATATGTTGTTAATCATTTGACTTGCGTTTTACATATGTAATGGTTGGATGGGAATGTATTGCAAATGACTGTTGAGTTATTTTAGAAACAGTAACAAATTCAATGAATCAATTTTCTGTGTCTCCACAAGGTATTATACTATTTTAAATAAACATAGTAATTATGGTTCATTTTTAATATCTTTTTTTAATATTATATTCTTTATATGTTGGGTGAGTTCTATTTGGTTGATTTAGGCTACACCAATATGCCTGGATTTCTTTCACCATACTGAGGTGAGAGATATCATTTGTGAGATTATAAAGGAAGAGGAAAACCTTAAGGCGCACAGGAATTGTTTAACTATAGGCATTCTTCATTAAGAAATCTTATTGAAAGATGTTTTGGCGTTTTAAAAGCAAGATTCCTCATCCTTAAAAACATGTCAAGTTATGATATGAAGAAACAAAAATACATCGTTATTGCTTATTGTGTTGTACGCAATTATATTAGAATGTAGGACAAAGCGATGAATTATTTAACAGTTGTGCTGAAAATGAAGAACAAATTAGGGAAAGTGAAAATGAAGACACAAGTTTTCAAGTGGAGTATAACATCATTCCAACATAGCTTCAAGGTTTGTTTTATAAGTAAGATGAAATAGCTAGACAAATGTAGAATGATTATATTTGTTCTAATTGATTTATGTTTCTTTTGTAAATGATAATACTATTATGTTTTCAAGAATTATAATGAACATCTTTTATAATTTTATTTTATTGCATGAAGATAGATACACAAGTTGATCGTCAACATTCAAACATTGCCTGATCACCAAGACAATAGCTTATCTAGAGCGTACTGTGAGTCAACCTAGATGTGTAAACTCAATTTTATGTGATTATGTATGATTTGTATGATGAATATGAAATGCGAGAACAATTGAATGTGAAATACCAGAATGAATATGAAATGTGTGAGCAATTAAATGTGAATTGTCGAACTTAGATCCGATGAAATTGATACATGTGACAGGAGCTCATAAGAATGAAACATGGCATGTGGAATGATGCATCACATTGAAATGCATGATCAGATAAAGGACTTGTGACCGGTGTGACCAACGTGAAAAAGAATTTTAAGCTTAGGATTGTGGAGAAAGAGCCACAGGCTCAGTTATTAATGAGCCCGATATCTACAACGGATACAAGACAGTAAATAGGTGCTCGGTCACAACAAAGAAAAATAAAATGGAGTCACATGTGGATTTACATAAACATCCTTATATGCATCATGTGATTGAATTATTGAATTGTTTGAAATACAGTTGAAAAGTAAATGAGCATGTGATGTGATATTCAATACTGGATGGTATGTAATACTTGTTGAATTGGGATATGACTTGTCTTTATGTATCTGACTTGAGTGCATACACCGATGATGGTTCACTCACTGAGTTCGCAAACTCATCAAAATTGTAATGTTGATTTTCAGGTTCAGAGATGATCTAGTTAGACTAATTGGAGTATAGCTACTGCAATTGGACATGAGTTAGTGGTCAGAATCAGTTGTATTTGCAGATATCTCTAATCATTATGCATCAAGAATAGTATTTCTCACGTATTGTCAAATGTATATGTGAACTTTAAAGTGTAATGACATTTGTGAATTAATAAGATTGTCAATGAAATGATTCAAAATGAATGTTTGAAATGCTTATGATATGTGATGCCTTATAATGTGGTAATGTGATCTTTTTAACGTGTATACAATTAATGTGTAAATTATTCTAATTATATTAATTTGCATATATTTTAATTAGCTATAATGATAATTAATTAATTTAACAAAATATATATTATATTAAAATTATTAAGATAAGAGTATAATTACAAAAATAGAAATATGACCATAAAATCAAATATGTTTTTGTTTTTAATTTTTTATTACAAATCTCAACCACACCAAATAGAAATTAAAAATCACACCAAAAAAAAAAGAAACGGAACAAACGACTTCTTAGATATTTTGTCAAAAATAAATTAAGACACTTAATTAAAATTTTAAAAAAGGTCAACAAATTAATTTAGGCCACGCTATGATTCATCTTGTCTTATGCAAGGAAGCCAAACAAACCAATTTATTACATTCGTCATTATCTACGAGTATAACAAATTTTGTTAATCGATTTTAGCCGAAATTCAATAAAAATTTTAATCCTTTTATTTGGACGATATTTATATTTATTTTTGATAATTATAATTATATATTTTTAATTTTATTTAAAAATAAGAAACTTTATTTCGTTATAATAAATAATAATAATAATGTAACTACTAAAAATAAAATTTTAAATTTTATGTTTATTTATTTATTAAAAAATATTGATAATTTTTTCATCGAATTATTATTAGCATTTTCTTTATTTCCCTCCTCTATTATTACACTATTACAAGATCGTAGCCTGTAAACATAACGATCAAATTCTTCCATGTTTCTGGGAATGGGTTATTGATGTTTCATCAAACAATTTCGTACAAACAAGCAAGTATATATGATTAATTTGGCCTAGCCTTATCTACCATCACCAAACTAATCTCTCAAAACAAGAGAAAAGTTGCGGGGACATGGCGGCTCTGAACACTAAGTGGATAGCTACCGCAGCGAGCATATGGATCCAGTGCAGTTGCGGCGCATCCTACACCTTCGGAATCTACTCGTCCGTTCTCAAGTCCAGCCAAGGCTACGACCAATCCACCCTCGACACGGTTTCCGTCTTCAAGGACATCGGAGCCAACGCCGGAATCCTATCCGGTCTCCTTTACTCCGCAGTCACTCTCGGTGGTAATCGCCGTTTGGGTGTCTTCAGGGGGCCTTGGGTGGTCCATTTGGCAGGGGCTATTCAGTGGTTTATTGGGTACTTTTTGATATGGGCTGCTGTTGTTGGTTTGATTCACCGACCGCCGGTACCGTTGATGTGTTTGTTGATGTGGTTGGCGGCTCATGCACAGACTTTCTTTAACACCACAAGTGTGGTGAGTGGTGTTCATAATTTTGGTGATTATGGCGGGACCATTGTCGGCATCATGAAGGTGAGTTCTGGTCTCTCCTGTATTTGGTTTCTTATGTTGTAAGTTGGTATTCATTTCGATTCACTAGATTGAAGCGTAGAGAAGGCGTTTCTTGAACACCCTTCTCTGAATAAGTTGATTAGACATATAAAGAAAGCATTTTTTAGGACACCCATATGCAAATAACTGCATAATCTGTTTGCTGAAGTTATCTCTTGAACATTTGTTCATCCCTTATTTTTCTTCGCTTTTCCCTTTTAATCCACTAGTAAAATGGATTAGAGTAACAGGGAAACCTTTTGTTGACGTGTTGACTGCAAATTCTAAAGAAAAAAGCATTTTTTGGCTTTGTCTGCAGGGATTTCTTGGCTTGAGTGGTGCAATACTGATCCAATTCTATGATACTGTATGCAAAGGCCACCCTAGTACTTTCCTTTTACTTCTGGCACTGACGCCAACGACAGTCTCTCTCGTGCTTATGAGTTTGGTGAGGAACTATGACACTAGCACCAGAGATGACAAGAAGCATCTTAATGCTTTCTCATCAGTGGCTCTGATTATCGCTGCTTATCTCACGATCCTCATAATTTTGGAGAACATTACAAGTTTGTCATTATGGGCACGTACAGCTACCTTCACAGTCTTGTTGGTTCTAATTGCCTCACCTCTTGGGATTGCAATAAGAGCCCAAAGGGAGGAGTATGATAGATTTGCACAAGCTTTATTGGAAGGGAGTGGTCATAAACCAAATCCATTGATGTCTTCCAAGTTTTCTTCATCTAGGGGTCCTAGAAATAATCCTGAACTAACCAGTAATGAAGGTCAAACTGGGGACTTTTCTAATGACGAGAGGTTGCCTGTTGCACAAGACATGAATCTCTTGCAAGCCATGAGCACTGGAAACTTCTGGCTGCTATTTATAGCTATATTTTGTGGATTAGGATCTGGTCTTGCAACTATAAACAATGTCAGTCAGATTGGAGAGTCTCTAGGTTACACAACCTTTGAAATAAATTCTTTGGTTTCTTTGTGGAGTATATGGAACTTTCTTGGTCGATTTGGAGCTGGCTTTGTTTCAGATATTTTCTTGCACAGACGAGGATGGGCAAGGCCCTTGTTCATGGCCATTACTCTGGCTGTCATGACGGTTGGCCATGTAATTGTTGCTTCTGGTTTTTCCAAGAATCTGTACTTTGGTTCAGTCCTGGTGGGCATTGCTTATGGCTCACAATGGTCATTGATGCCTACCATCAGTTCTGAGATATTTGGAGTTGGGCATATGGGAACGATATTTAATACCATCGCAATAGCAAGTCCCCTTGGATCATACGTGTGCTCTGTGAGAGTCATCGGATACATTTATGATAAGACAGCAACTGACGAAGGCAACAAATGCTTTGGCACTCGATGCTTCATGCTGTCCTTTATGATTATGGGAGCTGTTGCTTTCACCGGATTTCTTGTTGCTCTTGTATTGTTTTTTCGGACACGTAGGTTTTATGAGACGGTTGTGATCAAGCGCTTGCATCATTCTTAATGACCATGGGAGACAGAGGAGGGAGGAAGCAAGTGCTCAAACTAGAAGAAGATAGACTTGGATTTTCATTTTCTTCTAGTAGTTGATACTTCTTTCATCTGTCAAACCTTGAGCATATAATTTCTTAACCAATCTTTTGTACCCTCGGTACCTGTCTGGGTTGGCATGTAAGCTTTCATCGTGCATCAGTGTTTTGAAGATTCTTAACCCCTTTTAATGTATTTCAAATTGGGTTTCTTGAATATGTATTTTTGGCATGAGAGCAACTGTGCGTGTGAAGTTGGAAGTTCAATCAAGGAAGTTTCTTTAACCTACAATTTTACAGTTCTTGCAATACTTGTTTAGCTATTTATTAAATTTCTGTGTCAAACTGGTTTCTACGATAACTCGGTTTATAGTATCCTGTTCATTGGTTTTCGAAGTGTTTGATTACGGTTTTTCTGGATTATAAATCGTAGAACAGTTCAGTTTGTAAATAACGATTAGAAGTTGGAAGACCGAAAGTTCCTTAGCAACACGAAGCTACTTTTAACCTTCATGGAGACTGGAGCTCGTATGTACCCGAAAAACAGGATTCAGTGTCTATCTGACGTCACTTTTAACACCTGGATAAACGTTTTCGTTTGGTGAATTCCTGAGTCATGACCCCATCCTCGAACTTCAGCAGCTTAATAGATAAATTTGTGAACTACTCCATCAAGATATGACGTCTAAAGATTGGAATTTGTAAACGGAAAGTGAATTTGGTGACGAAAATGGAGAAACTGAAGCTGGATGTTATGCGTTAATCCATCCACAGTTGCAAGCATGGAGAAACTGAAGCTGAATGTTATGCGTTTATCCATCCACAGTTGCAAGCATATGGATCCAGTGCACAAGTGGTTATTTAATTCCCAAGTCTCAAGGTCCACGCAGGCTACAGTCAAATTCAATTAACACCGGACACCGTCTCTCTTTTCAAAGATATAGGTGCCATTATATCTTTCAAACTATAATTCCGTACAAATAAAGCGAACTAACAGCATCCTTTGAAGATAAATAACCAAACTGAAAATATCAACTCAGAATACATACAAAATATTTATTTCTTAAAATAATTACATCAATAGTTATTTCTACACGATAGGAGGACAATAATTCAGGATAAAGAAAACTCTAAAACTCCATTGTAATAATAAAGAAAGATGTGATAAAAACCCAATCTTTAAGCTTTACTAACACTTCAGCATTGACTCAAATCAATTTAGGAAAAAAAACAAAGAATTCCTCCATACCATACAAAGCTAGTTGAATATGATTAGTGAAAATATTGTCTATAATTTTTCGAAGTGTTCAAATTCACTGTCGTCTTCATAGGAACTGCTAATCGTGACGCGATAAAGCCTTTCTTATAGTTTTCTCGAAACGTAAATTCTCTTAACGGGTCAGAGAATCCTTATGCTTAAAAATGATACGAGCAACATCTCAAGCATTGAACACCATTCGAACTATGGGCCAAATTAGGGTCAAAACTAATAGCTCCCAAAAAATGGACTTGATGTAAGGAGAATTTGATTTTCTCTACATTATAAATGATTTTGAAATCAATAATTTTCACATATTTGGATTCAATGAAGAAGACATGATATCTTTTTTGCGAGAAAATATAATTAGTTTATCTCCCCTTCATCCTTTCTTTTCTCTGTACGCACTTTCAGATGGATGTTTGAAGTTGTTCTTAAAAACGTATATAAGGGGGCAAAGAGAGGACCAATTTTATGTGTGCCTTTCTTTTAATCTGATACGTCCATCAATTATCATTATGTCATTAATTAACGGATGATATTTTTCTATATTAATAATTTTCCTAATAATATCAGATTGAGTAGTTACATCTAAATGAGAAGTTACTAGCCTCAATCCCTAAGTTTTAGGCCATTTGGAAAATTGCCTTACGACAACTTCCAACAATCTCCCACTTGACCTAAAATTGGATGAAACTAATGCATAAGTATGATCCATTTACAATTAAGCACCAAAACTTATCCTAAAAAAAATCATAATTATCTAAATATGATAAAACACTAAAAGTGGGTTATGACAGTTGTCTATTTATTACGTAGCATACTCACTTTCATATACCACAAACAACAATGTTTTACCATACTAGACCTATGAATGACAAATAAATTTCATTATGGTCCACAGTAATGTTTCTAGTAACTTTGAGTTCATCGATATGTTTATGATATACACCAATTATGTGCAAGTAGAAACAATAAATGGTGTATATCATAAACATATCAATGAGCTCAAAGTGTTAACTTCATTAGATACATCATTCAAAAGGACAACCAAGTCCCATTCTTTGTACATGTTTTTTAAATGTCTTTGGTTGTAAATCTTTAGTCAACAGATCTGCTATTATGAAATATGTTCAATAGATACTCTTTGTTTCTGAACCTCCTCCTTAATGGAAAAATACTTTAGCTCCATATGTTTGGCATCTCTTGAGTATTGTAGTTTTTGGAGAAGAATACTGCTGCAGAATTATCAAAATAAAATTTCAGCGGCTTAGTAATAGTGTTGATAACCCCAATTCTTGAAATAAAGTCCCGCAGTCATAATGCATGTATTGTGGCTTCAAAACATGCCACAAATTTTGCTTTCATGGTGGATGAGGCAACAGATTGTTTAACACTTTTTCATGATATTGCTCCTTTGGCAAGAAAGAACAAATAACCATAAGTTGACTTTCTGCTGTCAATGCATCTAGCAAAATCTGAATCTGAGTATCCAATCACTTCTAAGTGATTAGATCTTCTTTATATGAGCATGTAATTCTTTGTGCGTTAAAGATATCTTAAAACTTTCTTTGCAGCTTTCCAATAATTAATTGCGAGGTTACTTTGATACATGCCTAGCATTCCAACTGTAAAACTAATATTCGGTCTTGTACAGGTTTGCGTATACATTAAACTTCCCACAACAGAAGCATAAGGAATTAATTCCATTTGCTTTCGCTCTATATCATTTTGCGGACATTGCATAAGACTAAATTTATCTCCTTTTTGAACCGGAACAGTTCCAAAAGAACATTTTTGTATATTAAACCTCTCTAGAATTCTTTCGATATAGGATTTTTTAGACAATCCTAATAGTCCTTATGATCTATCATGAAAAATTTCAATTCCTATCATATAGGATGCCTCTCCCATATCTTTCATTTCAAAATTCTTTGAGAGATAATCTTTTGTCTCACACAATATACCCAAATCATCAGTCGCAAGTAAGATATCATCAACATATAAGATTAAAAATAAAATTTTTCTCCCATAGATCTTTCGGTTATACAACGATCAACAATATTTTTGTCAAAACCGAAAGAGGTGATGGTATCATTAAACTTAATATACCATTGCCTAGAAGCCTGTTTGAGTCCATATATTAAATTTTCAAATTTACACACCATATGACCCTTTCTTTTAATTGAAAAACTTTATGGTTGATCCATATAAACTTCATCTTCATGATTTCCATTCAGAAAGGTTGTTTTCACATCTGTTTTGTTTTACTCTAAATTAAGATGAGCTACTAGTGCCCATAATAATACACAATGAGTCTTCCTTTGAGACAGGTGAAAATGTCTCTTTATAGTCAATGTCATCCTTTTAAGTATATCCTTTAGCAATAAGTCTAGCCTTATATCGCTCGATATTGCCATTCGAGTTAAGTTTGGTCTTGAAAACCCATTTACACCCAACTTGTTTGGAAACTTCTGGCAATTCAACAATATCCCAAACTTTGTTATCATTCATGGATTTTAACTATTCTTTTATGGCATCAATCCAC
>JAOSBM010000006.1:26831975-26845656 GCA_027568955.1 Erythroxylum tenue
TCCTCAACCCTTAATATTTTATTCTTAGCATTAAATTCTTATGTAATATGTAATAGATATTGCCCTTTTATTGAAGTGTCCATAGAAGTTTACATTCATGTTCTTACAAGCATATGGTAATAGAAATTATTCATTATCAAATAAAAATCACTTTATTATTAATAATTTATTATAATTAATAATTTACCTACCTTATAATTGGGGCATCCATAAAATCTTCCATAATTTTCATTGGTTCTATTTCATATCAGCCAAGATAATTTATTGACAAGCTTATAATGTTTTTAAGAACCGCCTAATTTCACCATCCGTTGACGTAATGTATGAAAAACTTGAGATGACATATATTCCTATATCCTATGCGTCTCTGCATGAGCTAAACATGGAGATAAGACGTGCAAAGATCGACGGTGGCACGCTATTACGAATTCTTACTTCACATACAACTACGTATTCCAATAACAAAACAACATATTATCTAGCACGTGTTAATGGATACAAGGAGGAGGAGATAGTCGCTCTCACGACAACACTCATCAAACACAGGAACAGGTAACAGTCACCAACTTGCACTGGCAAAGCTCGTTTTGGGCACATGCGTTGGTGGCGTTTAACTCATTGGAATCACCTTTCACCCTTCTTTGGCGTGGCTAGAAGGAACTTTCCTCAGATTTATTACACTTGCTTGAATAAGCATGCATTTTTTGGTAGGCAAGTTAGGTGGTGAGTAGTGACGCCGGAGATTGAAGGTTAGGCGTTGATGGCTTTGAAGTTTTCTCCTCAACAGTTACCCTCAAGCAAGTAATAGATAACAAGTACTCACCAGCACCAAACCTCCCTCGCGTTCAAAATGGTTCTCTTCATTGATCTATCTTAGTAAAACTTAATGGAATTTAGTTAACAGGCGTGGCAGAAACTGCTCCAAAGGCGCGTGATCCCATACTTATTGTTAAAACACCCCTGAAAAATAACCTTCTCATGATTCTATGAAACACGTCCACTCGCGTGATGTGACCGGCAACCAAACACAATACTTACACGTTTCGGTTGGGGATAGCGAGTAGAATTATATATTACATCCTCGCGATTGTATCTAATCTTTTTATATTAAATATATCATTAGATTGTCCGAGAAAAGAAAAAAATTTCCAATCCTTAGATGTCGCCAGGTTAGACTACGCCGTGGGCGTACTGCGCCCCTTTCTGGCAATAACCAATCCCTGCGTACTGACCTGAGATTCATGTAGTTAAGTCTGGTTTATGTAAAAAAGATGAGATTATAGAAAGGGAACTTAAAGTTTAATTTAACGTAAAAATAATATTTAATTATGAAACATAATTATAATTTAAGAGTTGTCTCATTATGAGGGTAACTCTCTCTGTTGTAACCCACGACTTTATCTACTCCCTCTGCTATTCGCAGACGCAACAGTCTCTTTCTATACTGAATTCTGAGTCCATTAAATAACCCCAAGCAAGCTTTTTTTTAACTCAATACTAAACCCCTTTGAAGTCTCACTCCTCACTCACTAAGCTCTCCCGCACTCAGTTCTGATCCCAAGCTCACTGAGTCGCGCTGACCCCTCTTGAATGACTTGGACCCCGATCCATTTCCGGGAATTATGGATCCGCCACTGATAAACGAGGTCTCCTTCGCTGCAGCCAACCCTTCCTCGTACACTTTGTCGGAGATTTGGCCCTTTGGAGCTATTAATGGGGATGGTGGTGGTGGTGGGTTGGGGCTTCGGATGGGGAATCTGGGAAGTGGGTTTGGTGGAGAGAGAGACGGGTCAGCGGAGGAGTCGACGGTGACGGAGCAGAGTGGCGGTGGGAATGGGCGGAAGGGGAGAGATTTGAGTTCGGAGGATGAATCGTCCAAGATGGTCTCCACTACTAGTAGTGGCAACGAATTGGTTGGTTCTTTATTCTGTTTTGTTGTTTTCGGTTATTGGTTTTGATAATTAAGATGACGTGAACCTTTTTCTGTTGAGAATGTAGAGGAATAGAGGAGAAGTTTGGGCTTCTGTTGAGATAATGGAAGGAAAGAAGAGAAAGTTGAGATTTTCGTCTGTTACTTTTATGTTGTGTTGGATTTACTTTTTCTTTGTTTTTCTTAGGTGACTAGAAACTTCAACATGTTAAACTGTTGAGTCCAATTTTCTTCACCGAGGACTAAATGTGTTGGAAGTTTAGAAAATTTTCCACTATTAGTTATCTATCGAATCGTTTCATCAGGTAATTTTGTGCACTTGAGAAGTTTCTTCCATTTGCGGGGTTTGATCTGCACAGTTTGCAGATTATTGTGTAGTTGGAAATACACTGCCTGATTTAACTATCGGCATGAAGTTTTCAGCTTGGCAAAATCAAGATGTTAGAGGCCATTTTTAACTTACTTTTCCTCTTGATCCTTTTGTGATGATTAATCATGTGCTGTGCTCAGAATGATTCTAATGGCAAGCGGATGAAAGTATTGGGATCCAGAAATGAAAAGGATAAAACTGAAGTAGAAGCAAGTTCCGCTGCAAACAACAAATCTGCTGACAAAAACAATAAACCGACAGAACCACCAAAGCAAGATTACATCCATGTGAGAGCGAGAAGGGGTCAAGCAACTGATAGCCACAGCCTAGCAGAGAGAGTAACCTCTTCAACCCCGTCGAACTTCTTATTATTCACTGATCTCTTAGTTCATCAAAATCTAATTTCAGGATCTTATATCTATATACTTTTAGTACTCCTCCCTATTTGGTTATTTGTTTCAAGTGACATGTTTGAAGCATTGAATTTGATTCATTCTCAAAACTTTCTTTTTGCAGGCTAGGAGAGAAAAAATAAGTGAGAGGATGAAGACACTCCAAGATTTAGTCCCTGGGTGTAATAAGGTAACTATTCCCTTCTGGGTTTATCATACTTGTGTTCTGTTGAATTTAGTTTTGGAAGATCTATGAGTGCATTGCTTTTTCTTTTGTTGTATACTCAATCTGTAATTATTGGTTTGTTCTGCTATGTCACTATTTGAAGAAAATTAGTGGCACATCCTTGAGTATAATTTCTCTCATAGTGTCTAAGCAGTTTTGTTGAATGATACGTCTGTTATTTCCTTGAAACAGGTCATAGGTAAAGCACTCGTCCTTGACGAAATAATCAATTACATCCAGTCATTACAGCAACAGGTTGAGGTAGTACCCCAACAACACTGTCTTTGTTGCTACTGACAATGCTATCCTATTGAAGCTGACTTGAAATCTGTGGTTTCAAATTGGGTTTCTGCAGCTTTTGTCGATGAAATTAGAAGCAGTTAATTCAAGGATGCATATGAACCCCACAATAGAAGGCTTTCATTCAAAAGATGTAAGTCTTCTTATTCTAAAAAATTAAAATCTTAATTTATATGATAATGACTTATTCCCATCTTCTCATTAGTATAATCTGATCTCTGATTCCTTATTATTATCCCAACCACGATGAGGATCAGGAATCTTTTGATGATGCAATCAATTCATTAGCTATTTAGCTGATACACCTTTTCCCATTTGGTCGATAACTTAAATTGTATCCCTAGAAAATTGATTGTGTGAGAAGTAACCATGTTTCTTTTGCTAGGATGTGGATAGTGAAGCATTGGGCATATAGATGAGAAAATTGGGACCAAAAACTGTTTTGGTTTATGCCCCTTTTTTATAATAGATATTCTTGATTTTCTAAGATAGTTTCTCCCTGCCGGTAAGGATATCAGAGAATCCTACCTGTAACATAACATTTGTGAACTACGAACTTGGATTAGATTGTGCACATTAAAGCCAAAGCATATTAAAGAAGTTTGTAATTTTGAAGTTGAAACCCATCTAGAATTGTACTTAATGTGAACTTTTGAGGGTTTTGGATCTGGCATACAAAAACAAAATGTTGAAACTCCCTGTCTTTCCATGATCTTGAAAGAAGGTTGGATTGACATACACACACATCTTGATATGCAGAAATGCTTTTAAAAAATTTGCAAAAAATTTAGTTGGCAGCAATTGGGTTAAGTTTCTCTAAGCATTATTGACATGTAATGTCGAATAGACAGAAAAGCATCCATGGTCCTTTGCTTCAATCAGTTAGCAACTCAAGTGTTCTATTCATGGAACATGGTGTTATTACCAGTCCTCAGCGTAAAAAAAAGTAACTGATTATACACCCTACAATTTGGGCCTACTTTTGGTTGAATATAAATCATCCAGTCATCTGTTGTTTCTGCTTTTTCAGTGGTTGAGTAGGGGTCGATAATCCTTAATAGTTAATCAAATAATTTGAACCCGTATATAAGCCCTTAGTTGGCCATGCTGCTGCTGGATTCTGCACGTCTGAGAATCCCAGCAGGTGACCCAGGTGTGCCACCTTTTGGCTGACAGGCGTGCATATTAACGATTTTTTGTTGAATGTCTATCTATTGAATACCTTGTGGCTTGGTGATCAAGAGGTAGAGAACGTCGTTTTGCTAGATTATGATTTTATGTTTGAAAAGATTATAGTGCTCGACTCATGGGTTGTTTGACTTTCTTGTTTCAGAAGAAACAGATTTATGAACTTTTACCGGATTCCAAATTATCAGTTTATTTTCTCTGCGTGTCAACAGTTAACATCTTTACTTTTCTTTGTAGCTTGGTGCACAACCATTTGATGGCACAGGAATGATGTTTGCCCCCCAGTCAGCGAGAGAATATGCCCATGGATCGCAACCTGAATGGCTACACATGCAGGTTGGTGGAAGTTTTGAACGAGCATCCTATTGAACTGGCTGGGTTGTTGTTCTGTTCTTCAGTTTGTTGCAAGGGAATATTGCTACTGCCGTCCCCATATAGTGCAGAAATGTGTGTACTACTACTGTTGTAATCTCATGTTAATTTTAGAAGATACCTCTAATCCATGTGTATTGTCCGACTGTATCCAATGTACTAGTTAGTTCGTAGGCACGAACCTCTGAAGTGAATTCATTTACCTAATCTATTGGAATTTGTGATTTCTGGATGATTGGGATAAATAGCCCCATTGACCAAAATGATGCTAATGTATGCAGCTCAGAAAGTTTTGGTGTGTTTATTGTGACATTAAAACCATTTTGTCCGGAAGATACGATACTGAATCAAAAATGTATGGAACACAAGGGAATCACGTTGATATATAGTGACTAATATCTAGTGAATATTCACGATGATTTTCCTGGGTTAGTACCCGAAGACGTCACCAAGATTTAAGACTGCTGATTTTCAACAGAACAGAAGGGGCCATCGCAAACAGAGCAATGACTTATAATTGATAGAATCATAGTGGCGTGAGAATTAGCACAATATTTAGAATTGATTAAGAACCAAACTTGGATTTTATATTCTTAATGACATCATCGTCTACTTGGAACGCCTTGGTTAACACCTCGTTGGGAATGGAAGGTTTTGAAGCAAAGAGAGTTGTTGCAGCCACCGCGGACCCCGGCAGCTGACTATTGAAGGCTGTGAAAAGCAAGGCTTTCCCTTCCCCGACATTTTTTTGGAAGTGAACAAGACCCCTCGGAACAACAAACATCTGTCCCTCTGTCAAAACTTTGGAGTGAAACACGTTGCTAGTCGTAACAAATCCTACCAGCAACTTCCCTTTGATGACCACACCAGTTTCAGAGGCTCGAGGGTGTGAATGTGGAGGGTTCAATCCACCTGGTGCAAAATCTACTCGGTTCATCGAAATCCCAAGTGTGTTTAAGCCAGGAAATGCAAGAACATTAGCAGAAGAGATAGACCAGCCAAACATATTGCTTGTGTTCCCTGCTTTCCTTAACCCATCAAAGAAAAAATCATCTGAATTGACTTCATCCACAGGTTTACATGGGAACCCATTCACTGATATAGAAGCGTTGAAGTCTGCAACACAGAAGTCCTGCAAGGGATCAGGATCAGCAGAGCTGACAAGCAAAGGGAAAAGCAGTAGGCCTCCCATCAGGGAACTAACCAAGCAAAAGAGTTTCCAAGAAATCATGGCAGACATGAAGAATACGTCTATGGAGATTAAGCAGCCTTCCACAATAGGCGCCAACAAAAACACGAAGGTTAGTTGGATAAGTTTCGAGGTTGCTCACAAAAAGCTTGCCAAGGGCGCTCACAGACAGCAGTTAAATAACAATAAAGTTGACAGGGGCACGATTGGTACTCAATGGACAGGGGAATCAAATCTTCTATCCTCTGTTACGTTACTGTATTCCAACCTGTGCGTGTTTCCGCTTTCAAAATGACTCGTTTTATGTGTAAAATAGATATAAAACGACTTTATTTTGGAACGAAAATAGGGCCCAGGGAATCTACCCTATACAGGACCGGAGGCCAATCTTGGGAAAACAACTGTAAATTCTTTGGTTGTGAAAGGCATACAGGGTCAACATCATTATTTGCCGCGGCGTTGAAATGGTCTTTGCAAGACCTTCGTTTTCTTAGAGTTGGGAGTGGTCCGAGAAAACAATTCAATAGATTACGCAAAACTTACGCTACTTCCTACCTAATCTGGAGCCAGGAATGTATAAATTAAAAGATGGTTCCTTTGACAATTTTCCTTTCCACTGAGAGGGTTGAAAAAAGCTGGTGAGAATATGACAGGGCTATGTTTCAACTCAGAATTACGTCAGTGTAAATGAGAACCGACCGTGTTCTAATTTTTAGTATACACAAGTTTTCTTCAATCACTGTAAGATTTTTAATGATTCAACAGTAGAAAGCCGTGATACGCCCAGGTCATCTTGAAAATGAAAGTCCACTGAACCGATTTCTTCTTTTCTGATCTCTTTTCTTCAAATACTAATGGGGAAGATAGAAATAGAAAGAGTCTATCGCATTTTCGTTGAATATTCTTCTTCCAACAAGTTGTGTATTCTCCCCTGTTACGATGCAAGTTGAATGAAAATGGCGATGGGAGTTAAAAAATGGAAATGGAAAAGAAGAGGGGAAGAGAGCTAGAGATTTAAAAAAAACGAACAAATTGATTTAGTGGTTATTTTGTTACACCTTCATCAACCGCTATTATAGCCTTTAGCTTTAATAATTTTCCTATTTACAAGTGTATCTTTACAACGAAGTTAGGGAAGCCACGGCGAGTTACAAGCTTGGATTCTTAACACAGATGAGGAAGAAGAAAAGAAATGATTGACCGGATAAAAGTTTATTTCTATATTTTCACTTTTTATCTCCACTTTGTAACAACTAATTACAAGTCTTTTTATAGGATTAAATATCAGCTATTTGTACATAATATAATTCTAAATAACAGATATTATATCTAAGTAGCCTTTAACAAAATAACTATAGTTTTTTTGGAAAACTTATTAAAACTGAAACTTACACTATTTAAAACTGGACTTAATAAACTTTAAATTCATATTTGGTTCACCAATAAAAAACATCTTTTTGTCTTCTCAAAACATACCGTACATTCTCTATTGTCGAATCCTAGAAGTCACATTTAATTAATTGAAAAACTCTCTAACATTGCCCTTAAATTTCACTTCTTTACAACTTCAACTATCTTTCTTGTGAGGTTTTGTAATAATATCGGCTATTTTATTAAGAGTTTTTGTGTATTCTACCCAACATCCTTATTGGTAATGTAATCCTGAATAAAATGAAACATTGCATCTATATGCTTGCTCTGATCATGAAAGGCTAGTTTTTTTGTAAGAGGATGGCTGATTTGTTGTCCAACATAATTTTAGTCACTTCATTTTTAGCAAAATGAAGTTCCTCTAGCAACCTCCTTAGAAAAATTGCATGATATGCATCGGTAGTTGTAGCAACATACTTTGATTTACATATTGAGAATGTTATAACTGATTGTTTCGTTGAATACTCTGAAATTGTATTCTCTCAAAAAAAAATATAAATCCAAAGTACTCTTTCAGTCACCAATTTTACTGGCATAATCGTTATCACAATATCTTTTTAAGTGAGCCTCATCCGAAGAAGTATAAAAAATGTCATAATTAAGAGTACCTTTCAAATATAGAAGAATTCTCTTTGTGACTCACATGTGTTCTTCATTTGGATTCTCTATAAACCGACTCACTAATCTCTTGACAAATAATATATCAAGTCTAGTACATGTCAAGTATCTTAGGCTTCTCACAAAGCTTTAAAATATGGTTAAGAAGACTTTCCTTACTATATCCATTTTGGAGAGTTTTATCTTGCACTCCATTAGAGTATTCTTAGGATTGCAATTTATCATCTTAGACTTTTTTGTAATCTTTCTTACATACAACTCTTGAAAGATAAATATCTCATCAATCTATTATTTTACTTATATGCCTAGATAATATGATATATGCCTCATATCACTCATCTCAAATCTTGTGCCATCGCTTTTTCAAAATCATCATACTCTTGTAAATTATGTCCTGTAAGAATGAGGTCATTCGCATAAATGCAGACAACCTTTAACTTCGCGCCTTATCTTGATGACCTTTAACCATAAATCCTTTCAATTGTTCCACATATACTTCTTTAAAAGCACCATTTAGATAGGTTGACTTCACATTAATTTAATGAATTTTCCACTGGTTTTAGGCCATAAGAGTGTCCAATAACCTTATTGTTTCTAAAAGAGCAACGGGAGTATAATCTACACCTTGCTTTTGTTTATACCCCTTTGCAACTAGTCTGGTCTTATACTTTTCAATTTCTCCTTTTCTTTAGCTTATACACCCATTTAAGCCTAATTTCATGATGATTATTTAATAGTTTGATAAACTCACAATGTCATTTTTCTGAATGGAATGAATTTCTTTGTTGGATCCCGTTTCCGGAATCCAACATTCGGAGACAAAATGGAACCCGTCATCCATACTGGTGGCGTGCCCACAAAAGTTGAACATCAAACAATAAATTTTTTTTTAAGAATCACAAGTCAAAAATCCAATCACATTTCATAAATGGATTCCAAAAGAATTTATACAAGCTCATTTCAAAAATACCCAAAAATACAAAAAGATGACATATGAAATACACACAATACAATTTGAATGCTTATGCTTACAATGATTCTAAATTACAAAAGTTCCTAAACTAACTTAATTACAAAAGAAAAAAAAATCTCTAATTATCTTGGAGTTCTAACGTCTTGCAAGGATCGCTAATCTTCTCTTTCTGCACCTGAGGAGGGAAGCGTGAGATGAGCTACACAGTTCAATGGCTAATAAATTTATAGCCATTTGCAATTGACCAAAGTCAAACACAAGTATGTATATAACGGTCTAACAATTCTAGCATTCATACTTTATTCACGACATTTAAACATTCATCAAATTAGCTCAAAAATTCATAACATATAACACTCAAATGATTTATGCTTGAGAATCCAATTATGCAATGCACAAACAAATGGCTCGAGAGCTTCGTGGAACAAAACGGATAAATCGAAGTTTAAACCGTGAACAAAACGAGTCCATTTTTGGATCTCGTGGGCCACAAGCGGGCAGCCTGGATAAGGCTATACGTCAACGTGCACGTGACTAACGAAACGTTACTCTCTTGTCCAAACAAAGCACATAATCAATGCTCAAAATCATTTTTATCAAAAGATATGCTTTCATTCTTTTCGAGTTCTTTCTTCTTTCCATTCACACAAAATGCCATGTCATATCTCAAGGCATAACAATGATAAAAAAAAATCATAATTTAATTTTATCAAAAATCATGCTTCTTTCACGGTATAACATAATCAAAATTATCATGCATTTTCAACAAGTTAAATTCAAACAATTTAACACATATCCATACATAGGCAAGAATTTGCCCAATCACAAAAAACTATAAACATATTACCCACCTATTTACTAGCAAAACTCCAAGCTCAATTTGCCTTTCCTTTGCTCTAAGATTGCCATTCCTTGGTCACCTTCAAACAATCAAATTCTCATTCAACACAACATTCCCATATAAATTCATAAAACTTCAAAAATCACAAAACCCTAAATCAAAAGGGATCTTACAAATCGGAAAACCTAATGAAACAAAGCATGACTTTCATCCTAGAACAACCATAGCCATGATTTTCCTAAGCCTTTGGAACTAAAACTCCCTTTAAAATCAAAAGATTTGAAAACAACTTACCTCCAAAAGCCACCCACGAATTTTTGCTTCTTGCCTCTAATGGGAGACTTAATCTTCCTCTTTGTTTTTTCCCTTTGAAAAACTCTTAGAAAATCTCTTCTAAAGCAAGAAAAATCAAAACCCTAAGTTTGTTATTCTTTTTCTCTTCTTATTCTCACCACCGAACACTCACCTCTCTTTCTTCTTCTATTTTTCTAACTCCTACGACAGCTCTCTGCTTCTTTTAAACAAAACCACACATTTCTTGTTCTTCCCTTTTTACCCTTCATTTAAGTGATCTTTCCATTTTTACCCTCCTTTTGTCTTGAAAAACTGACATCTTAACTCCTTATTTTGATCAGGTAAATGAAGTAATTTGATAATACTTCCTTCTAGAGAAATGTTCCTCTCTGTCTGATCTTTCTAATGACACCAAAAACACTCAATTTGGCTCAAAAATGAAGAAGTTATGGCCAAAACACTTTCAGACTAAAACTAAACCAAGACTGAACACTACACCTAACTTCACTCCAAAAATTGAACATCTTAAGAACTGAATTGAAATTCGATTTCTTCAGATAACTTGTAGCTCCATGTCTCTAGTTTAATTAGCAATAAGAATCAACTCAATCGGAACTCTATAGCTTAAGATATCTTCAAAATACTGAAGTCTATTCAGAAAAATATCCCCTCATACTCTTTTAATCGATCCTCCCACTTTGATTCGATCAGTCTTTCTCAATCCAATATCAAAACCTATAAATTTGGTATGGAGAGGAAGAGGGATGTCTTAGGAATCCAACACTTCAAAAATCAGATCGATCGGAGGTCGGACGAAAAAGTTATGGCCAAAAGAGTGAAGAGAGGTCGGAATAGGCGAAAAGTTCAAAAATTGGCCAAGCGGTGCGCGCGCAAGCGGCCGCGCGAGCGCTCGCCCCCGTCCTAAACCGACCTTCTAACTTCTAACCTTCATAACTTTTGACTCAGAACTCCAAATTTTACAAACTTGGTATCAATAGAAAGATAAAAGATAGCTCTACTATTTTCACGAAGGACTCAAAAATAAGTTCGGTCTTTAAAGGAGTCAAAAGTTCCCTCCAAGATGACCGATCGACAAGCTCCTTATAAACAGTACCAAAACTTGTAAACATCATAACTTTTGACCCAGAACTCCAAATTTTACAAACTTGGTATCAATAGAAAGGTAAAAGAACGTTCTACAACATCCATGAAGATCATAAGAACAATTTCCAACTCTATGAGGGTCAAATATTGACTCAAAGTTTCTGTCTGAAATTTGCCATTTTGGCAGCACTTGCACCGAACTTCCACAACTCACATCTTCCAACTACCACATCCAAAAATAGTACATTATACATCATTGGAAAGCTATGAAGCTCCTCTACAACTCTCAAGAAGGCTACTTGATCCCATTCAATCTATATCAGCCCAGAATTTGCCTTAATGCATAACATACACAAAACTAACCCTATGAACACATCAGCCCAAAATTTGACAGCACCTACACTCAACTTCAACAACTCATAAACCATTGCAAATCTCCAATGAGTTATTCCAAAGCAAAAGCCCAACAGCAAACTCAACAATGAATAAATATGCACATACACATTGCTTTCCGCAAGGTCATGCACAATTCACACACAATCAATAAAGCACACAATCATACACAAAAGAGAATATTATAATTCTCATTCTCATTTCCAATCAAAATAAATGTTCATGCATAGCTTTAGTCAAAAGAATATCAAAAACTAAGAATTCATAGTCAACCTATTCATGCTCTATTACTATTATGCCTCTCAAACTTCCATTTAAACTCAAAATCATCTATAAATAAATTATAGTCCATGATTGATCATAAACGTTAATAACAGAATACACACATATACCCACTCATCATCAACTTACTACCTCAATATTATATATATCATTTCAAATTCAAGAATTCTCCTTTTTCTTGACTTGTAACGAATCACTAACAATTTCTCCTTTAATAGTTCTAACTTCCAATAAAAGTTCGGGGTCCAACATTCTTCCTTTATAACTTACACCATTTCTTGTCTTTAACAGTTTCTTCTAAACTCAAAGATTCATTATATGCAAATAGACAAAAAAAAACCTCACTGTCTATTTTTTTTGGTAGCATCATAGAGATCTCCTGTGCTTCAAAATCTTTGAGGTTATTTGTTTTAGCTTGTTGAGGAAGAAGTTGGTGTGGAAAGAGTTGAACTCTCTCCTTTAATGGAATTTTTTCGGTTATAATTTAACATTATAGAAAAAGTACTTTGGAATTGATCTCATCCTTTAAGAATTGCCAATTTTCTTTTAAGGAATAATGTGTATTTTTCGTTGGGGGTTTCATGGAAAATAATCGGGGCATCTTATTCTAATTCTTATGAAAGATATTCAATATAGCAAAATAGAAGTTAAAGAAAGTATTTATGTTAGGCGTGTCCTTCATACGGAAATCAGAGGGCAGGGATCCATTTCTTTGACTCGTACTCAATTCAACAGTTCCAATTATTCCTTTAATTGAAGCATTGGAAAAAATGATATTTTGTGATAAAAAAGGACATCCCATTAGTAACTCAGCCCGAGTTGATTCATTAGATTATGATATTATCGCATGGTGAGAGGCGTGTTACTAGATAACAACAAAACCTTAAAGTTGCGAGTTCGAATCGCAACCAAAGAGGACAATACAAATTAATGGTTGTGGTCGCGTGCTCACTTGAGGTGGGGATCCAAGCCCATGCAAAACACGGGCCCAACAAAACTAGAGACATAGGGATACAAGTTTTATGAAGAAATGAAGTTCTGTTTCAGTTTCTCAAGATCTCAAATTTTGGACGGAAATCGAGTATGGAAAAGTCGAACCAAAAGGCTAGGTGTTGTAAGGGGTTATAGATCAACTTTAGCACTTTTGATTTTCGGAGCTTTATGAATTTCCTTTGAATATTGTTTGATTGTGAACTTGGTTTATTATAGGAAACCAAGCAGACCCGATCCAAGAGCAAGAGGAAAGGCAACGCTAAATTTGGATTTTCAAGCGATATTCGGCGGGTAATATATTTATAGTTATTATGTATGGGCAAATTGTCTTGCTTGCTTGTATGTTATGTGTGAAATTGTTTGTCTGAATTATGAAATTGTTGAAAATGCATTGTAATTGTGATCATGTTGTGCTTTGAAAAATATCATGACATTTTGTATGAATGAAAAGATGAGAAAGCATGATGAGCATGAAAAGTAAGAATGTGTATGAAATAAGTTAAGCATTGAAATTTGATTGTGTTTGGCAAGAGAGGAACGTTTCGTTAGTCACGTGCACGTCAACATATAGCCTTCTCCCGGCTGCCCGCTTGAGGCCAAGAGATCTTGAGAAATCGGACTCGTTTTGTTCACGGTATAAACTTCGGTTTAACCGTTTTGTTCCACGGAACTCTCGAGCCATTTGTTGTGCCATTTTATTATTGATTTGTCAAGCATGATGCATAATTCATTGTTATGTTATGGTGAATAAATTACATGACATGTCCTTTGTGATGACTTTTGCT
>JAOSBM010000006.1:26872292-26905504 GCA_027568955.1 Erythroxylum tenue
GGTGATGAGAGGCTTGTGTATGATGAAGTTGATGGCTATGATGAGTGATTGGAGTTTGTGTTGGAAATGAGTTGATTAATTGGTGTTTTGAGAGTTTGATGCATTTGAAGTAGTATTTGAATGTTTGTGAAGTTGTTTTGCTTGAAGGGTTGAGCTTGGAGTTGATTTGGAGTGTTTGTGGTGTCATTTGGAAGTGGGAAGCTTTGGAGAAGCTTGGTAGAAGGTTGGGAATTCCTTGCCCAGTGTGGACCTTCTCGGGAAATTGGAGTGCCTGCCCAGGGCATGTCCGTTTAACGGACATGCAGGTCTGTTTAACGTACCTTCTCGGGTGAGTTCAGGGTGTCTGTCCATCTCATGTCCGTTTAACGGACATAAAGGTCCGTTTAGCGGACCTTCTCGGGAAAGATTGGCACCTGGCTCAGGGTGTGTCCGTTTAACGGACATTCTCGGATTGTTTGGACCCCTTTTCCAGTCCATGTCCATTTAACAGACTTTCTCGGGTGGATTTGGGGGTTTTGGCCACTTCATATCCGTTTAACGGACATGCTCTGGCCAGCTTCAATTTTTTGCATTTTCGTCTATTTCGAATCCGAATCTTGTTTCGTGGCCTTCATAAGAGTTGTAGACTTTGATGTCTTCTTCCTAATGGATTAAAAACGAAGGCAATCCGACAATTGTAGGAAAAATTATGGCTTTCGTGCCAATACTCGTTCAATTGGAATTAGGGCTTTAGCCCGGTTGGTTTTCTTCGAGGGTTCTTTGGGATAACCCTATTTTGGGCACCAGCTAACGTTTTTCAATTTTCGTTTCGGATAGTTGAGTTCTGGGAACGGGGTCCAACACCAAGGTTGGGCTTCTGAAACGGGGCTCAACAATTTGAGATAAATGAGCCCTTGAGAGAGGATTTCATTGATAATTAGTTGTTCTAAATAGAGATAATAAGTTGTACCTTAACAGTAAATGAAAGAAAATGTTACTCTAATGCTCATTTCTCTTCTTCATCATATATTATAAGAGATCCTCTTAATAGTAGAAGTTTTAATAAGCCTAAAGAGATAAATTTTCAGTACTTATTGAAATCATAAGGTGGCTTTTATCTTTGTTGATAATTAGACTTGAGAGTTCATTAAAAGAGTTGAGAGAGTTGATTAGACAAGAAACTAAGTTAGGGTTAGTTCCATAAAGAAGAACCAGGTCATTAGTGAAGGAAAGACTAAAATTCCTAATTGTTTAAACATGCTATAAATCATAAAGTTGTCCCTTTGCCTTATACTATGATTAATTAGCCTTATAAGAACTTCAATGCAAAAATTGAACAAAAGGAAAGGTATCTCCTTATATGATTCCTTTAGCTCCTTTTAATAAGTTGTATAACCTCACCGTTAATAGGTAATGATGCATTGCTCAATTTAATAAACAAATAAAGGGATTCATATAGATATTGTAATATGAATTGCCAATCAAATAAGTTACATGCTTTATGGAAATCAATCTTCATAGAGTAGTTCCTGATAGAATCTTTTTTATGATAACCCTTGAAAAACTCTTACAATTGTCAATCCAATAAGTTACATGCTTTATGGTTCCCTCATATTAAGATTCACTTTAACTTTTAGAGCAAATATGGTACTATTGAAATCTACAAGAATGAACTATGGTGCATCAATGGATTTATGAACATTTTATGATAATGAACATGTTTTTTAAATCAATACGTTGCTTTTTTCATTTAAAATTACGCTTACACTTATGTTTGTAGATTTTAATGGCTCAATATGGAAGTGTCTGGCTTTTTCATAGTGGAAATTTTATGTTAGAGCCCGAATTGACATATGTTGGTGGGGATATTGCTGCATTTGACAAAGTTGATGTTGACTTTGTTAATTATAGAAAAATAAATGAGATGGGAATGGAGTTGGGGTATGATAAAATTGATAAGGCATAATTGAAAGTTAATTACAGACAAATAAATTAAAGACATAATTGAAAGTTATCAACTAAAATCAAAGTTGTATTAGGCTAGCAAACTTAATGCAAATACATGGGTTTGTTGATGTATATGTAACTCATCATATAGACACACCTATCCATGTTATTGATGATGATGATAAGAACATGGAGGGGTCGGGTGCAGAAACAAATGAGAACGTGGAGGGAGAAGGTGCATAAATGGAAGAGAATTTGGAGGGTGAAGGTGCACAAACGGACGAGAATGTGGAGGGAGAAGGTGCATAATTGGATGAGAATTTGGAGAGAGAAGGTGTAGAAATGTGAAGGAAAAGAGTGCACAGTTTGAATCAAACTTCTATGTTCACATTCCATATGATCATCATCCAATTGAAATTGATTCATCAGATTGTGGTAGTCTTATTAGCACTGATGAATATCCTAGTTGAGAGGAGGTAGGTGAAGCTTTACATAGACCCAACATAACTTTTAGGGATAATCTTGCAGAGGTTGGACATGAGTGGAGGTTAGGAATGGAGTACAAGAATGCAAAAGAATTTGAAGATACTGTTGTTGATTATGTAGTATATGTAGGACACAATGTTAGGTTAAAAAAGTGTGAGAGTAATCGGATTAAGTATGCTTGTGTGGATGGATGCCCATGAGTTTTGTATGTTGTATATGATAAAAATGAGAGATGTTACAGGGTGAAAACATATAATTCCAATCACATTTGCTTCATTAAAAACAAACCCAAATTGTAAGTTTTTTTAATCAATTTGTCTAATTTTAAGTTTTTTAATCGGTTTGTCTAACTTTAAATAATTACAAAATGTGTTTGTTATATTGTTTCTTTCATTTTGTAGGTTGGCACACCTGCAGATGTCAATATAAACCAGTTTGGAGATGTTGACCCACATATTTCAATTATCATTTCAGCTAAAGGGTTTACGATTTAGAGGAGGTCCTAGTATTACTTCACAACATTTACAAGATGAAGCAAGTAGAAGGAGAACCTCATTGACTTCATCATCATAACCTGATCTTACATAGTCAAGTACAAATGAAGCAAACATTGATTAGTTGTATACATATTTGTGTTGTATACATACGAATGTTTATGTTGTTTATATACAATGTAAATATTTTTGTTAATCAATATGATTTATTACACAACCTCTCTCTCCCTCTCTCTCTCTCTCTCTCTCTCTCTATATATATATATATATATATATATCAGTCTCTCCCTTACATGAATTTTTTCCATATTTGACAACATATCCAACGAGTAAATTATTCATTGTATATTGGTTATATATAGTACTATTGTTTTTCCTTCATTAAACAATTCATATACCAATTTTGTTATTCATATACAACATATTCATTATATGAATTACGAGTTGTTATACTACAACTTATCCATTGTATATTGGTTATATATAGTACAATTGTTTTTCCTTCATTACATAATTCAGATAGCAATTTTGTTATTCATATACAACATATTCATTATGAGTTGTTACACAACATACCCATTGTATATTAGTTATTTATTTAAAGTCAAAATTTTCATAAGATACATGAAACTAGTATCAACCATTACATTGTTCAAATTCAATAAAATTTCCTCATAACATTAATGGAAATAAAAAGTAATACAACCATAACTAATCATATTATAATTACAATGTTCATTAACATACACTTAATTTGTTTTTTTTCTTTTTTCTCAATAAATGTATGTCCTCCTTCAAATGATTCATTTGTTCTTCAAACTCCTTTTTTGTGCTTCTTTTAACCTCTCCCTTTGACATTGATAATTCGCTCCTTATATTTTGAATCACTTCAATAGCCCTCTTACTAAATTCTTCATCATACCATTAAAAAAACTTACATCTCCCAACCTTAAACATTCAATTTCAGTAAAAATAAAAAACCTTAAACAATCAACTTCATTAATCAAATAACAATAAATTCTCACTGAATAATTGGGGCATCCATAAAACCTTCGGCCAGGATTACGATCACTCAATGAATTCCTTAATGGGGCCTTAAGCCTACAATAGCAAATGATATTGCCAGACTTTGAACTCACTATTGTATTAGTCGATGACAATGATTTCATCTGCATACTTAAAAGATGATGATAAGATAACATATGATTGGGTAAAAATGCATTCTATTGACTATATCATATAAACACACATATAATTTGACAATGAAGTGTCACATGTTTATCAACAATCACTCCAACTATTTCAATGCCTATATAATATTCATCTCTCCATTCTTGTGAAATATCCTACAAATGACCCATCCCTCTCGCATTGGAAACATTTCATATTACATGTTGTTATGTAACTATATCAGATCCTAGAGAGGCAATCAATCAATTGTAGTTATCTTTACCCCACGAAAATTCCCATTTAAAACTTTACAAGTTAGGTAAAATATATAGGGTTGAATTGAAACCCATGAGGCCAAACTGTCTCCTATGTGTTTTCACCTACGAGTTCAAGAAGGTCTTCCATTATCAACATTTCCATATGGTGAGGACAGGCAAATACTGGTATGTAGAGGTTTAGAGTGAGGTTCGATGGGATCTATGTATTTGATTAATTGTAGAGATTTTTGCGTGCAATATGATCAAGTAATGGCTCTAAGAACTCATCCAAGGAAAAGATTACACAGAACAAGTGAATTGCTTGTTATAATATCAGAGGTTACTTAAGCATATGCCTACTCATCTTAGGGCCTATATCCTTTGTTTTGGATTGGATCATTTTATCTATCATCTCAATATAAACCAGAAGGGAAGGAACACTCAACTGTGTATTTTCATCTTATAATAGATTGCAAATTTACAAAATCTCAACTATGTATTACACTATTAAATGGTTTTTCTATCCCAAAATATTACGCTATCAAATAAGAATGTAACCTCGATGTATATGATTATAAAGTAGCAGGCATCTTCATGCATGTTTGCTTTACACATGAAACTATCATAAACCTAGTGCCTTGCACTATATATGCAAACATAGAAAATGCAGAATTAAATGAAACATAAAACTATTTCCTCTGCAATTGTATACTAGGTGGCTTATTTGTAAGTATAGCCTCATTTATTAAACAAACATAATCATAACTATGAATACCTTAAACTCTTGACTCAAACAAACTTAATCGTACTACTTAATGTTGCTACTCAACACCAGATCATGATGTATAAAATAAGATACTTCCTACAAATTAAAAGTCTAAGTAGGACCAAATTCATACTACTTCATAATTAATGTTTCAAGCTTCAAAATTATACTCTTGTTGATGGACCGACCATAAAACAAACATATGATACATTCCACTAAGTAATCTTAGAATTCATATAGACAATGAATATGCTTAACAAAATTAAAATGAGATTCATATAGAATGCTACGAACATCTGTGAACCAAGTTGTTAGTGATGCCACTGAGAAGGACAAATGATAGACTCCATAAAAACACATAATGATCAACATTTTCAATTAGCAGACCTCTCCTTTTTAATTCATTTTCTTAGCAACAAAATGTTCAAGCATCGAACAAACTTCTGAAAGGTGATGAAGTTAAGCACAATCCAAGGATTACGATCCAAAACCCCAATTTACCCAAATTTCCTCAAAAACCAATCCTGAATAGACTAGAGGAAAAGAAAATAATCTTCAACTACAATCAATTATTTCTACGAAACTCCCAACAAAACCCACCAAAAAGAAGATCAAGATGGAGAACACAACGTAACCCACCTAACAGACAAAATGTTGAACCCCGTTTTCGAAGCCCAATATTAGATATGGGATCATAAAGCTTGAGCGTGGAGGAAGACTTAGAATTTGGAAATTTAAAAGAAAAATCCTTAGGAAGCAAGGCGGTAGTTTGCCGCGGCGAATGATTTTAACTTCGCTTGGCGAACCCTGGGAATTATCTTCGCCACGGTGACCATTTGGCTCCGCCAGGTGAAGTTGTCGCATGGAGAAACAGAAAACCTTCCGGTTAATTACGCCATGGCGAACTCTTGGCTTCGCCGCAACGAAAACCCTTGCAACAAAATCCTTAAACCCAGATCAACCTACCTTATTAAAAGCAAACTTAAAAACTTTCAACCACCCTCATCAATCCATTCCCAAAAACAAAAATAAATATAAGCATAAACACAAACTACTTCCCAAAATCTTAATCTCATTTGTACATTAAATGCAATGCGAAAACTTAAAAGTGGTCATAAACAAACCCAAAATACATTTCATTTATATTAATAGGCAAGAGTTTTTACAAAGCTTTAATAACATTTCAAGCCATAATACATCATTTGCTTCATAAACTATAAATACAAAAGATACTTGAATATTACTTGAAATGCAGCTAAAGCCTTGAATTCCCAAAATCTAACTTAAAATACAAAAGTATGCCAATTCGGGGTGATGTCGTAACTCTTGACTACTCGATCTTTGGTTCATTACCTTTCATCAACAACTTCCTACCCATATTCAACCTTGTTTTCACTTCTAACTATCCCTAAATATGCTTCATCCAACAATCAAGAAGGGTTAATACTTATACTTACTTGATTTAGCTTCAAATTCTTCAAACTCTTCAGGATCTCCCAAAAACCCAAACTTTTCTCTTCTTTTCCTCTCTTGCACGACACTCTCTTTTTCTCTCCTCAATTTCCGTGCTTCTCTCTTCTCACACAAGACAACAATTACTTCTTTCACTTATACCCTAAACGAATGAGCAAAGTCCACTATGTCCTTCCATTAAGCCTTAAAGCCTTTTAACCTTAAGTGACTTGCCAATTTTGTCCTTTAGATTATACACTCTTAACACTTTAATTTAACCAACTCAAGCAATAAAATCTTACTAAAATTGAAATGCTAATTACTCCAAAAATAATTAATCTATCAAGACCTTAAAATTTAATTTAAATCATGCTCATTCATTAAGAAAAAATTTTCGGGGGCCAACACAAAACATGTCATTGTTCTGTTAGGATGGTTTGAATTTTCCGTTAGGATGGGGTTAAACTTTAACGTTCTACAAATGTTAGGGTTATAATTGTCCACTCTGAAATTTTAGGGTTAAAGTTATCGATTGGTAAAAAAAACTTAGGGTTAAAAACAATGACCCTTTTGTCTTTCTCTTCATCAAATTCAACACTGTCCTCGTCTTCATCTTCTTCGTCACTTCTTCTTCTTTTAACCTTATGATGTCTGTCTATCTTATCCCCTCTTCCTAATGAGATGTATCATCCCCTTTCTTCTCCACGGTACTGTTGGAAGTTAGATTTAATTCAAACTTTTAGCAATTTAGTTGTTAGGTTGTTACCGTAAAATAAGCTAGGAGATTCACTAGTTAGTTTTCTTATTTCTTAGATAAATTAGTTAGAGTAGTTAGAATTCATAGCTGATACGCAGTTAGTGTTTAGTTCAAATTACAACTCTTGTAAAACCTATTTAAGAGGCTCTGTTTCTCATGAATAAAGCAAGGTTGATCAGCAGAATCACTTTCTTCTTTTTCTAAAGTTGTTCAGTTCTATAATATTTCTCCAACAAAGTGGTATCAGAACTAGGTTCTCTTAGAACTGGACACACCATTCTTCCTATTTGCAAACAATGGTAGCAACTTCTAGCACTCTCAGTATCTCACAACCATAGATACCAATTTTCAAAGGCAACTCTTATGAGTTTTGGAGTATAAAGATGAAGACACTATTAAGATTTTAAGATCTTTGGGATCTCGTGGAAACAGGAGTTGTAGAATCCAACAATGATGAAACTCGTCTAAAAGACAATAAAAAAATGATGTAAAAGCCCTCTTCTTCATCCAACAAGCAGTGGATGAATCAATATTCTCCATAATAGTTGTTGCTACGTCGGCCAAACAAGCTTGGTCGATCTTGAAAACTGAATACCAAGGATTAACAAAGGTAATTACTGTCAAACTTCAATCTATTCGACGAGGTTTTGAAACTTCATGTATGAAAATCAATGAATCAGTACAAGAATACCTAGCAAAAGTCTCTTTCATTGTAAGTCAAAATAGTTCATATGGTGAGAAAATTACGGATGAAACTGTTGTAGCTAAACTTTTGAGGAGTTTAGCTCCTAAATTTAATCATGTAGTAGTTGCAATTGAGGAATTAAAAGATTTGTCTATTTTTTTTCATTCAATGAACTAATGGGGTCTTTACAAGCACACGAGGCTACGATCAACAGAACTACTGCAAAAGAAGAAGAAAAGGCATTTCAGATTAAAGGGGAGTTGGAGTCATCAAATCAACGTACTAGAGGAAGAGATAGAACAGGTTTTCAAGGTCGAGGCCGAGGCTGTGGAAGGAGTTCCTTACACTGTTCCTAATGTGAAAAAATGGACACATAAACAAATTTTGTTGGTCCAAGCCAGAAGAAGCTAATTATCTGAGGAAGATGAAGAGCAAGATGACTTCTTATTCATGGCTCGGTCAAGTACAAAGATTGATGTTGGCGATATACGGTATGTCAATAGTGGTTGCTTTAGCTCTTAAATTTGATCATATAGTAATTGCAATTGAGGAATTAAAAGATTTGTGTATTTCTTTCATTCGATGAACTAATAGGGTCTTTTCAAGCACATGAGGCTAGGATTAACAAAACTGTTGCAAAAGAAGAAGAAAAGGCATTTCAGATCAAAGGGGAGTCGGAGTCATCAAATCAACGTGCTAGAGGAAGAGATAAAACAGGTTTTCGAGGTCGAGGCCGAGGCTGTGGAAGGAGTTCCTTACACTGTTCCTATTGTAAAAAGAAATGGCACGGAAAAATTGATGAGTTCTTTCAAAACAACGGGTTCAAGAGGAGTATGCATAAGCCAACTTTGTATATGAACAAACAAGGTATGAATGATGTGGTGATAGTAAGTCTCTACGTCGATGATATGATATATATTGGTTCTTCGTTACATCTTATATTTGTGTTTAAGAAGTCCATGAAAAATATGTTCTAGATGACGGATTTGGGAGAACTACGCTACTTTCTGGGCTTAGAATTTGTTCAAACAAATGCTGAAATTTTTATGTCATAGAAGAAGTATGTTGAAGATACACTTAAGAAGTTTAACATGATGGGATGCAAAACAACCATCACACCTATAAACACTAACAAGAAGCTTCAAGAAGATGATACAAGAGCAACAGAAGGAAGCTTGTTTAGAAGCTTGATTGGGATATTGATTTATTTAACTTATTCTCGTCTTGACATAAGTTTTTCAGTTGGTGTCCTTTCACGGTTTATGCATAAATCATCCAAACATCACTTTGACGTAGCCAAGAAAATTCTTCGTTAGTTAGCTGGCACAAAAGAGTTTGGCATCTAGTTTCGAAAACAAATGAGTTCAGTCTTAAAAGTTATACAGACAATAATTGGGCTGGTTCGATTGAAGACAGACGAAGAACTTCCAGAAATTGCTTCATTCTTGGAACAATTGCAATTTCTTGGTGTTCTAAGAAGCAGGCTACCGTAGCTTTGTCATCTATTAAAGCAGAGTATGAAGCAGCTACAACCTTTGCTTGTCAAAGTTAAGGAGGATTTTATGTGATCTGGGACAATCAAGTTGAAGCAATTGATATTTTGTGTGATAGCAAGTCAACCATGATGCTGGCCAAAAATCTTGTTTTTCACAACCGTACCAAGAATATTGAAATCAAACATCATTTCATTCGAGAGTTGATGACAAAGGGAGAAGTCAGATTGGAGAGCTGTGGAGCTGAAGAGCAAATTGTAGATTTAATGACAAAGAGCTTGCCGCAAAAGAAGTATGAGTTTATTTATGCAGGATTGGGAGTCTCCAAGTTTGAATGAAGAGGGATAGTTAGAAATTAGATTTAATTCAAACTTTGAGCAATTTAGTTGTTAGAATCTTACCGTAAAATAAGCTAGGAGATCCACTAGTTAGTTTTCTAATTTCCTAGATGAATTAGTTATAGTAGTTAAAATTCGTAGCTAATACGCTGATAGTGTTTAGTTTAGATTACAACTCTTGTAACGCCTATATAAAAGGCTCTGTTTCTCGTGAATGTAGCGAGTGAGGGAAATTTTCATGGAAAAGCATGGACAGCTCTTCATTCCGTTGACCTTGCAAGCCTTGGCTTTAAAATGGTTTGTTTTAAGGTTTTATCAAGCAAGTCGACTTTTAGAATCAGCTAACATAATTAATTAGAACTGCTACGACTAACAATGGCAGAAGATACTGGAATCGTGGCATTTATACAAAAATCATCCCTTATGGTTGTTTTGATATATCTAGTCGAAGTTGTTAGACATGGATATAGAAAATACAGAGAGTATTTGCAATTTGAAATGCTTTTTAATTTCCCCATTAGATGGATAATCGTCAACTCATAATTCATGCCTTTGATTCACTAGGAAGCATTTGCTCCTTTTAATACCAAAGATGCACGATTCATGTTTTGGTTGAGGCTTTGAGAATGATTTCTAAGACGCTGGGATCCAAACTCGGCAATTGGAATTAGGTGAATCAGTTTTGTTACTTGTACAGCGCAAAGAACGCCTTGAATAATTCATCAGGCCCCCTCAACGACTTATAGGGCATAACATGCTTCTAGATGGCTTAAAGATACAATGTCAAGTGCTCGCACAAATATATTCCCCTAACTAGGTCGCAGAGCAGACAAGTAGCTGCCTTCTTCAGATTAAATGAAGAGCATTGAAAATGTAGTTTCTAGGTTCAATGTCAAATCTGCATTCTGCAAAACACAAGAACAATGAGACTAGAGAAGAAACCAAAAGAAATGTTTAGCCAGTGCATACCTCTCCAGGGCAGCAGTGCTTATTGGAATAACACCAGACGGAGACACAAGAGCATCCACAAGTTCATCATTCATTGTTACAGGTATAACCTCTTCATCCAATATCTGTAAAGAGTATGAAAGAGCAACTGCAAAAAGAGCAAGTTTAGATAGAAATCAACATAAGATGACTAGTTATTGACAACCCATATAAAAAAAGAGAGAGAAAAAAGAAAGCATTTACCGAGCAGTGGCTGTTGCCAAGTCTTCTCCCTGGCAAGCTCTTGATAATTTCTCAAGAAAGTGTCATAGTAACTTTTGAGTTGTGACCCACATTTGTCAACGAGAAAAATACACAAACCAAAGCAGAAAGTGATTCAATATACACATAAACTAAAAATGAAAATAGTGGGACATGCATATAAGAAAGCTTAGAAGACAATGCAGGTCATGAAAAATATTAGCCGAACACAAAAAACACGCAGGTAGAAGCTAAGCTAGCAATAGCTAGCACACAAGAGATAGATTCAGTTGACTTCCAAGCATCTATTTAAGCAGCTGAAAGCGACAAGTCTCTTTAACTAGGACTTGTTTAAGTTCTAACAATGTGTATGCATGTGTATACAAGATCTGGAAAGTTCAACAACTCAAAGACTGAATCAAATTTAAGCTTCCACAGTTAACTCACCCTCCACCACGGCCCAAGCGTCTTCCACTTTTGTCAAATGCAAGTCCTGATAACATACAGAGGAAGTTTGTTGAACTGCACATGAGACATGTAATTAAGAATGGAATGTTAAGCATGCAAACACATACCAGGCAAGAGGAACAAATCAACTGGTTCAGTAGCCTGCAGTACTGCACCGAGACCACATGTTCACAAGTTATTTTACGTATAAAGTACAGAATATCGGCTATGCCTGAGTCTTATAGATACCAATTTTTAGTGTAACAGGAGCATTAACTGGAAATTAGCAACAAATGAAACATACAGAAAATACTTTGCACCAGAAGTGATGTGGTGCAATACGTGGTAAATACTAAAGCACAAGGGAAAAGGAACTACTTTTGAGGGCAGTTCTTTGAGAAGCTTTAATATCACTTTGAGAATAGATAAAAGGAATTAAAGAATCGTTACCTTAATGCAATCAAACACATAACTGAATATATAGCACCACATGTTGGTATAATATCCTAGCTTCAAGGATGAAAAACCTTTCATAATTTGTTCTTCTCAAAGTTGGTAGTAACAAAAGAAACCATTTAGGTAGCTCAAGTAGCTTAGTAATCACAAATTAGTTAACAAATATTCAATGTTGAGCTTTAGCCGAACTAACATAACAAAATTTCCTGATTCAGTTAATCTCTTGGCTTCAGTCTTTCACCGACTGGAAAAAGAAATACCATTGAATTGATTTCATTCTCCTCAGTACCTTTGTAGCCACATGCTAACATGTAATAGCTCATGACTAAACATTAGGAAATTCTTCTCCTCTGATTTATTCAAAAAGGAAATCCATCAAGTTTGCGAGGAAGCAAACCTATAAAGTGTCCATAATTCTCCTTCAATAATTGGACAAGCCCCATCCTTTTTTGAGTTATCCAACCGAGACAATGACATGCAACTCTACGAGGTTATAAATAATTTTCAACTAACACTTACCAAGGATATGTAATTGAGAACAGTCCGCATAAGGCAGTCGAGTTACTTACCATCTTCCCGGAGATTTCCATCACCGTCAACAGGAGCTGGTTCTAAAATATCCATAGAGTTGGCAATTAGATCATCCATGCTCGAAATGTTAAGCATTTTCATGTGACTATTCTTGTCCTCCACACGCGGTACATAAAGCTTCTTTGCTATAGGTGTACCCCCATCTAGATTGGAAAGCAACACATAAGAAACTCTCCGCCCTTAAGTGACACCACCAAGGAACAAGCTTTTTTATTTGTAGAAGGAAATTATATAAATTTTATGGTGGCCCTTATCCGTTAGGGTGCATTTCAAGCAAAAATCAACTTATTTAGCGTCATTGCTCAAACATAGAGAACATACACACCTTTTGGTGAGTTTTTGAGGATTTCAGAAAGCAACCTTGATGTATCAACTTCACGTAGAGCACTGCAGCTTATATAAGCGCATAGTCTCCGACTTGACTTGAACCACGGAGCTTCCAGAACCACATTCTGAATAGAATCATCTGGCAACCAACAAACAAGAGCAAGAGATATATATGGACTGAATAAAATGGGTTTCCGTTAAAATGGCGTGAGAATCAGTGGATTACCTTCTTCGGATCGAAGGGAAGGATCCATAGATTTGAGGGTTTTGCGGACTTTGGATCGGAGGATCCGTTTTTGCTTGAATATATCGTCCAGATTGGCTGTGTCAGCATGAGCGTCGTTGTTTCTGTTCATTGTGAAGGTTGTTGGCGGATAGTCGCCGGTATGATCAGAACAGCGAGACTTGTACGGCGGTCGGAAATGTTAAGATGCGATGAATGATGAATCTGTATTTCGATGCCGTTGACCGTCAGTCTAAGCCCACTGCAGGTAATTAGATCCGTTTCAGTGTCTTAACATTATTTTTCAACCATAATGTTTGAAGTTTAATTTTAATTTTTAGTTTAATTTATCTTAACAATTTTTATTATTAAAAAATAATTTTATTTATTAATTAATTGATAAGTTATTATAAATATAAATTAATTAATAAAATTTTAAATAAATTTTAAATTAGTTTACTAGATAATTTTTTAATTAAATTTTATTTAATTTTTAATTAATATTATAACATTATCTTATAAATTTAACTTTTTAAAATATTAATTTTTTCTGGTAATTCAATCTGCAGAATATATTTTCGCCAAAAAGAATAAAATTGAAGTTATACTCATTTGAGTCCAAAATTAATTAATTATACTTTAAAGTTGATAATATGGATTCAAATCCTTTTAAATTTTAATCTCACTCAAGCCTGACCCATGCAACAGGGCCGGGTTAGACCCATGACTGACCCGTTGATGTTGTGCAAGAAATCCAGATTGCGGGGTTAATAGCATAAATAAAGCAAAAACCAGTGACCAGAAGTGTATGCTATTCTCCTTCACCTCGAAACAAAAATGGCATGCAATAATGACTAACACCCTTTTTCTTCTATCCAAGAAAGCCCTAATTCGGAAACTCCCCAAATACCAAACCATGAGCTAAACTGAATTCACAAACCACTATTCTAATCAATTCCGTAAATCGCCGAGGAAAGGAAGAGACGGGAAGATTCATCGTCGGAGGAGGAGGAGGATAAACGATGCCGTCTCACGGCGATCTGGACCGTCAGATCGAGCATCTGATGCAGTGCAAACCGTTGCCGGAAGCGGAAGTAAAGGCCTTATGTGAGCAAGCGAGAGCGATCCTCGTGGAGGAGTGGAATGTCCAGCCGGTGAAATGTCCGGTCACCGTCTGCGGCGATATTCACGGCCAGTTTCACGATCTCGTCGAGCTCTTCCGTATCGGCGGAAACGTCCCCGATACCAACTACCTCTTTATGGGTGATTACGTAGGTCCGTCGTCGTGTCTCTGAATTTCATGTTGCAATTTGGGAATGAGAAGTAATAGGATGACGATTTTTGTTCGACGGATTTTTTATTCTGGGTGTTTCTAGAATTAGTTGCAAATGTACGATGTTATGCTTTATAGGCTTTAAGAATTTTGTGAGTGACACTTGTTATTTTTATCGTAATGTAGAGTTCTAGAAACCTAGAAAGCTCCTTTTTTGTTGAGCAAGTCACAGAAACTGTGGAAAGATTTAGTTTACCGCGGGGAGAATAGGTGGTAGTTTATTTGAGATCGTTTATTTTTGTATCACATTATATGAAATGAAAAATGTACATGTATATATGCTCAAAAGAACTGCTTTGCATGAAAACTATATAAACTTTTTGAAAACATGGCTTTGCCTTGTATGAAGTTGATTGATATAATGCAGGAATCTAGTGGTTCTATAGAGAGAGGAAGAGAAGTAAATTTATAAATTAAAAACCTTTACGTTGGTTGTTTAACCAATGTAGTCTTTATTAATTGCACAGGAATCTGGTTCTATAGATGGAGGAAGGGAATTAAATTTATAAGTTTTAAGCCTTTACATTATTTGTTTAACCATGTACTCTTTATGAATTGGATTGAAAGTCTGAAGTTGTTGCAAATATCCAGTAAGGAGAGTGTATGTATGGAGTTTGTATTGGAGCCACCTGCATTAACATGATATGATGGCCTTTGGACAACTAGACATGTGCCATCCTTGCTACCCATCAATGCTCTTAAAAGGAATAGAGTTTGCTGGAGTAGATGATTGATATTTGTTAAACTTTGTCTGCCTTTTGAAAATGGCACGGTTTCTTTAGGTCAGAATACCTTGTTTTGCTAATTCAGCTTTGATATTGTCAACTCAAACATGCGTTCACAGGCCTTGTTTCATTATTAACAAAAATTCCTTATCATTTGACCTTTGTTAAACATTTTGCAGATCGAGGATATTACTCAGTGGAAACAGTCACTCTTTTGGTGGCACTCAAAGTTCGATATAGAGATAGGATCACAATTCTAAGAGGGAATCATGAGAGTCGTCAGATTACTCAAGTGTAAGTGCTTTATTTGAATGAAATCATATGGAAAACTGAATATTGGCGTGAAATAAGAAGCTGACCTTTCTTCACTTTCTGTAGATAATGAGTATGGGCAATAATCTAAACTTGTGAGTGTTTGAATGAAGAGATTAGATAGGATAAATGAGACATAGAATTGAATGTCTTGTTCTACTGCCTTTCTTTCTCTGTTTTAGTCATATTTCATTACTGTAATTACATTCAACAGCTTAATTTTCTTTTTCAGGTATGGATTTTATGATGAGTGCTTGAGAAAATATGGAAATGCTAACATATGGAAGTATTTCACTGACCTCTTTGATTACTTACCTCTGACTGCTTTGATCGAGAGTCAGGTTTTACTTTTTTACCACTGCCTTAACATTCAACTTACATGATATTTCTAATCTCTGAGGTCTCATCTAATCACCTTTGGTTATTATGCTGCAGATCTTCTGCTTACATGGTGGACTCTCTCCTTCTTTAGACACACTAGATAATATCCGTGCCTTGGACCGGATACAGGAGGTACACCTGCAATTATTTTGTTCCACTGCAGTTTCATTTGAATATATGTTGCTTGAGCCAATTTTTGGAGTTTTGAAATAAATTGTTTTACAACTATGAAATTTTGTTTGTTTGATTTTACCTGCTCATCACATTGTTATAAATGGTATGTCTTATCTAATTAACATTTGATACTGTCAGTGCTGGTAAATATAATGAAGCCATTTGGATTATTCTACAAAACTAGCATGAATTGGCTGCTAGTGAATCGATGTTTATGCATCATGTTTTATGCTTTCTTTTCACGCATGAAACTATGTTTTCCTTAAAAAAACAATTTTAACTCCTATAAGCAATTCTGCGAATGAAATCTCTTCCTATGATAAAATTTTGGTTGACTAGGCTGATGTGAATAAGTTGATGTCCATGCATGATATGACTAATCTGATTTGCTTAGTCCACTGGGTTCTTAATATTTCATTGTGCTGGATTGCATAGAAAAAACAGTGGTTTTCACATTCATGTTTCTTGTAAGTGGCAGCTTTTAATTCTTGTCTGGTCATTAGGTTCCTCATGAAGGTCCGATGTGTGATCTCTTGTGGTCTGATCCAGACGATCGATGTGGGTGGGGAATTTCTCCTCGCGGAGCTGGATACACATTTGGGCAGGATATTTCTTCACAGTTCAACCATACTAACGGTCTGACTCTTGTTTCTAGAGCTCACCAACTTGTCATGGAAGGATACAATTGGTCCCAGGTTTGTTGATTCAAGTTAAGAAAGATTTGGTTTTAGATGTGAAGTTCTGTTGCTATCTCTAATATATTATACTTGTAATTTTTGCAGGATAAGAATGTTGTCACAGTGTTCAGTGCGCCAAATTATTGCTATCGATGTGGAAATATGGCTGCAATACTTGAGGTTGGGGAGAATATGGAACAGAATTTCATTCAATTTGACCCAGCTCCTCGTCAGATTGAGCCAGATACCACACGCAGGACTCCTGACTATTTTTTGTAATTTGTGTAGTTCCCAGCTTAAAATTTTCTGTTTGTTTATCATGGTTTTATAGATGCAATTATGCAATAGAGAATTTTGGTGTTTTCCTCAACAAGGGACAACAAGGAACATTTGTTGTTATCATTCTTTGCGTTCGAGTGAAAATTCATCCCACTGTTTCTTCATTGATATGACATTATATGTTTACTGTGTAGGTGAATTTTGTCTGTCTTAGAAAGATGAAGAAAAAAAGGAGGAACGACAACAGATTCTTGACCTCATTGGTCCGAGTTTCTGAATATATCTGATTTTTTAAAGTGCATATTTATTTGTTTTACTTTTATTTTTTATTGAAGGCTGTTATAGGACTCCTCTTTAGGATTTCTGTTTTTGCAAGCACTATGTTATACTGCATTAGATTTGACCTCGCATGAGATAACGCCTGTTCTTGGAGGTGGAGGTAAGAATGACAGGCTTCTGAATCCTGTCATTTTCCTTTGTCTCCTCTATTCTGTCACATTTTATTTCAACCATTTATTTATGTGGGACACATAAATGGACACATAAATAAATGGTTGAAATGAAGAGAGACGGGTTAGGACAGGGTAGAAGGGACAGAGAATCATGTCCCGCCGCGGATGCAACTGAGGTAACAAGCTTATTCATTATTGCATGTGATGTTTCTTAACGTGGAGAATGGTAAACACCATTATCCGGGGATACTAAGCAGCATAGTTTTGAAAATCGGACCGGACCGACCGGTGACCGGTCGGTGGTTCGGTCCGGTTTATCTTTCAAAATTGGTATGCAATTGGATCAGTCTGAACCGGTCAATTGACCGGTTCGACCGGTCAGACAATTTTTTTATTTTTTTTTTATTTTTATATATTTTTTAAATATTTTTAAAATATTTTTAATATTATATATAATTAAATATAATTATTGCATAATTATTACGTTACACTGGTTCGACCGGTGGTTGAACCGGTCAAACCGGCGACCAATAAAGCTATCGGTTCGATGACCGGTCCGGTTTTCAAATTTGACCCACCCTGGCTGAAGAATGAGATTCCTTCGCAAGAAGTGCCGTGGATCCAGCAATTGTTTATTTTTCCGAAGGCAAAAGTCTACTACTTTTAATGGATACCGTCATCCTTAGCCACAAATGTGTTACAATCAAAATTTTGACATCATATGTAAGTAATTTACCAAGAATTGACGAGAAAGATGAATATAAAAAGAGTTTGAGAGATGTTTGAGAGAAGATAAAGAAAGCGAGAGTGCAGAAAAATGAAGACATTATTTATGTTGATCTCCTCTCCTTCTACATCTTGATTATAACTTTTGTATCAGTATGATGGTTAATTAAATTTGGATATTATATTATCTTTATACATACCAATTCTTTAATCAACTCAATTCATAAAATTAGAAATGAAAGTCTAAATCTTGTATCTTTGCATTATAATTCAAGATCCACGTGCTTTTCTAAAATGTAAAGAACCAAGATAATGGTTGAATGGTAGAGTTTCATTTGCAAAGATGATTTTTAAAGATTCCTTTTTGCGTAAATTTATATATGAGTAGCTTTTTATACTCTAAAACATGTAAGTTAAATAATGAAATAGCACAAAAAATAAAAATTGGAACAATTTATCTGAGAATGCAAAGCGTCGTAAAATCACTACTCTAAGTCAGAAATTCCCCGTTTACGGTGCAGCAGGACAACAGGACTGACCTCAGGGTTAACACCTCCTCCACCAAATTCGATGCACACCAAAGGGCATAGTAGAATCTGTCTCCAAAAATTAACATAAACAGAAAAACGCAGAATAAAAAAGATAAGAAAATTTGTGTGCAAAAGTGTCTGTCTGCGGAAAGAAAAATGCATTCATTGTATGGAGAAAATGGAAAAGCACGATAGTAGGGATAGCAGCCAAAACAGAGCAAATGTGTGAGATTTATAGAGAGCAGAGAGGCATTATGTTAATATGTATTAAAGTAAAAAGAATGTTTAGGTAATAAGAATAAATATATGAACGTTATGACCATTAAAAAGGGCCCCAAAAAACATGACTTAATAGTAGAAAAACGTATGACTTGTAGAGGTAAGGGACAAGCAAAAAAGTATGACTTAAAGCAAGTGGGCCCTAAAAAAATTCATGTCACAAGCACACCACTCGTCGTCGCTGCTAAGTCGGGTCGAGCAGCGCATGCAAGTGTGTGTGTATGGTATCTATACCCTCCTCAAGGGACTTGATTTAAACTCTCACAAAACAATCTAGGATACAAACTAGGTGAAAGTCTCTTACTCTTTCAATGAGGGACACAAACTAAACCAAGAAAGAGAGATGTTCCAAGAAACTTGATAAACAAATTGTAACAATTTATGAGAGAGATAGATGAACAACCAGGTGAACTAGTTCTTAAACCTGGTGTCCAAAAAGTTTCGGAGGCAAAACCTGCTAGAGAAATAAACAGCCTCAAAATGTCCTGGTCTCATGATCGCTCTAGAAAGATAGCCCAAAAACTCTCATAGGAGAGTGGCTAGGCCCCCATAATCACGTAGGTGAGTCCATTAAGTGTGCACTACTCACACCACCCAAACTTGGGCTATAAAACTCATTAAGGATTAAACCATCCAACCTCATCAAATGCAATAAAGTCATGCTATGGGACGTAATTCAACAACTGAATGTATCTCAGTATTATTCCATAAATAAAGTATAAGTAAGTAGTTATCACATAACTTCATTTGACCTATTGAACTTGGTTTCCTAAGACTGGTGACCATCACAAGGTTACTACATAATTGGGCTCAACCTCATCCTTTTAGCATGCTTCGAAACTAGTTTCCTGCTCAAAGATTTTGTAAACGGATCTGCTAAGTTTCTCTCTAACTTGACATAGTCTAGAGATATTACACCATATCTAATTAAGTACAAACAATTTTGTGTCTCAATCTAATATGTCTACTTTTGTCGTTATATGCCTTGTTTTTTACAACATGAATGGCAGCCTGCAAATCACAATAAAGGAACACAAAAGGAGTTGTTTTTTCCCAAAGTGGGATATCTGCTAAGAGATTTCTTAGTCACTCAGCTTCCCGTCTAACCAGCTCCAAAGTCATAAACTCAGCCTCCATTGTTGATCTTGTAATACACGTTTGCTTGGATAATTTCCAAGACACTGCAGTTCCTGCCAAAGTAAAAATATAAACACTGGTAAAGTGTATACCATCACTGTCCATAACCTAGTCAAGATTAGAATACCCATCCAATACAGGAGGATGATCATTAAAAGATAATCCATAATGCGTAGTACCTGTCAAATATCTCAACAAACGAATCAATGCATTCCAATGCTCTTGTCTAGGATTATGAGTATACATACTAAGTCTACTCACACAGTATGCAATTTCAGGATGAGAATAGTTCTTCAAGAACATCACACTACCAAGAATTTTAGGATACTCAGCTTGGTTTACACAGTTACCAAGATTTTTCTTTAAAGCAACACTGGCATCATAGGGAGTCTTAGCTGGTTCAACATCATCGGACCCAAACTTCTTCAAATTTTTCTCAACATAATGAGTTTAATTCAACCTAAGACCAGAGTTAGTCCTATCAACTTTGATTCCCAAAATAAAGTTCATAGGTCCAAGGTCTTTCATATCAAAGGAAGACCTTAGCAATCTTTTGGTAGTATCAATGACAGATAAGCTAGCACCAAAAATAAGGACACTATCTACACAAATAGTTATGATCACACAACCATTGGCATCAGATTTCACGTAAATGCAAGAATCAACATCATAAAAGATGAAACCATGTTTAAAAATCTCACTTTCAAATTTCTCATACTACTGTTTGGCAGCTTGTTTAAGCCCATACAAAGACTTAACCAACTTACACACCTTTTACTCCTGACCAGGCACTCTAAACCCTTCGAACTAGACCATATACATTTCCTCATCAAGATCATCATTCAAGAAAGTTGTCTTAACATCCATTTGATGCACATAAAGCTTAAATGCCGAGGTAATAGCAAACAACATCCTTATAAATGCAATTTTGGTAACAGGAGAGTAAGTATCAAAAAAGTCTAACCTTCCTTTTATTTAAAACCTTTGCCTTCAACCTATCAATGGTTCCTTCAGGTTTCAATTTCTTTTTGAAAATCCACTTACACTCCAAAAGCTTACACCCTTGAGGTAGATCAACTAAAACCTAAGTTTTATGAGACATGATTGACTCTAACTCACTATCTATGGCTTCCTTCCAAAAAGTAGCATCCACATATCTTATTGCTTCCTCATAAGTTTTGGGATCTTCCTCAATAATATAAGTCACCACAAAATCGTCATCTATCTCCTCAGGTTTTTTCACCGCAAAGGATGTAATAAAGTCATAACCAAAATTGGTGGATACTCTAGCTCTTTTGCTTCTCCTTATTTCAACAATTTCCTCGTCCTCTATGTCATCATTGGTAGAAGAACTAGGACAGAGTCTCTAGGAGTTTGCACACTTACTTTCATAGGAAATATATCTTCAAAGAGAACTGCTTCTCTTGACTCCATAATTGGTCTATAAATGTTAGATCCCTCTTCTTTAACCATAAATCTATAGACAACACTATTAGAGTTATATCCCACAAAAATTGGATCAATGGTCTTTGGCCCAATTTTCTTCCTCTTATGTTCAGGTAGAGCAATCTTAGTTAGACATCCCCATATTTTCAAAAAAACGCAAATTAGGTGGATAACCTTTCCAAATTTCATAAGGGGTTTGATCTAGTTTCTTATGAGGGACTTTGTTTAGAACATAACAAGATGAGAGAATAGCTTCCCACCATATAAAACCATGTAAACTTGAGGAAATTAACATTGAATTCATCATATCCTTAAATGTTTGGTTTTTTCTCTTGGCTATTCCATTTTGTTTAGGTGTATAAGGGGCTGAAAGCTCATAAATAATCCCAAATTTTCCACAATAATCAGCAAGAAAATCAATACTATACTCACCACCTTGATCAAACTGTAATCTCTTAATTTTCCTTTCCACTTGGTTTGAACCTCAAATTTGTATTTTGTAAACATTTCCTCTGCATCAATTTTACATTTCAATAAGTAAACCTTAGTAAATCGAGAACAACCATCCACAAAAGTAATATAATATCTCATTTCTCCTTTACTCACACAATTTTTAAAATCACCCAAATCTGTGTACACCAAATCCAACAATTGTGACTTTCTCTCGGTCACTGACTTAAAAGGTTTCTTAGAGTGTTTAGCCTTAACACAAATTTGACATTTTTCTATTTCATTGATGATCTGGTTAGGCAATAAATTTACACTTTGCATTTTATTAATTGACCTCACATTCACATGCCCAAGTCTATAGTTCCATATGTCTAGAGACTCAACAATATACGTAGAAGAAGTAGATGCATTCATTTTAAAATCAAGTACAAATAAGCCCTCATTAGAAAACCCTTTCCTAACAAAGTTCTCATTCTTAGTTAAAACTAAATTATCATAATCAAAGGTAAGTTTAACACCAGCTTTGATAAGTAATGCACTAGAAATCAAGTTTCTACGTACATAAGGAAAAAATAGAACATTTTATAACACCAAAACTTTTCTATCAGTGAGTTTGAGGGCGATATTCCTAACTCCTTAGATAGGAACTTTGTTGGAGTTGCCTATGTACACGAATTCACCATCTGCAGCATCATTCAACTCCTTAAATAAGTCCTTGTTGATACATATGTTTCGTGTAGCTCCTATGTCAACGAACCACTCAACCAAGCTTCTAGCAAGGTTGACCTCGAACACAACAATAGTAATCATCTCCTCATCATCACCACCAGCAGCTTTGGCTACATTAGCTTGAGGCTTACCAAAATTATCCTGGTTACCTTGTTGGTACCCCTTCTGGTTTCCTTTCTCGAACTGTCGTGGTTTATGTCCTTGTCCCTTCTTCTCATGGTTGATTTTAGCTTAACAAAGAGTAGCAGGATGGCCTAGCTTATGGCACCACCAACAGTCACCATCAATCCTTTTGCGCTTAAACTGACCTTGCTTGTTGTTATTGAAAGACCTGTTGTGTCCACCATTCTTATTGTAGCTACCTACATTTTTGCGTTCAATGACGTTATCCTTGACAATAGGGACAAGAGTGGGTGATTTGGCCTTATCCTGTTTGTAGTTGGCATCCTCAATCTTTTTATGCCCTATCAACTCATGTAGCTTCATGACTTTCTTTTTATGCCTCAACTAGTTTTTATACTCATTCCTTGAGGTAGAACGCTTCTCAATAAGGGCATTATCTTGAAACAACTCATACATGTTCATGCCCTCAGCAAGTATTTCAGCAACTAGGTTTTCATACTCATGTAATTAGTCCATAATGGGCTTATCATCAACAATAGTAAACTTTAACCTCCTAGCAACTGCATATTTATTAGTACCGGCATCATCTGTCCCATATTTGACTTCTAAGGCATCTCAAATTTTCATAGTGGTTTTGTACTTGTAATAGATATCAAACAATGGGTTTATCATATGGTTGTGCAACACTCTCCTAATAGTACGATTATCCTTAGTTGTCTTAGGGTCGATATTGTCACTAGAAATTTCTTAAAACAATACATAATCAATTTTATATTGCTGAAAGTAAATTTGAATTTTCTCAAACCATTTTTTAAAATTTCTCCCATCTAGAGGCTCTAATCTAGTTAGTTCAGACATAATCCTCTGGGGGCAGAACCTATGTGGGGAACAATAAGTGCAGAACTTACATTGGTCTCATTCGCAGACAACATAATGAATTTGAAAATTATAGGAAGAACAAATAGTATTTCAACTAATGCTTTTCGATTTATACCGAAATAAACACGTAGTAGCACAGTATTATGACTTATAATAACACACAACAGAAAGAACGTAACAATTTCCAAACAATAGCATGAACGCAATATTTCGGACAATACTAGCAACGCAACAAAATTTCGAAAAATAGTAGGTAGAATGCAATAAATATCTTATAACAGTAGCAACGCAATAAGAATTTTCTGACTTAGATTGTAAGTGAAATAATGAAATAACACCAAAAATAAAAATTGGAACAACTTATTTGAGAATGCAAGGCATCATGAAAATCGTTGTCCTAAGTCAGAAATTCCCCCTCTACGATGTAGCAAGACAACAGGATCCAACCCCAAGGTTAACACATCCTCCACCAACTTCAGTGCACTCCAAAGGGCATAGTAGGATCTGTCTCTAAAAATTAACAAAAACAGAAAAAATGCAAAATAGAAAAGATAAGAAAATTTGTGTGCAAAAGTGTTTGTCTGCGGGAAGAAAAATATGTGCGTTGTATGGAGAAAATGGAAAAGCATAACAACGGGGATAGCAACCAAAACAAAGCATATGCGTGAGATTTATAAAGAGCAGAGAGGCATTCAAAAGGAACGTTTGGGTAATAAGAATAAATATATGAATGTTATGGTCATTATGAAGGGCCCCAAAAAACGTATGACTTAATAGCAGAAAACGTGTGATTTGTAGAGGTAACAGACAAGCAGAAAAATGTATGACTTAAAGCAAAAAATTCATGTTACACTCGCACAACGCCCTGTTGCAGCCGAGCCGGGCCCGACGGTGGACATACACCTATGTGTGTGGTATTCATACCCTCCTCAAGAGACTTGATTCAAAGTCTCACAAAACAATCTGGTATATAAACTAGGTGAAAGTCCCTTACTCTTTCAATGTGGGACACAAACCAAAGCAAGAAAGAGAGATGTTCTAAGTTTTGGAACATCACTAACAAAACAATCTTCAAGATCTAGGTAAAATAGTTTTCATATAAAGTTTGCTTCTAATTTTGATGAAGAGTTGCTAATTTAATCTCTTATCTTAAGCAAATTTTGAGCTTATATATACAAAGTTGTCACCTATTAGATCAAAAATTAGGTTAATGTTTGTATTTCTTATATTCACTATATTCTTTAGATCTTTTCTATTTAGCATTACATCAATTTTATTATCTAAAGTCCTAATATCGAGAAAGAATTTCCTCGAACTATTAATATGGCTTATAATCTCTACTATTTTAGTTGGTGAATTCACATCTATATCAAAAGTCTTCTGAACCTTTTCAGCTTCATTACATATGGAACTAATTGTTTCCATATGTACTAGGGAGTTCTCTAGGATTCTTATCCAAATGATGAAGTTGTGTGGCTTGGTTTATCCTTATATTGAACACAAGATTGGTAATGGAGACAAAACGTAACTTTGGTATGATAACTAGTTGGACTCGAGCCCCATTATCCTCAATCCTCAGGTACATCACTTAAGAAACATAATACCTCTTAATCTTAAAGTATCATCTTTGATCTATAATGGTCAATGGAGAGGGAGTTTTAGAGGTTTTGATATTTTGGCTCAATTCTTTCCACAACTGGTTAATTAGTTGATAGATTATTCAATCATTTGGACCCCTAATCCAAGTGGAAAATTCTCAAACAAATCATGCCATCAATTACTAGTAATGGGTTTAAATGAGGTACCTTAGTCTTCACTTTTATGGCACAATTCCATTCAACCAAAAGCCTCTTTTATTTCTTGGCTTGCGATTAAAAACAGACTCAAAACTAAAAGCCAATGGCTTAGCACTGTGGATACTACTTGTATTCTATGTAAAATGGAAATAGAGGATAGGGACCACCTCTTTTTTCTTTGCAAATTCTCAAAAGCAGTCTGGAGCAGGATCTTACACATGAAACTAGGTAATGGCTATCCATATACTTAGGAACAATCTATAAATTGGGCCATTAGAACTCAAAGAAGGGTAAGCCTAATGGTATTCTATACAAAACTACATTCACTTCTACTATTTACTTCCTCTAGAAGGAGAGAAACTCTCGTAGGTTTACTAACCAGGAAGAAGGGAAATACCAGTTAGCTGACAGGCTCATTAATTGGATTAGATCTGCTTTAATTACCAAAAATCTGCAACTCGCTCTCTCTCCTGGCATGAAAAGTAGATGGAACCTTTAATGCAGTTTTACTATGTTGTTATAATCAGTTAATTTTCTTTACTTATTTTACCAGTATGTATAGTTTTAACTTGAACTTAGTGTAATGTTGTATTAGTTCTGTATATAGATAATGCAATATTCATTTTTCAAAAAAAAATCAAAAAGTTTAGAAAGATCAACTATAACTTTGGTTTAATTTTTACATGAAGAATTTTAAGAGTCAATGGCTCGTCTTTCATTAACCACTAGAAAGTAACATAGACACCTTGATGTACAATATTCACACCTAAAATAACGATCAACATTAGGAAATCTTTTCCTAATTTAACTCCTATTAAAACTCCTAAACTAGGAACCTAGATAATATAGAAAATATTACATTTACGTATTTATCATATTTGCATATTTCCCAATACTCCAGAGCATGTACTTGTGCCCAACTTTCGAAGAAGATATACAAATTTTTATTGCCCCAACACTGTAGTAAAATGTCATCTAACTGATGCCAGGAACGCATATGTTGGGTAACAATGGTCCTTGATTGAATTTGATCATTAATGTAATAACAGTCAACCTCAATATGTTTAGTACGTTAGTGAAAGAAAAGATTAGATGCAATATATAATGTTGCTTTATTATCACAATATAGGTGTATAAGCCCTGAAAGTTCAACTCCCAAAGATCGCAATAATGTCTTGGGCTAAGAAACTTCACAACTTGCTGCAACCATATAGCGATATTCAGCTTCAGTTGATAGGTAAGACACTGTTGGTTACTTCTTAGTCTTCTAAGAGATGGGTGAGTGCCCCAATAAAACAAAATAACCTATCAAAGATTTCCGACTTAAAAGACAACTCGCCTAATTTGATTCACAAATGGCATAGAGATGCAGATCATCATTTGCATATAAAGATACCTTATCCAAGATGTCCTTTTAAGTATCGAACTAAATGCAATATGGCATCCTAGTGTTTTTGGCGAGGGTGCTACATAAATTGTACCAATAAATGCATACAACTCAATTTTGAACTTGTGATGGTTATGTAAATAAGGCAACTAAATAGCCTTCTACACGTATCAAGATCAAAAAACAATGATTTAGTAGTAAGGGCCAAAGATGATTACACTAAATTGAAAACTTAGCCGGTTTAGAGCCCAACAAACCTATTTTTATAATGATGTCAAGAGAATATTTTCGTTGACACAGGAATAACTCTTTTGAACTTCGTGCCACCTTAATCCCTAAAAAATACTTCAAAACACTAAGAACTTTCATGTGAAAAAAACTACTAAGATATGTTTTAATTGAACTTACAGGTGCAGCCAACAATAATCAAATCATCAATGTATACAAAAACAGAAAGTGTCACAGCTCCTTTATTATAAGTGAACAATGAATAATTAGCATAAGACTGAGTAAAACCAAATGATTTAAGAGCTTTAATCAACTTTCCAAACTAGTTTTGTGGAGCATGTCACAATCCATATAAAGACTTTCGAAGATGACAGCTTATCGGGATGAGAACTAAGAAAACCAAAGAGATAATTTCATATAGACTTCTTCATCCAAATCAGTATATAGAAAAGCATTATGCACATCAATCTGATGGACTTCCCAATTCTTGGCCATTGCTACCAATATAACAGTTCATTTTGGCAATTGGAGCAAAATTTTTGTTGTAATCAACCTCGTCCATTTGATTATTGCCAAGAATCACTAAGCGAGCTTTAAACCACTTAATACTACCATCGGAATTGTATTTGATTTTGTATACCCATTTAAATCCTAAAGCTTGCTTTTTAGGAAGCAAAGGTTCAACTATCTAAGTCCTATTATTTTTAAAGACGTTTATCTCTTTTCACATGGCTTCCATCTATCTAGGATTATATATTGCAACAGAGAAACTGATAGGCTCAACCTCAGCTATAATTATTGCGAGAAAATTTATATGGTTTGTAAAAAACTTATTACAAGTCACAAAATTAGCAATAGGATAAGGGTATATATTATATGTTAGGAAATAAGTGAAACAGAGGAAGGGTCTACAGATATTACTATGTTCCAAACATAATCCTGCAGTCTTGTAGAAGGCTGTTGGTACGATGTCCCCTTCTAAGCACCTCTACCTCATTTGAAACACCTTCTTTAGTAGCTTGTCATGCGTTGTTATTTGCATCACTCCCCTTAATACTTCTTATACTCATAGTTAATGTCATCTCCAATGCTTCTCCTTTCTTGCTCACACCTACTATCTAACACATCAATAACATCATGCCCTTTATTAATCTCGGCTTCCCCACTACTTTCCTAAATTTCATCTGTTGCACCCTCAAATTGCTTGTTAATAACCTCATGTCCATCTAGCCATGACTTATCATCCATTAACGATATGTAAAAAGAGGATTGTTCTTCTTTATCTATATAATTTGAAGTATCAAAGGAAAAATGAAATTCATCTTCTACAAAAGCCACATCCATCAAAACAAAATATTTCTAAATCTTTAAATCAAAAGGTTTCTATTTATTCTTACTATGAGGATAACCCATAAAAACACACTTACGACTCTATTCTCCAAATTTATCTTTATCACACCCCTTATGATGCATAAAACACAAGTATACAAATGTTTTTATATTCTCATACGAGGGTCGTTGTCCAATTATAATTTCATATGGGGTCTTTCCACCATTTAAAGTGGTGTGAGTATGACTAATTAAGTAATATATAGTCAATATACTTTCTTCTCAAAAACTAAAAGGAAGGTTTCCTTGAAATCTCAAGTCATAGTCAACATTTACAATGTGTCTATCTTTATGCTCCACTCTTTCGTTTTATTGCGAGGTATCAATATAAGAGGTTTAGAAAACAATTTTATTGTCAAAAAAATTCTTAAGAGGTTATACCAATAGCTTGCACTGTATTCACAATAGCAGCTATAGTCCTCTGCCATATCCCCCACGTCCACCATATTTCCTCCTCTTCCTGCACATCTGCATCTTTATCTAATACCCCACTATGCTGGGTACCCTATTATCTTATAACAATCCTCAACTTGGTGCCTTGGCTTCTTGCAATTCGAGCATATCACTCGTTCTCATTCAACATTAGCTTGATTGTTACGTGTCTCAAATTTGCTTGAATTATAAAACACACAACATCAGACTATTCCTCACTAGGGATGGCAATGTATCAAGCCTATCTAACTGGCCCATACTGCCTAAGCCTGAGCCCGAGCCCAGGCCCAGCCAAACCAAAAAATCCCGACTCGAGCCTGGGCCTAACCTAACACAAGGAGGCTAGGCCCGAATTTCATATTTTAAGAAAAGAAAAACGATTTGTTTTACATTATCAGGCCCAGGAAATCCAAGCACAAGCTTGGCCCAAGGCCCAATCAACCCGAGCTTGATTCGTTGACTTTGGGCCAAGGTCAGGCCCTTTTACCATCCTTATTCTTCTCGTGACCTAGAAATCTGCTTATCCCATTCTTCTTGGATGATCAGTCCATATGAATGACTTGAAAAGACTAAGGGATCAGTGATAAGAATATTTTTTCAAATATTCCCGTAAAGGACTATGTCTAATCCCATTGAAAAATCATAGACTTTTTCCTTCATCTTTCTTCTAAATATTCCTTAGTCAATCACCTTGCATCCTTCACATTTTCAAGTCAGAACTTTTACATAGCCTACGAGTTCCTCCCACACTTTGCCCTTGTTGTTTGCAATTCTTGATCGCCTCCCTCAGTTGATGTATCCTCATTGAATCTCCTAAAGAAAATCTCCCCTTGAGATCATCCTAGAGGTCCTTTATATCATCTATGTACATGAGGGTGGACCTAATAGTAGGATCAATTGAATTCATTATCCAGTGAACGAGTTTGGAGTTTATGATCTACCAGTCTTCGATCTCACTCAAATCATCGGTCAGTCTTTTGATAGTTCTGTCAATAAACCAACTTTTCTCTTGGCTTTAAATGCATTCATCATAGCTTTATCCCACTCATCGTAGTTGGCTTCTCCCTTGAGTTTCAAGCCACATATATTCAATCCTGGGTTGTCACCAAGATGTATATAATATGGACATATTGAATCAAGCTTCTTGCTCTTCTTCCTATTATCACCTAAATCAAATCCATCTCCTTTACTCATGCTGTAACACCGAACTTTTTGAGCCTTTTTGTGTTGGTCGATACTTGGAGATGCTTCTATATATTGACATATACATGGTTGTGTATGAGTTCAAATATGTATTTAAGTTCTTTGAATATATATGTAATGATTTATAATGTTATATGCCCTTACATGAACTTAGAGTTCATCGGTATACGAAATTTTGGAGATTTCTAACATGTAAGCTTCTAAGTGTGTAAAACTGAGTCCATTGGATAGATATGACCATGGTAGTTGAATTAAATGTGTTTTAATGCCTTAGAGGTGATTAGACATGATTTATAGACTTATTGGACACTTAGAAAGCTTAATTGGAAAAGTTGAAGTACATGAGGGCTTATTTGCAAATTGTTAAAAGTTAAAGGAATTAATTGTAATTTTTCAATTCTTGGAGGACCAATTAGCAATTTTGTAAAGTCAAGGGGCTTAATTATAATTTTCAGAAGTCCAAGGACCAAAATAAAAATAAAATTTTTGGAGATTTCTAAACTTTGGGCTTAATTGCAAAGGGTAATTATGGTAACTTCACATAACTAAGGGTAAAAGGGTAATTTCACCCTATTTTAGTCAAAGAAGAGTCAATTTCTAGACCCTTCTTTATGTGTGTGGCCGTGCAACCCCTTCATTTGGCATTAAAACACGTTTTTTTTAATTAAAAGAGAGGAGAAAGATGGAGAAGAGAGGAAAGAGAGGAAGTTTTGGCCATAACCAAAATTTGCCCTTCTTTTTTATTTTTCAACTCAAACCAAGGTGTTCTAAGCTAATTTGGGGTCAAGGAACTCAATTCTATCATTAGATTTGAGAAATTCTCAAAGGATTGGAAGATATCACCAAAGGAAGGTTTGGGTAAATTTTGTCTCATCTCTCTCTACATTAGGATTTTGAGTTTGGTGTTAAGATATGTTGCTCTCCATGCTTGATTATGCATGAAACATGATTTAGATGAATGAAATGTGTCATAGAGAGGGTTCTTTAAGTCAAAACCAAAATTGTCCCCTTTAGGTGAAAGTTTGTGGATTTTTAAATATCTTTTGAAATTGATAGTCTAAATGTAACATCCTATCCCCACATTAAGGGTTAAGACCTGAAATTTCAGTACAAGCGAGCTTAAAGAAAAAGTTGGACAATGCATTTTCTTGTTCATGCGTCACATTAGCACATATGCACATAAATGCGGAACATTTTCGCATAAAAAATAGTACATGCATTCATTGACAACTTTCGGGTATAATTGATATATAATGTGAATGTATTGAAAATGAGGAGTAGAAGGAGTGGAAAGAATGAGTTTGGTATGAGTTGTGATAAGGAAAGATTTAGAACCAAGATTGGTAGTGATCTGGAAAATGTTCACTGAGTATGCTTCGGTCTGTTAGCCATAACTTCTCTTCTAGTTGTCCAAACGAGGTGATTCTTAATTTGGATTAAACTAGAAACGTATGGCTACATTTCTTATGGAGACATCGAATTTCAATTATGTCTCTAAGAATCTCAAAAGTTGTCATGAAGTTAAAAATTTGGTGCAGTACATTGGAGTATGAATGGAGATTTCATCTTCAGACTTTAGGGGTAAAATGAGGATTGATATAAATAGATTTTAGCAAAGTTGCCTTCTGAAAAGTTGTAGAGCTTTCTTTTATCTTTCCAACGGTATATAGTATGAAAATTTTGGATATCGGAGTCAAAAGTTATGATCCTTACAAGTGGATATGTTCAGGGAAGAAAGGCGAAGGGAAGCAAAGTGAAGGGAAGAAAAATGAAGGATAAAAAGGGAAGGGAAGAAAAGTGAAGGGAAGAAAAGTAAGACGAAGTTTTGAGACGAAAAAGTAAGACGAAGTTACTGTTCATCATTTTAGTACTGTTCATCATCTCATTACTGTTCATTGCTTCCGTCTCAGTACTGTTCATCGTCTGATTACTATTCAAAAAGTAAGACGAAGTTACTGTTCATCGTCTGATTACTGTTCATCGTCTCTCTTTGGCTAGAACATTTCTAGCCCAAATTTGACCCCTTACATGACAGAATTGGTCTTTAAGGTCTTCATAAGATTTGTAGATCTTGAAATCCTCTTTCTATTCATCTAAAGAACACCTGAATCCGAGTTCTGTACCGAAAGTTATACCCATTTTTATGATTCGTCTTAGTATGACATCAGCCATTCGTCTCATGACGTCATGCAACGTCTGATTCATTTTTTTGACCCCCCAGATGAAAGAATTTTCCTTCAACTTCTTCATGAGAGTTGCCATTGAATATTTATTTCCAACAAGCTAAAGAACACCTCAATCCGATATCTGTAGGGAAAGTTATGGCAATTTTCCCAACCTCATTTCGTCTGATGACATCACTTCGTCTCAAAAACGATGGCCTATCGTCTGTTATATTTTTGACCTCTCAAATGAAAGAACTTGCCTTTGAGTTCTTCATGAAAGTTGTAAATCTCGAAGTCTTCTTTTCAATGGTCTAAAAACAAAATCAATCCGACATTCCTTGTGGAAATTATGAAAATCGCACCACAACAGGTTTGCTTTGATCGAGGTCATAAACATGGTTGCATCTTTTGTCCATAACTTCTTATCTAGAACTTCAAATGACTTGATTCTTGAACCATTCATTTCATAAGACATTCTTATACATCTCCTCCAAATATCGCAGCTATCTAAAATGTATGGAGAGAGATTGAGTGAAAAGAGTGAGACGGGAACTGTAAGTGAGTTCTTGAAGGATATGAACTGGTGTTATCTCACTGAATATACTTCAGTATTTTGATGTTTTTTGAATCAGTGGAGGTCCAAATGAAATGATTTTGGTGGCATTAGAAAATTAAGACATAGGGGAACAAGTTTCTAGAAGAGAGTATGACAAAATAACTTAAGTATTGGGGTTAAAAAGAACATGCAAAGTTGACCCGAAATGATGTAGTATGGAAAAATCTGGAAGTGGATAAGTGGCTAAGAATTGGACAGGTGTCCCAACTTTAAAAGTTGAGTTTTAAATAGATTTGAAAGACAAGTTGTTGTACTTGCCTTCATTTCTTTCTCTCGAAGTTTCCTTCTTTAGTGTATCTTCAACACAG
>JAOSBM010000006.1:26915855-26940209 GCA_027568955.1 Erythroxylum tenue
AGGGCAAACCTTAATAAAAACCCAACCCGACCTATAAAAAAAGGGAGCATATATATATATATATATACATCATGTGGGTTATAAGAAAACTAAAGAAAATGCTCTAATATCCTTCTTATTCTCGATATTTCTACATGGGAAGTCTACAAAAACACTATCTTTCTCTTGCATATGAAGCTTTCTCGTGTATTTCCTCATTTTGTTTGTTTTGAAGTAAATTAGAAAGGAAATTGTAGATATTAACAACCCAAAAATCTATTGGAAAGGTATATAATTGCATAGTACTTCCAGCTAAATTACATCCCTTTTATTAGTCATTTTTAATCGTCCTAAACCAGTTTCTAGTTAGAATTATGATGTGGTTGGTTATGATAACATATTTGATGAAATTAGAAAAAAAATGGAGAAAAAGTAGTTGGAAAAATGAGAAAAGGAGGAGGTTAGTAAAAGAGGAGAGGGTGAAAAAGAAGACAATTCTAAAAAATTTTAAGATACATTAAGGGGAAAAATAGGAAATGTGAATCTTTAGAAGTAAATTTGAAATTTAATTCTTAGAAGAGTGTTTTAATAATAAAAAATGTGAGGGTAAAATAGGATTTTTAATAATTAAGGTGTATTTTAGTAAATATGGTGGTAAAATAAAGTAAAGATATTTTTATTAATTAAGAAAGGGGGTAACTTTGGATTATTAAGTGTAAATGGGTTTGAAAATTTTCTTAAATAAAATATAATATAATTTTGCAAATGTTTAGGTCCGGAGGATGTATTAGGGAGTAGATTGGAACAATCAAAATAGGTTAGTTCGAAAATCAGGTAAGGATAACATTAAACTATACCCTTATATTTGTGCATGGTTCATAAAATTATGAATTTTTTGTTATTACTAAATTATTTTTATGGTAAATCATGTTTTGAATTCGTAATTAATTAAATTAATGATTAATAATTAAATGTGGAAATTTCTGAAATATATGAATTTTAAGAATTTTATTTACTAAATAAATAATCAAGGTACACAATGTTCAGCATTTATATTTTATTATGTGTTATGATTTGTATCGCTTAACAATTTCGAAGAAAATATGATGTTTATAATTTCCAGTTATATGTGTGTATGATTAAGAATATTAGGGTAACATAAATCACATTCATGAAATTAGATAGAGATTAGTTTATAATGGTTTGAGGATAGATTGTGAAAGTTGTGAATCTATGATTTGCTTAGGATATGATATATTCAATGGTTATAAATTGATAAGTTGTTGAGAAATGAGCAAGTTGTGGTTAGGTACTTGTTCGTAGAGCTCGTGCTAAGGGATCCTAGGTCTTAGGGATGTCGTGTGCCAATTGCTAAATACTATAGTGGTACCAAGATATCTTGTATCAATAGCTAGGTACTAGAATAGTACTAGAGTACCATATTAATTGAGGGATTGAGGTACGCTAAGTTGATATTTACATAATTGATTTCGTTATCACTTAGTGAGTGATTATAATGAGTAGTGATTAGCGGACATACCGTTGAATGTAAGCCCACTAGATTAAGTATAACCTAGTTAATTCAGCTAACAGAGAGATAAAACATAAATGATAATAATTAAAAATAATATTAGCATTAATAATTAATAAAAAAATTTGAATGCTTATTAATTGTTTGGACATGCTGAGTATTGCTTGTGTATTTTAATATTATATGTATATTTTATCATTTTATTATTTTTAACATATATTGAGTTATTTAATTTTACAAATAATTGAGTAGGCAACTTACCTCTTCCTGCTATATATATTTTTTAAGAGATAGAAAGATTGTCTATAATTTTAATGTACGTGATTGACAATGTGTAAGTCTAAGTGAATCCTACAATTCAAATTGAATAAAATTATTTTATCGTATATATTTTTTTACGTTACGATTTGGGAAGATATTTTTGTGATTGATGAGCATGACTTTTGAGACTAATAAAATTTTGGTAATTGATAATGAATTTATATTTTTTTTTACTAAATTATAGTTTAAAAATTTTAGAGCGTCACAGTCAGTGCAATAGCGTCATGACTCGTGATTTTCTATATAACTGCGTAACAGTACCAATCTTCTATAATTGATCACCTTGCAAATTCACCATTTGTATTGACATACTTGCCTAATATATAGGAGTTATTGAAGAGAAGCAAATGGTTAATGCAATTTTGTGTCAGAAAGAGGCCATGATTGCTACAAGGCCGTTCAGACTTCAGATTCATTAATTCCGGTGGGGGATGGAAAATTGCTGGAAGCTAAAGACTACATTTAAGGAATACAATGATAAAAAGATACTTTAGTCAGAAGATTTTATCTCTATAAGTGTTCGTTTAATGCTATTCTCGAGTATCAACAACTTGCTATCTTCTAGCTTGTGGCCAAAACGTTTGTAGACATGTAGGGCGACATGCATCCTTGGACCTGAAAAGAAATCCATTGTTTAGATACTAAGAACTTAAGTGGAAGTCAAGTAACTAGCTTGTCATAATTTTGACCAAAACAAATAGTTAACAGTCGGACAACCTAACTTGTTTATGTCTAATATTAATTTCGTCTGACAAGAAATGTTATGAAGTACAGATAAAGAACAAGGCAATGCATATAAATTCCACAGTCTGCTTTCCATTTTCAGTTTTCTTCTTTGATGGATGAAGAGGGAGCTCACATGTTTCTCCAAGCCAATTAAAGGACAGGATTTTCAAGTTGGTGTGAGTTACATTTGGCTCAAATTCTGCTAAAAGCTTCAATAGGTTATTTCCTTAATGGCATGCCACATGGCAATCTTCTAATTGCTGCATTTTCAACTTCATGTCATGTAGCAAGCATACATTTTATAGCCAAGCAACAGCAAGGCTCCGTTGCCTAGTTAGCATGTAGGGTGAGGAGAAAGCAAAATATTCAAGTCAACGGTAAGGTAACTATAAGCCAGGCATTCGGCATGACAAGCTATGTTCATTGGTATTAGATTGCAAAGCACTTATGAAACCAAGAAAAACATGCAACTGCCGAAACGAAACATTATGTTGCCAAAACCAGGATTGAGTTGCAAAACCAGCATAGCAACACATTATAGAGCAAGAGAAGATCCAACTAAGCACTATAGTCAAAACTGTGAGATAATATTTCTCCCTAGTATGCAGAATGTTGAGAAGCAAAATACAATTACACTTTTTTAATGCAAAAAACATGAAAGAGAACACTGGTGCAGACAGTAATCTCTGGAGGGTCAGCAGCAGTAGAAGCAGGCTCAATCACAAAAAGAAGCTATTAGAGTATTAAGAAAAATGATGTTAACGGATTAATTACCTGCAACAAGCAAGTAGGAATTTCTATAAATCCCTGTAGGAGAAGATCAACCTTCTGCAGAGTGCTCGGTGTAACAGGAGTGATCACATATAGCAAATCTTTGAACTTGTCTATTCCTCTAACAATTCCTGGAGGAATGAAGCCATCAATAAGAACAGAACACAATCAGAACTTAAGAACTACAATGTGTCACTTATAATTGGGTTTCCCAAGCAAGTCATCCAGCAACGAGATGAGACTTGTCCATATATCAGGCACATTCATGCAGCAGTAAGATTCACAAGTAAGAAAAACCAGGAGCTTTTTAGCTGTAAGCAAGATCCTATTGAGTGGCTTATACACCATAGAACAAGGCACTGACACCAAAGCAATGTAGTAAATAAATTTCCTGTCTCATTTGAACTGGCTGATACATAACAAAGGTTGTACCAATAAAAAACAAAAGCATATAAATGCCTCTAAACTATGAACCACTAAAGTATGATGGAAAGGAACTAATAACAAGCTCAGTGAATGAAAAGGCATACGAAAATACCTACCAAGACCAACACACCAAGGTACATCTTCCGACTGTTCAGAAGTAACTGCCAAACCAACAATGGTTGCATTCAAGCTGTAGAAGATTTCACTACGTGGTACCTAGCAGGATGTTTTTGTTTTTCACAAGTAATTTCTTTGGACACTGAATTATGAAATGGGAAAGACGTGAATTAAAAGGTCATTAGAAAATACTCTTATGACCAACCTGGCAATGGAGATGTCTAATGTGGATAGTTGATATTGAAACTTGATAAGGAGGATGAGAGGCAATCGCATTTGCAAGTTCCTTGATAGTAGTGATATTAAAATTGCTAGGAAAGCATTGCCTGAAATAAGCCATTATTCTTATATCCCGCAGAAGATGTGAATCCTTTTGTGCCAGCAATCTGACAGAATAATACTGAGTTGTAAACTTATAGCAGAGATAAGGTATTGATAAGCTATTGGTAGTTATCAAATTTACATTATCCAGAAAATAGTAACTTAAGCAGCAGGATTAATCTAGGATTAAAAAACAAGAATTGGTATAACTAAGCATAAGGCCAGAAGATCAATTGAATAGTTAGTCAAGCCTGAACCTTCAATTAGATGTCTTTAAGTCACTTATACTTTATATTAAGATAGAACAAAATACAAGTTAAAGCCAGATTTCCTGACATAGAAGCAATCATAAGGAGCAAAGGCAATAAAGAATATATAGACAATGGTCGTGAACTCACGATCTATTGAAAGAGTCTTGACAAGCTGGAATCTCAAGAAGATTCACTTCTCTCCCATAATCATCTTCACCTAACCAAAATGGGCCAGCAGGTAGATTTTTTCTCTCAGAAGATATGTTTATCTTAACTACATGGGTAGGAGCAATATATTTCAACATATCCACCAAAATGTCATAGCCAACACCTGGATCATATCAAAAATGTCAAAATCAGGCTGTGCTTGGATGATTAAACCCTTTTCCAGCAAACAAAACACTAGCACTATAAATAACTGCAAGATCAAGATACAGGTCAAGGTCGCAAAAGTACATGAGAATAAAAATTACACCTTTCACCCAGCCTGGTGTGTTCACAACAAGGGGCAACTCAGTCTTTCCAGAGCTTTTACCCATGTTAAGCATGTACTCCTTCTGGTAGTAATCATATATGGTACAAATATACTTAACATATGTTGCAGGATCCCTTTTTGAAGAAATATCGCCAAAGAACAAACATCTGCAGATAACAAAAAAGAATCAGACGGGATGCTATTTCATCTAAGATCAGTTAAGAATGGTAACTTGTTCAATATAAACCTAAGAAGTTACTAGAAAGAATTAAATGCCAAATCTGAAAAAAGATTTGAAACAGTGAACAAAGAGTAGAAGTGGACAATTACAAATGTACAATTTGTGCAATCAACAACTCAAATTCTCAATAAATCAAACTATTACCATTAAGACCAGCTAACTAGCTAATACCTTTCCGGTGTCTTCAGGCATGGAACTGCCAAATCTGATTTTCGAATGGCAGAGACAAAGGAAAACAGCAGTCAACATTAGATATATTAGGAAGGGCACATATAGTCAGGGAAAAAAAAAGGAAAAAGAAGAAAAGGATTATCCTTAAGCCTCTTTGGAGCAGAAAACAAAATATTAGAACTTGGATAACAACCCAGATGAGAAATGACTGCAGCAGTGGGAAAGTTGATGTAGCATCTACTGAGGATATGACTAAAGAAGGCCGAGGAGGTTAAGCTACGTTCAACTAAGCCTATCATGCGCCAATGCAATTATATCGTTCACTCAACTATAAAGGGACAGGGAAGATATATTCTTTTTGACCCATAAAGAGTTAGGGATCGAATAGTTGAGTTCACGTGAATCAAGAAGGCGAATGCTAAATAACCAAAGATCACAAAAGTATACCTGAAGTCAGAGTGTCGACCACAGTGAAGGATAACAAACCAGCAGCAGTGAACTCGGGCTGCCCAACATCTGTATCCAAGTAACCTACTTTTCTATACCTACAAAGCAACAATAGTCAATAAGGATCATGCAATTTCAAAAACAGAAGAAAGACCTCTGTTGAGACAGCCAATATCCAAAACGAACCGATGCACAAAGTAGCTGACAGAAACGTTAATTCAAAACAACGTCTACGGCGAATGCTCATGTGTAGAGTTCCTTAGACACACTGCAAACCGTTATAAAAACAACTCATCACTGGTCAAAGTTCGAGTCTTTTTTATTTTTCAATTCAGAAAGAAAATTAAATTCTTTCAGAACCGCGAAACAAACTAATTTTAATCCGTTAGAAGCCAAATCGTACTATGCTTTGCAATAAACATAACATTCCCAAAATCAAACAGAGAGGGGGAAAAAAAGAAAGAAAAAAACCTCTTGAGAAGAACGTTGATGAGATGACGAGAAAAGGTGGATTTGCCACTGTTTTTAGGGCCACAGATTAAGGCAATAGGAGGATGTGAAGCTACATAACCATATGCAATGGTTTCTGCAGCCTCCGACCATTGCTGAGATATGCATATACTTGATGATGGGTCTTCCTGTTTCGGTGAGGAAGCCATTGAAGCCTGTAATACTCTTTCTTTCTCTTCCTAATCACCACTCACACTTAAGTTGTATCTTGTATGCCGCCGCTGCGCAGGAGAACACGACGCCGATATTGTATTAACGTCCTGTACCAAAATAATAATAATAATAAAGAAAAATAAAGAAAAGAAAACACTTTTTGGGATTTCACAGTAATAATTAAATAAGTGAATATTTTTAATTATCAAAACTTAATTTTATATAAATTTTACATATTTTAAAAACCTTTATCGAATAAATATTAAGTATGAAAATATTTTAAAATTTTAAAATAAGGTCTAAAATTTTAAAGTGATTATAAATTAAAATAACAGTTTTATTAATAATTAGTATTAAGTAATTAAATAATATATTTTTAATAGTAAATCAATTTATGATTAAAAAAATACAAATAAAATCAGTTTAATGATTTTCATAAATTATTAGAAATTTAAAAACAAATATCCTATATGCATTGTCAAAGATTTTAGGAAAAATAATAATGAATAAATTAACAAAAATAAAAGAAATTGATTTTGAGCAAAAAATTAATAATATTATATTACGAATTATTAATTAAAAATTAAAACTATCTTTTTTTTTAAATTAGCCTATAAAATTAATAAATTTAGAGGTTATTAAGATAAAAAAAATACGATAGAATTCTCATTATAATATAATCTTATGTTAAAATTTTTAAAAATATAATTTATAAAATATAATTAAATTAAGTCTTACTTTTTTTTAGTTACACCAAATAAATTATTTTCTCTAATACAATGCATAAAACTCTTATAATTTAATTTTATTATTACGTTATTCTAATTAAATTTGAATATAATTTTCTATTAAATTAAGTCTTTATTTGCGACAATGCGTATATCGGTAACTTGTAAGCATCATCACTGACATATGATACGTCATGATACCCCAAATTCTTAATTTCTTTCATATTTAATATCGATTATATCATATTTATTGTCAACAATTTACTCTAAACTTTCATCAAATATTCAAAAATAAGTCTAAATTCAAATGTAGTCAATATTTAAATTAATTTTAAACATTCAAACTGTCAAATAAAAAGAGTAATGGAAATTTGAATTTATATTATATATCTAATTGATGATAACTTACCTGAAAATTAAAATTTTATTTTATTAATACCGAATTTTCAGTCCTATTAAATTCTAAATTTATCTATCATTAACAATATCAAGTATTAATTAAATAATGAAAATATATAATATTATCTAATTGATTAAATAAAATAAAATATATACATTTCATTCTTTAACTTTTATTTAAATATATTATTATACTTTGTTTGTAGAAAATTGAAATTTAGTTAATATATATAAAAGTTCAAGGGCAATACTCAATTTAATTGTTGATAATTAAACTTAAATAATTACAAACATTTTTTCCTTTTAAAATTTGGAGTATTGTAAACCAATATTGAAAATTTTGACGTTTTATTAATCAAATTATAAAATAAATGAATTTGGTATGCTATTGAAAACTAATACATTAAATATCCATATTACCTATACATAAAGGCATGGAGGTTTAACAATATTAAAATGACCTCAAACATAAGTATTTAAATATAATTATTAAATATTTTTACAATTATTGATAGATAATTTAAAAGGTAAATTAAAGAGAAATCTTAATTCCAATAAAAAACTAATAAAAATTATTTCTCATATATAAATTTTTAGGCCCTGTTTGACAATAAGTAGATTGCATTAACTATTAATTGATTTTAATCTGCTGAATTGACTAGTAGATAACATTTATTTAAAGATGTTTGATAAAATTAACTGTTTATTATTAACTATTTATATGTAAAATGACTTATAGGAGTATGACTTAAGAAAAATAATTATAAGGATATGAGTATTATATCTTATTATTATTTTGAACATTTTCATAAGAATTTAGATAGGGCAAAAAAAAGTCAATACCATCATTTAAAGAAAAAAATTAAAAAAACAAATTGAGTATGCAAGGGGGAAGGGAGATGACAATTTTACTCTCTCTCTCCCTCACTCTCTCTCTCCCCTCCACAATTTGCAATAATGTTGGACACAATCGTCTTTTCGTTCTATAATTTCTCAACCGCTGGAGTAAAATGCTCCTCATAGGAGTGTCTCCAAAAATAATAGATTGGGTTCAATCCACGTCAACACAATCAGCTATTTACCAAACATAATTATCAATGATTTGATATGGTCAAACAACCAAATACTTCTTAATCTGCAAAAAAAAAAAACTTGATCAGCCAGTTACTAAACAAGGCCTTAATTTGTATCAAGTTTTAATTACAAACCTTGAAAAAATAAAAATATGCTTATAAATGTTGAATTCAGGTGTTTTATATAGCTTTAAGCAAAACTTAAAAAATTAGATATGACCCTGTTTTGCAATCAGTGGATTATATTAGCTGTGAGCTAATTCTATCAGCAGTTAATTGATAGTGGACTAATATAACTAATTTGACCAGTAGATAACATCAGTTATTTATTTAAAAATGTTTGGTAAAATTAAATGTTTAGTAATAACTATTTATATGTAAAATAATTTATAAGAGCATGATAGCAAAAAAAGATTTATAAATATATGAGTATTATATCTTAGTATTTCTTTGAATATTCTCATAAAAATTTATGTTTACATTTCAATTTACTTCAGTCGATTAGTCAAAATTAAATAAATTAAAACATATTTGCCTATGATCAAAATAAAAATAATTATTTAAATTGAAGTTATAAACTAAGCTAAAAAATGTAATAGTTAATGAGCATAAAATTTATTTTTAATTACATGAAAGTGTAATCCTTAATAAAATTAGTCTTATCTTATAACTAAAACTGAAAAATGTAGTAGTTAATGAGTATAAACCTTATTTTTAATTATATGAAAATGTAATCCCTTTATAAAATTAACCTTATCTTATAACTAAAACTAAAAAAAAAAATTTAATAAATTTGTCTAATAAAATAATTTTTTAAACATAATAATTATTTGTAGAAACATTTTATGTTTAAAAACATTTAAATATAAAAATATATTTTTAATTTAATGATTTAATTATTCTTAATTACAAGATTTAATCCAAGCATTAATAAGTTCAACAAATGCAACTCGAAACTTTTCTGTCTGACGAATCAAACATTAAAGAAAAATTTGGTTAGTATAAAATCATTTTGTTGCGATTCTTGTACAATATCAAATGCAATTATACTTATTTCATTTAATTAAAAATGGAATAATTTTTAAAAATAATGATACCGATATGAAGTACAAAATTTTATTTTAAAAAATTCCAATTTGGTTTAATTTTTTGATAAACTAGAGTATTTTTTGACTTCGAGTAAATTGAATTTACACTTTATGCTTATCTATTACACAATTTTGTAAAAATTAAGTCTAATTTATATCTCTAACTCTAACTCTAACTCTAACTCTAACTCTATCTCTATTATTTGAATAATTTGTAATAACTTTTGGATATAATTATCTTTTAGTCTCTTAATTTTTTAGCCGCTAGAGAAAAACATTTCTTATAGTAGCGCTTTCAAAATCAACGGATTGAGTTCAATTCATCAACCTAATCAGCTGTTTACCAAATATAATTATCAGCAGTTTGACATGGTTAAACAGCTCAAACCTTTTAATTCACCAAAAAATAACTGATAAGTCATTTACCAAATAAGACCTTTGGGAGATTGAGAGATATTTAGTTATTTGATCATATCAAACATCTGATAATTATGTTTGATAATCAGCTTATTGGGTTGGCAGATTGAACTCAATTTGCTAATTTTGATATGTTTGATAATCAGCTTATTGGGTTGGCAGATTGAACTCAATTTGCTAATTTTGAAAATGCTAAGGAGCATTTTCCTTTCGCGGCTAAGAAATTAAGGAACTAAAAAACAATTATATCCAAAAGTTACTACAAATTATTCAAAGAATAGAGATAAATAAAGATAAAGATATAGATAGAGATAGAGATATAAATTAGACTTAATTTATACAAATTTTAAAAAGTTACTCATTAAATTAAAATTTCAAAAAATTAAATAATTTTAAAATTGTTATCTTTAATTATATTACATTAATTACTTTTGTATAAATATGATATTTAGGTCTCTTTTTATATTAATATTTAGTATATAATATTATTATCACTTGTATATTTTGTTTAATTCAATTCAAATTATTATAAAATTAATAATTCAAATTTAAATTAATTATTTTTATCTAAGTTTAAAATTTAAGAGATTAATATAAATAAAATTTTTCAAAATAATTTTATTTTAATTTAATATATTAAAAATATAGTTTCAATTTTTAAAATTTTAAAATTTAAATTAAAATAACAAAAAATTATATTTCCTTAAATTAGAAATTAAATCGATATCATTTTTATAGACCCAATTTGATATTAAACTCATTGGTGCTGCATTTGAGGAAAAACTCTTGATGTGAATTGATCGACCCCACTCTTAAGTTTATTTTCGGTGGCATTTTAGTGATTTCTTAAGTTCTTCAGTTGACCCTTCGTGGTGCAATTCCAAGAAGATCTCAAGAAGTTTTAAATTTAGCTCATAAATGGCTTTCGGCGTTCTTTAGACTCGATGAAAGATATTGAAGAAAATGATGTTGTTGACCTCTTTTATTCTATCTAAGTTCTTATGAGAATATTCAAATAAATACTAAGATATAAACAACTAATACTCATGTCCTTATAAATATGTTTTTTAAGTCATACCCTCACAAGTTATTTTACATATAAACAGCTAATACTAAACAACTAATTATATCAAACAGTTTTAAATAAACAGTTGATGTATCTGTTGATCAAATCAGCTTTATTATTCCGCTGTTAGCTAATTGTTGATAGAATCAACTAACAGTTAATGCAATCTGTTAATTGCTAAACAAGGCCAAAAATAGCTGATTAGTCATTTATCAACACAAAGTCGTGATGTTAGAATTACATTATGTAACTCTTATTTCCTTTCCAATCAAATTTATTGAAAAATACTGATTATAAAATCAAATATATTAAGAACTAGGAATAACAATTTAGTTCAGATTTAGCGAGAATCAATATTTGAATTATTCTAAAATAATAATATTATATTTAATAACTAAAATAATTAATTAATTAGAATATTATTTATTTTTAACTTGCAATATAATAGGATTAATTATCATCCGTTTTCAAAAAACATGCTAAATTGCTAATGATACATTTTTCTAACCAAAGTTTGTGAATCAAATTGCAAATATTTATTAGAGAAACCATTTTTTTTTAGTAAAAAGGAAAGAAATAAAACAAAAACTAACGCATATTTCGGGAATATAACACTCCTTGCGCATCTCTGTGAAGCAGCTCTTGGACGACCCCTGAAGGCTCCTGTAGAAGGTGGAGGCCCGAACTTAATAAGATTGCAAGAATCGCCAATATTTCGGCACACTGATTCCCCTTGCGAAAGGCATGCTAAATTTGGACCTCCCAGCCACAATGTATAAGGCCTCGGATACCTGTAACCAAAGAAGTATCCTCAGTTAGTACTATTTGGGAGGAAGAGAGAATGTTAATGACCTCTAAAGAGTCCATTTCGACTACTACGCGTTGATAACCCAAGACCCAGGCCAACATGAGGCCTGAGAAAACTCCCCAAAGTTCTGCAGATAAAGGCGAGCCCCGCCCAATATGTTGCCGAAACCCACCACACCACTTCCCATGACTATCTCTAATTAATCCTCCAGTTGTGGCCTTGGTAGACCCTTATTTAACTGCCCCATCCGAATTTAATTTCACCCAACCCTCCAGTGGTTTAGTCCAACCAATTAAACTCCCCACAAGCAGGCCCTGTGTTGGGAAAACACAATTTTCCATAACTCTTGCTCGTGCGATTCAGTCAATGTAGTCCATTACAGCCCTGGTACCATTGTCTGGCCATACAAAACCCCTCTCAAGTAGGTTGTTGTTCCTCCATTTCCATAAGAACCAACAGGCGACTCCATAGATTGTAGCCCACTCTACCTGTTTGACTGTTGAATGTTTCATTAGGTTGGATGCCAGCCACACCCCCTCATCTTGTTGGAAGAAGCCCGTATCTACCACCTCCAGGGGAAAATTACTCCAAAAAGTTTTCATTCTCGAGTAGTCACATATCGCATGCAATGTTGTCTCTTCTTGTCCACAGAAATGGCAACTACTATCCGTGGCGATATGCCTGATTACTCACTGTTGATTAGTCAGTAGTTTTCTTTTAGCCAGGAGCCAAAGAAATGAACTAATCCGCTGAGGTCCAACCCATTTCTAGATAACCTCCCAAAGTTTGTGATTCATGTCCATGTAGTGTCCTTCCATTAAATCATATGTTGACGCCATTGTAAACCTCCCATGGGTGGTGCCCCCCCCCCCCCCTCCAACCTATCCTCCCCTATATCCTCAACAGTAGGGCAGAGAGTCGCTAGCTCCAAACAAATTGTGGAAAGAAGGTACTGCTGAAACTCTTGCCAGAGCCAGTGACCCCTTTCATTACTAAAGTCTACAACCGTAGCGTGCAGACTGTTATTTGGAATTTGAGAGGTCGCCACATCGATAAGCGGTCCCCATCTATTCACCCAATTATCCAACCAAAATAATATTCGTCTTCCATTGACCAAAGTCCATTTGCTACCTTGTCTTACAATCGGCCAAGTTGTCGAAATTTCCCACCATACTACTGAAGCCCCTGACCTATCGATTGCTTGGGGTATATGGTAAGTATCCAGGCGATATTTAGCTCGGAGTATCTGGACCCAAAAGGTCGTGGGCTTAGTCAGCATAGCCAAACCTAGCTTAGTCAGTAATACATCATTGGAAGGGCGGAGTCATTTAATGCCCAGTCCCCCTACGAACTTTGGCTGATAGACTGACTCCCAATTAACAGGGTGATTTTCCACTGATCCATAGTTGATCCCCAAATAAAATCTCTCATGATTTCTCCAAGTCGTCACAAAGTTGACGCGGAAGTCGGACCTTTTGCATCGTGAAAATTGGAAGGGCTAAGATGACTGACTGGGTTAAGGTAACTCGCCAGGAGAGTGACAAGTTCTTAGCACGCCATCCTGTGATTTCTTCTGAGCAGTATCCAGGATGTGTTGGTAGGTGTTTCTTGACATTGGCTCATGAATCAATGGTACCCCTAAGTACCAGCCAAGATTATTTGTACACCTGATCTGAAGACTGTGACTGAGCGCCGCGCAATTCCTTTAGAAACGTTCTTCAAAAAGAAGATCCTAGTTTTGGCGATACTGGCTTTTTGACCTGAAGCTAAACAAAAGGTCTCTAAGGTTCTGTCTATCACTTGCGTCTACGAGTCCTTTGCTTCATCAAAAAGAACAAGGTTATCAGCAAAGAAGAGGTGGGTTATGGGGAGTCTTGTTCGACTCAGCTTGCACGGTTTCCAGTTCCCACAGCCCACCTCCCTCGAAATAAGGTGTCCGAGTCTCTCCATGCAGAGCACAAAAAGGTAAGGAAAAATCAGATCACTTTGTCGAATACCCCTCAAAGGACTGAAAGGTTCAGAAATTGTGCCTTGCCAGGAAATTTGAAGGGAAACAGTTGTTACACAAGTCATAATGACACAAATTAGATTCTCTGGGAGTCCAATATCGATTAGTGTGTCCTGAATAAAAGCCCAGCGAAGCCAATCATAAGCTTTTTCCAAATCCACTTTTAAGGCTAGATAACCTGTCCTGCCCGTCTTCTTTCGCATCGAATGAATAACCTCTTGGGCGATGATAATATTGTCGGTGATATGCCTACCATGTATGAAACTGCATTGGTTCTCTGCTACGAGATAATCCATGTGCGCTTTCAATCGATTCATGATGACTTTAGCGATGACCTTCTAGAGGACTGTACACAGGCTAATAGGTCTAAACTGAGAGATCTGCTGCAGAGCTGAGATTTTGGGAATTAGAACCAGGAGGGTTTGATTCAAGTCCTTTTCCCATCTTTCCAAGCAAAATATCTTTTGTATAAACTCCACCACTGCTGGCCTAACCTTCCTCCATTGATTCTGGAAAAAAAGCGCATTGAACCCATCAACTCCCGGGGCTTTGTTCGGATTCATATTGAAGATCGCACTCTTGATTTCAGCTTCATGGACTGGTAGTGCCAGCCCCTGGACCTGTTTCGCTGAAAGTGACGGGAAATCTCCAGAGCTTGGAAGTGGAGTGTACTCCTCGTCCTCATGCGTGTAAAGATGGACAAAAAAATTCCAGACTAACAGGCACAAATGTTCCAGATCAGTAACCAGAGTTCCAGTGGAATCAGTGAGTCTGTCAATCCTCAATTTCTTTCGTTTGGAAAGGGTGATAGTGTGATAGTATTTGATATTTCGATCCCCTTTCGATATCTAGTCACACCGGGATTTTTGGTGCCAGAGCAGTTCCTCCTCACACAGTACCTGCAATAGATCTTTGCTCAACTTATCCTTTAGGTCTAGAAGCGAGTTCGAATTATCGACATTCATTACTCTCTGAATTCCATTCAACCTGGCCACCAGTCTTTTTTTCTGGTGGATAATATTTCCAAAAACGTGGGTGTTCCAACTTTCAAGATGTTTAAAGAAGCGGGCTAAAGATTTACTCATCGTCTTCTCTACTGGGAGCCAATGTTCATCTACCACCTCACTAAAACCTGAGTGAGTGATCTAAGCATTTTGGAAGCGGAAAGGCGGGGCACCTAATAGCCTCGATTGCGAGCTAAGGACTTGAATCAGCATAGGCCTATGATCGGAACCAAGGAAGGGTAGATGCTGGTTCACCGTTTGGGGGAATGTTTGTAGCCACTGTGTCGAGGCAAACACCCTATCCAGTTGAGCTTGAACCTTTCCTCTCCGCCATGTATATTTCGATCCCACAAAACCCAAGTCATGAAGGTCACATAAATGTACCCAATCCTTAAAGCGTTTATTAACCACTCGCATTGAGAAAGCTCCTCCCCGTTTATCCAAGATTTCTAGTTTAGCATTAAAATCCCCTCCTATAAGCCAGGGTCTAATACCAGAGCATTCAATCCAAGTTAAAATTGGCCAGAGCATGGATTGTGTGGACACTTGCGGACTAGCATAAACGACAGTAAGGTCAAAAGATCCTTACCCAAACTTGACAGTGGTATGAATAAATTACTTATGAGCAATGATTACCGAGATATCAAATTCCTCCTTCCAAAGGAGCCAAATTCCTCCCGAGAATTCATTTGCTTCGACTCTAAAGGAATCATCAAACCCGAACGAGAGGATTACTTCTTTAGCAGGGGATCCACTAATTCGGGTTCCTATCAACACCAAAATACCCGATTTGTAAATACGAATGTAATTACGCAATACGGTCTGAAATTTAGACCCTCCTGCCCTTTGGCAATTCCATATCAGCATCGACATACTGAAATTTGAGTGAATAAATGCTACCCTATATCGGGGCAGCATCTATGCCTCCGACTTGGTCTTCCCGGGGTTCCACTTCTTGAGTGTGTAGAACCATCTCCTCATCCTGGCTCTCTTCAGGTAAGCCAGCCTGTCCACTTGATTCCGTAGATATATCAGGAGGTTCGTTGGGCGGGAATGCAGGTACAACTTCCCCTTACCTATCCCCCTCTCTGATTGCCTCGACACTCTCCATCAGTTGGGGTCGCTCCTCAGCACTCGGCTCCTGGTCTGCAATTACCTACCTATCTCAGACCATTTTTGTATGAGTCAAGATCTCAACCGCTAAATTCTTGTCCGTGATCGTGGGTTGGAGTTGGACTGTAAGGGACGTAGCCGATTCCTTTTCCTGACTCCCGCTGGCTGGCACCCGTCCCCCCAGGCCTGTTGGGAAGAAGGATAGGATATGGCGCATATGCATTGATTACCGGAGACTCAACAAGGTGACTGTTAAGAACAAGTACCCTCTACCTCAGATTGATGATCTGTTTGATCAGTTACAGGGAGCAAGGGTCTTTTCCAAGATTGATCTCAGGTCAGGCTATCATCAGCTCAGAATCAAAGAGTTTGATGTAAGTAAGACAACCTTTAGGACTCGTTATGGGCATTACGAGTTTCTAGTCATGCCATTCGGACTAACCAATGCTCCTGCTGCATTTATGGATCTTATGAATAGGGTCTTCAAGGAGTATTTAGATCATTTTGTCATAGTATTTATCGATGACATTTTGGTTTATTCCAAAAGTGAAGGGGAACATGAGAAACATCTCAGGATAGTGCTGCAGATATTAAGGGAGAAGGAGCTTTATGCCAAATTCAGAAAATGTGAATTCTGGCTTTACGAAGTGATATTCCTTGGGCATGTGATTTCGAAACATGGGGTACATGTTGATCCAAAGAAGGTTGAAGCAGTGGTAAATTGGCATGCACCCCAGACAGTGACAAAGGTGAGGAGTTTTCTAGGTTTGGCAGGATATTATAGGAGATTCGTTGAGGGATTCTCAATGATAGCTACTCCGATGACTAAGTTATTGAGGAAGAATCAGAATTTTATCTGGAGTGAGGAATGTCAGAAGAGTTTTGAGGAGCTTAAGCACAGATTGACCAGCGCGCCAATCTTGACCCTTCCTGTGGGAGATAAGGGTTATACAGTATACAATGATGCTTCGAGAAAGGGTTTGGGTTATGTGTTGATGCAAAAAGATAAGGTAATAGTTGATGCCTCCCGACAGCTAAAGCCTTATGAACTGAATTACCCAACCCACGATCTGGAGTTAGCAGCGATAGTTTTTGCCCTGAAAATTTGGAGATATTATCTGTATGGGGTTCAAACGAGAATTTTTACCGATCATAAAAGTCTTAAGTATTTGTTGAGCCAAAAGGAATTGAATTTGAGACAAAGAAGGTGGTTAAAGTTGCTTAAGGATTATGACTTGTTGATTGAATACCATCCAGGAAAGGCAAATGTGGTAGCGGATGCCTTGAATAGGAAATCCTCTATTGCTCATTTTCAAACAGTGTATCTGCTGTTATTGGAAGAAATGGCGAAGCTTAGAATAAGTTTGAAATAGGAGGAACCCGATTGTGTTATTGCTAATTTCAGAGTGAGACCGATACTTAGAGAGAGAGTTAAGGAGTTACAAGCATGGGATGTAGAATTGAGTAAGCTATGAGAAGAAATTCAGAATGGTAAGAAATCTAAAGTGGTAGTTAGGGATGATGGACTTATGGTTGTCAGAAATAGACTTTGTATTCCGAATGTCAAAGAAGTTAAGGATGAAATACTAGATGAGGCACATAATGCGCCTTATTCCATACATCCAGGTAACACCAGGATGTACAGAGATCTGAAAGAGCATTTCTGGTAGAAAGGCATGAAGAGAGATGTAGCAGAATATGTAAGCAAGTGTCTTGTGTGTCAGCAAGTCAAAACTAAGCATCAGGCACCTTTAGGCAAGTTAAGGTCATTGTCCATTCCTGAGTGGAAGTGACAAAGGGTAACTATGGATTATCTGATAGGTTTGCCTAATACTGGTAGGAAGCATGATGCCATATGGGTCATTGTTGATCGGTTGACGAAGTCAGCCCATTTTCTAGCAATTAAACAGTCTGATTCTCTGTATATACTAGAAAAGAAGTATATTGATGAGATAGTGAGACTACATGAGATTCTGAACTCTATAGTTTCTGACAGAGATCCTCGATTCACTTCAAGATTTTGGAGAAGCTTACAAGAGGCTCTAGGAACCAAGTTGAGTTTTAGCACTGCCTTCCATCCTCAGACAGATGGTCAAACTGAGAGGACCATTCAGACCCTTGAGGGAATGCTTAGAGCATGTGTGATGGATTTCAAAGGAGCTTGGGACGAACATTTGCCATTGGTCGAATTTACTTATAATAATTCATACCACTCAAGCATTCAAATGGTTCCTTATGAAGCACTGTATGGAAGCAGATGTAGAACTTCGATATGTTGGGATGAAGAAGGAGAGAGGAAATTAATAGGGCCAGAGTTACTTCAGATGACAGTCGACAAGGTTAATCTAGTTAAGCAACAGATTAAGGCAGCACAAGATAGAATGAAGAGTTATACTGATGCACACCGAAAGGAGATGGAGTATGAAGTCGGTGAGAAAGTCTTTCTTAAGATATCTCCTTGGAAAGGAGTCATGAGGTTTGGCAAGAAGGACAAGCTGAGTCCAAGATATGTGGGTCTATATGAGATTGTAGAGAGGATCGGACCGTTAGTCTATAGATTGGTGCTGCAACCAGAATTGTCACAGAAATATGACATTTTTCATGTGTCCATGTTGAGGAGGTATAGATCGGATCCATCCCACATCATTCAGACCACTAAGGTTCAGTTGAGAGATGATCTGAGTTATAAGGAGACTCTAGTGGAGATTTTGGACACTAAAGAGAAAGTCCTCAAGAACAAGACAGTTCAACTAGTCAAAGTCCTGTGAAGAAATCATTCTGTTGAAGAGGTGGAAGCCATGAGGGAGAAGTATCCACAACTCTTCAATGGTTCAGGTAAGAATTTCGAAGACGAAATTTGTTTAAGAGGGGGAGAAATTTTGACCCCCGAATTTTTTTTATTAAGCATGATTTAAAATGAATTATGGAGTTATGATGGATAAATTTTGAAGTTAATTTCTATGTCAAGGTTAGTAGGATTTTATTTCAAGGGTTAATGAAATTAAAATGCTAAGGTAATAAAAATATTCGAGGGTAATTTTGGAAGATCACTTAAGTGTAGTAAGGCATAAGCTTATAAGGAAGGGCAAATTGGGAAGATGGAATTGTTGTCTTACAAGTTAGAAGACAAAAACTTTAGTGAGGAAGAAAAGAAGGGAGAGAGCACGAAAAGAAGATAAGAAAGAAAGAGGAAGTGAGTTTCAGTGGTTGGAGAGAAAAAGAAGAGACTTAAGCTAGGGTTTCTTTTCCTAAGCTTTCTAGTGAGATTTTGAGGTTAAACAAGAAAGGAAAAAGATAGAGAAAGATAAAATAAAGAGGTGTTTGGTTCAAAAGAAAGCTCTTATCTTTCTCTATTTTGAAAATGATTCTTTTGAAAAGATACATGTTTATGAAACCATATTTCAGAAGTGGTTTTTAAGATATAGCAAGCATATGAAAAATCATGTTTTCAAAAATGTGTCAATTTGGGCAACAAGTTAACAAGATTTCGAAATATATGTGTTATATGGGTTTGTGGTAGTTCCTCAAGAATCGTCACGTGCACGTTGACCAAGTATAGACTTCTCCTGCCTGCCCGCTAGTGGCATGAAGCTCCTTCATGGACTCCCTGAAGTTTACGGCTACACAAGACCATAATATGGAAACGTGTGGTGCATCATGTTTTTGGACTTACCCAAACCATTTGATATGTTTATGTGTTCATGACAAGTTGATAAGAGTGAAGCTTTCATAATGTGCATACACATGAATTTCTGCATTGAAAGTGGTTCATAAATAATTTTTGCCTGTCACCAATTATAGAATTGTTACCCACCAGCTTTAAGCTCACCCCCCCCTCATTTTTCCTCCCCATAAGCAGGTGATGAGCAAGAGATTGAGTAGTCAGTGGCTAAGGCATGACTCCACTTTTGACATATTTTGTATTTGAAGTAAATTCTGCAAAGCAAGGCTTTAGTTGCATTTTGAGCAACTCATGATTTATGTAATTTTTGTATTTTGGGAACTTTGTGAATTTATTGTAATTGTGGCTTGAAATGCCCTCTAAAGCTTTGTAAAAACTCTTACCTTTTTATGTCAATGGAATAAGATTTGCTTTTGGCTCATGATTTTCTTTCAAGTTAATACATTTCATCGTTTAGTTTGAAGAAGGCAAAGGTTAGTGTCCGGACTCCAGGGAAACATCTGGATTAATCTAGGTGGAAATAGGCAAATGTGCCTTCTGGAAAGTTATAGGTCTTTCTTTTAGTTTCCAATAGTACATAGTAGGAAACTTTCCCAGATGTTCAAAAGTTAGGGTCCTTAGAAGGGAAGATGTTTAGAAGTATCAAGTTGTATAGTTTGATATGACGTCACTTTGTCTGTGATAACGTCATATCGTCTGTAAGAATGTTTCGTCTGCTTCTTGTTTCGTCTGTAGGGACGTATCATCTGTAAAGGCGTATCGTCTGATATGACGTCACTTTGTCTGTGATGATGTCATATCGTCTTTAGCAATGTATCGTGCGTAGGAACCTTTCGTCTTAAGCGTTGCATCGTCTTACGTTGACTTTGCTTCGTCTTAAGTTGACCATGTTATAGTCTGCTTCCGCATACATCTGCTTTCCGCATTCGTCTGCTTTTTGTTTCGTCTGTCTTTTTGATTCGTCTGCTTTTGCTTCGCCTGCCTTCTCTATCTTCTGTTTCGTATTTAACCTTTCAGACGATAAAATCTGTCTTCGATCTCTACATGAGACTTGTGGATCTCGAAGTCTTCTATCAAGGCGTCCTAATTTTCCTAATCTGCTATCTCTAAGGACAATTATGCTAATTGCCCCAAAACAGGGGCCATATGATTTATGAATTAGACATACCCAATTTTTTTGGCCATAACTTCATCATCTGACCTCCAAATGAAGTTATTCTTGGAGTGATAGATTCCTAATGCCTTTTTCTATCCCTCCAAAATAAAATCTTGGCTAATAATACAAGATAGTAGCCATAAATTTGTTATGGGATCTCCAAATGCGATAATTCTTATCTCTAAATAAACTAGAGACATAGAGCCTCATACGTTCTGAATAAGTAGAATTGAAATTCAAGTTTGGGCTTTTACCAAATTCGACTCAGGAATAGGAACGATGGATAGTTTTAATGTTCGTCCTAGTGGGGGCACGCCACCCTTGAGGGATACGCGTTCAGATGCCACTTAGGACATCGGACTGTTACTCACGAAGGCTGGGTGTCCAACAGAGAAACACTGAAATCTCTCAGAAGGTGTTTGGGGAAAAACTTTGTGTATTTGGGAGGAAATTCAAAGGTGATTATGACGAAGTCATCTGGACACAACTTAACCTTTCAACTCTCAGAGAACAGTAACCTACTTCTAGCAAAAGTACAACAAGCAACTTGACACTTGTCACTCTCCTATGGTCTAAGCTCTAACCAAGTTTCTTTTGAACTAAACTTCATTAATTCTATCTTTACAATCCAACTATCTATAAATCTTTTTTTTTCCTATTTTCCATAATACTTTATAAATTCTGAAAATAAATCCTCAATTCACCAACATTCACAATATATATATCTATAATCCCACTAGTCAATAATATTGCCAACATAGATAAATTCAAAATTCACTAAATTTTCAAAAATCCTAATTTAATTCAATTATATTCGGAATCATTCATAAATGCATGTACAATTATTTTCATGTGTAGAAAAAAAATCATTATTCATGTATATGCGTATGGCATATTATGCATGAGCATGAAGAAGCATTTCTAAGCCTCTCATAAATCACTCACATTTACTATTTTAAGCTTCCCACAAGTAATGGGATGTTATACTTGCACTAGGTTTACATGGTTTTATCCCCTAAAGCTAAAATCAGACACTATCTGTTTTCATCAAATTCAAAACCAGTATTGAACTTCAGTTAAACAGAAAAATCAAAGCCTTTCACACTAACATAGGAGGGGGATTTAAAGCCTTATTACCTTACCTTACACAGCATAGGATACAACCACGTTTGAGCTATCCTTATACTCACCAACAAAATGGTATTTTTGAAAGAAAACATAGACATATCACTTAAATAGGCCTAGCTCTCTTCTCCCATGCTCATATGACTCTTACCTACTGGCTTGAAGCTTTTTCTATAGCTACATTTCTCATTAATAATCTTCCATCTCCAAGACTCAATAACATCTCACCATTTGAGAAGCTGTACGACTAACCACCAAATTATCTACCTCAAAACCTTTGGTTGCAGCTGTTTTCCTTGTCTTAGAAACTATTCTCATCATAACTTTGATTTCCACACCACAAAATGTATTTTTCTTGGATATAGTTCAATGCACAAAGGTTATAAATGTCTAAACAATTAAGGTACGATTTTCATGTCTCACCATGAAGAATTCAATGAAGAAGAGTTTTCATTTCCTCAACTTTTTCCTTCACACTCGAACAAAATGCAACTTCGCCAAGTCTTCCTTTATCCACTCTATCTTCAGCCTCATTCTATCCAAAGGCAATATCGGATCACTCCTCAACAACAAAACACTCTCAATTGCTAGAATCCTTTGTTAATTGACAGGTAAGCTCTCCAACTCATTGCTCACAAGCCCATACTACCATATCTAACACTACAATCAATGATTCCATCTTACCATTACACAGAACACTCATCCTATGCAAACTCGCTCCAAAAGTGGTATCTTTAAACCTAAAATCTATTATACCACTCTTGCCTCTACCCCACATACTGAGCCTACAATTGTTTCAGAAGCCTTAAATGACCCTATATGGTTTCAAGTTATGCAAGTTGAACTTTATGGTTTACAACAAAACAATACTTGGACACTTATTCCCTATGAACCCATTATGCACATTCTTGGTACCAAATGGGTGTTCTGAACTAAATATAATGTTGATGGAACCATTTCTAAGTATAAAGCTCATTTTGTTAACAAAGGGTTCAATCAAACCCCTAGTGTTGATTTTTCGGAGACCTTTAGTCCAATTGTTAAAGCCTTAACAATTAAAGTCATTATGTCACTTGTTGTTTCCCATCACTGGGATATACAGCAAGTTGAAATTAACAATGCATTTTTGAATGGTGAACTATAGGAAATAGTCTACATTCGTCAACCACAAGGATTTGAAAGTTCAACAAAGCCACATCATGTTTACAAGTTAACTAAGGCTCTCTATGGTTTAAAACAAGCTCCCAGCCTTGGTTCCATAAACTTAAAAACAAGCTCCCAGCCATGGTTCCATAAACTTACACATGCATTATTCTAGTGAGGCTTCATCAATTCAAGTTCAGATACTTCTTTGTTTTACTCTCACAAGCAAGATGTCACTACAATATTACTAGCCCACGTGGATGACATCCTAATAACAGGAAACTCATCTCAAGCAATCCATATAGTCATAAATCAATTACAGTCTCAATTTGCATTAAAAACACTTGGAAGCATAAATCACTTTCTTAGTTTTGAGGCTTACTGAAATAACAGTGGGTTATATCTTTCACAAAGTCATTATATCCATGATCTTCTTTGCTGAGCAAATATGTCCTCATGCAAGCCTTGCTCAACTCCCATCAGCAAAGCAACAAAATTATCTCTTCATGGTGGTACATCATTTGAGCATCCAACTCTCCAGCATTTGTGTAACACAAGACCAGATATCAGTTTTACTGTCAAACAATTAAGTTAGTTTTTCAGAAAATCCACTAAACACACACCGAGTTGCTTGTAAACGTATTCTACGTTACTTGAAAGGCACTTTAAATTTGGGCGTACTTTTTTGACTGTCGTCTATTCCTCTAGTCCTTCATGCCTACAGTGATTCTGACTGGGCCAGCTCTCTAGACGATCGGAAATCTACCACCGGTGGTTATGTCTTCCTCGAAGGCAACCTTGTCTTCTAGACCTCCAAAAAGTAACCCACCATAACTTGATCCAGTACCGAAGCTAAATATCGAGCTCTCTCACAAGTATCCACCGAAGTCCTATGGCTCATATTGTTGGATCCCGAATCCGGAACCCAACTACTTAACCCGAACCCTCATACTTATATCCGATTATAATTCAATTAAAGTCCTCAGAATAAATCTTGAAAGCTTCAGCTTAATTTCCGTCAATAATGTTAATCTTCTTAGGGCCCAAAATTAAAATCCAATTCCTAAAACTCTCGAAATTGTATAAAAAGGTAAACAATGTTCT
>JAOSBM010000006.1:26978095-26990374 GCA_027568955.1 Erythroxylum tenue
AATTTCTCAATTAATCAAAAAGGTTCGGGGCCCAACAATAACAAAGCATTTTCATTAAAGTTTACATCTATATTAAGTATAACTATACAAGCACTAGGGTCAGGACACCATAAGTGATAACCTTTGACACTAGATCCATAGGCCTAGAAAATACACTTTTTAGCACAAGGAGATATCTTTCTCTTATTGACATGAACTTAAACAGGATAGCCAAAATTTTCAAATTTATAATAATCAATAGAGTTACCGATCCATACTTCCTCTAGAAATTTGCTATCAAATTATCTATGAGGTGAAAGATTCACTAGATAGGTTGTTGTAGAAATAGTTTTAGCCTATTGATCACGTTGGTCCCACAACCCAACAGTGGAAACCATACTTTGAGCTTTTTCTAGTAGTGTGCAGTTCATGCTCTCCACATCACCATTCTGTTAGGGCTTACCAACTAAAGTCTTACGCCTAGAAATGCCTTTTTGTGTGCAAAAAAATTCAAACTTATGTTCACAAAATTCAAGACCATTATCAGTATGAAACCTTTTCACCTTTTTGCCAGTTTGGTTCTCTATCAAGATCTTCCACTCCTTAAAAATGAAAAAAACTTCATTCTTATGTTTCAAGAAACAAACCCAGACTTTACGCTAAAAATCATCAATTATGGTTATTAGATATCTTTTTCCTTCAAATGAGGAAACATTGGAGGGACCCCAAAGATCAGAATGAATGTAATTAAGTGTGCCCTTGGTCCTATTAAGACCTGTAGAAAATCTAACTTTCTTTTGTTTTCCAAAAACACAATGTTCGTAAAAATCAATATTAGTAGTGTTCTATCCATCCAACAAACCACGCTTGCTTAAAATTGACATGCCTTTGTTATCCATATGGCCCACATACATGTGCCAAAGTTTTGTTACAACAGGGTGGAAAGTAGAGGAAACAACTGCAATCAAGCCTGTAATGGTAGAACCCTACAAAACATACAGACTATTATAACGGGTACCTTAACACAAGAGTTCCTTTAATTACCATTAAAACTCCACCTTGAGCGGAGTACTTACAACCGAGAGATTCCAGTGTACTGAACGATATGAGATTTTTTCTTAAATCAAAGACGTGTTTGACTCCGGTCAAGGTACGAATGACACCATAATGTGTGTTAATCTTGACTACATCTTTGTCGATAACTTTGTACTAAGAATTATTACCTATAAAAACAAAGCCACCATTATATGGCTCTTAGGTTAAAAACCAGTCCTTATAAGGACTCATATGAAATATGCAGCTCAAATTCATTATCCACTTGTTCCTCGACCTTTGCTCAATAACAACAATTAAAAGAACATTACACTCAAAATTTGTGTCAACAATGTTAGCCTTGATAGACTTTTCTAGTTGCTTGCCTTTGGCCTTCCCTTCTCTCTCATTTTGATTTTCAACTTATAGTACTCATAAATCTCGTATCGTTGCTTCTTAAAGTAACAACATTTTACTCAAATTTTTGCCTCTATATTTTGACCTGTTTTTTCCTTATTCTTATCATTATTTTGCCTCTCATGAGTCCTTCCCTTAATAATATGGGGGAGGAAAAGTAGTGATCATCTATTTTTTGTTTTCCCTTATTCAACCACAATTTGGACCATTATAAAAAAAAGTCTCTAGAACATTACTTCCCAAACTTTAAAAGAGGTATCCAATTGGTTCTTGGACAATTCTTGAATTCTTAAAGACTCTAAGGAGGTTTATATACTAGGAGTTGGAACCTGCATATATGAGATTTGGAAAGAACACAACCTTAGAAGGTTCTAAACAAAGGTGAAACCTCTTCAGGAAATCTTAGAGAGTATTCTCTACAATATTAGAGAACAACCTTATATAGCCCCATGGTGCCCTTCTAAACGAGCTAACTATTCCCAAGCGTTTGTAGAATCCTGGGGAGTCTAATAAGATACTGGTAAGGACTAGAGCATGTGATGGAAATCTACAATCAGGAAACTATAAAATACATGAGGGAGATGAAATATGGAACATGAAGGTGAAGATGACCAAGTGACATTTGGTATATCTTGGGTCAACCAAAAATAGGAATTAATTAGTAACATTGAGAAGATTGATGAGGTACGGCACTCTTACCTATGGCTCTCTCCGTACCCTAACACTTTGGAGTTCTCTGAAATCCAACTGGAATATCCTAACTTGGGAAAAGCATGGACTAAAAGACTTCCCTCTAGTCTCCTATTTTCTTTATTAGTGAAATGATGAGTTCTTTTAATTGTCTACTTATTCAGTTGAGGGGAATTTCCATAATACCCCTATGTATTATTTAGACATGATGCCCCATTTTTTACAATTTCAATGACTATTTTTAATTTTCAAAATAAAAAACAACAAACTCACACCTTGAGGCACTAATGAAGTTTTAGTGTCAAATTTTTCCTTAGACAACATGTTTGTTTTAACATCCTCTAAGAATAAGGTATTAAAATTTCCATACAACATGATTTCTTTAAAATGCCCATATGAATGGAGAAGTGAGCAAACAAGAAAAACAACTTTATCTTTATCATCAATATTTACATTAAATTGGGAAGGACATTAGTGTCCTGCTGTGTCATAATGGTACAAAGGTGAGAAGGACAAAAAACAGAAAAGGACATATTGTGCCAGTTACACAACAAAACTCCTGTATCATGGTTCCTGGATGTCAAATAAAGACAAAGCTGCAAGGAGAGTCGCAGATATGATTTATAGCAGAGAGAAAAAACTTGCTCATGATCCTAATAACCTAATACAACATCAATCTGAGAGCAGGGTTAGAGAATTGAGTCATATCTCAACACTTTCTTATCTCTAAATGCATTGGGGTGTGTGGAATGGATACTTCCTCCATTCGGTTTCTTTATTTTAGGTTTAAATGAGAGGGTCTGCATGTAAATCATATTCCATGCATGGTTAAGCTTAAGATGTAGAAAATGAGAAATTTGAATCACGTAAAAGCAGGAATTATAGGAGTAGGGTATATTCGCTAATTTGAGTTTTTGATCAAGTACATTCATGTGATTCGTTGGTTTGATCGAAGAAAAATGCCTAAAATTCCTCTTTCTTCATTTTAACCTTTTCAATAATTTTGCTATCATCCTCTTTGGTTATGTCTGATTTTGATGGGGCTGGACGCCTTTTCAATTTTTGTAGCATTTTGTATTAGCTTTTTCGTTTCACACTGCCTATGATTCTCATTAACTGCAGCCATGATTCGGTAACTGCTCATGTTCAAAAAAAATTGTCTACAGCAATCTCTTTAGTTGGTAATTTTCTTCAATTCCTTCGTTGATATCCTAATAGTGGAAGCAAAAGGGGTAATTTCAACTCAAACATTTGATTAGTATTTGAATTGTTTAAAATAAATTTTAATATTTATAAAACATTCAAAAATCTTGAATTACATAAATTTGAACAAATTTAGGTGTTAATTTGTTATATGTTATATTAACGCTAATTTGATATATTTTATATTATGTGTCACATGAAGCCCACATATCATATTTAAGTTAATTTTTAATAAAAATTAATTAATTATTGTTAATTCTAATTAATTTAACTATAATATGATTATCTTAAATTCCCTAAAAATTGAGAAAAAAGTTACAATTTTCCAATTGCCAAAAGTGTATTTTGGATCTTAATAATTCCATTAAAATACAAGTTAAATCCTAATGTTTCAGAGTATTTAATTTAAACTTTAGGGGGTGCTTAGTTCATAAAAAATAATGAAAATGAGAATGAGAATGAATATATAGAGAAATGTGAATGGATATAATCAATGGTTGGTGAAGATGAATGAATGATTACCATTACCATTGATAGTAGATAGTTTGTAAATTTTTTTAATTAATTAATTACAAAATGAATTATATTTTAATTAATTACAATATTTTAATTAATAAATAATTATATTTTAATTAATAATTATATTTTAATTAAATAATTAATTACAATATTTTAATTAATTATAGTATAATTAATTATTTAATTGATTTCACCATAACTAATTGATTTTATTATATTTAATTAATTATAGTGCAATCACTCTCATTCCTCCTTCCCATTCTTCTAAATTATGAGAGGAATGAAAGATTGCCCAAATCCAAAGAATGAACCTCTTAGATCTTCAATGATAAGTTCATACCAACTATTAATTTTTATTTCATACCCATACTTCTTTTTCCATACCCCTCAAATAAGGGTACCCTTAATGTTTTCAATAATGTTAAGAACACCACGTGTTAAAAAGGCACAGAAAAAGACGCTGACAACATAACTTTTGTGAAAGTTGATTGAATGTTTCAGCAACTTGTTCCGAAGAATTTGTTCAAGCAAGTTGTTCGATGACAACACATACACTTTCTCACATTGTCCTTGTTTATATAAATTCATGATTGATCTTGGGCCTATAATTAAAGTTCGTATTATGTTTTACCACGGTCAATATTAACGGAACGAAAAAAGCAAATCTAGAAATATCACATGTACGCCGGGGAATTCCACCGGTGGATTTTGGAGTCCATAGCCATCCCTCGAATGATGCAATGTACACGACGCCTGAAACAACAGACATGCACATAGGAAGCTGATATTCTAATTTGAAGCTGAAAAGTGCACCTGTATTATACTATTACTCGTGAGTCCATTTGCATAAAAACTGAAAAAATTACAATCTATACACATTCATCTTCTATTAAGCTGCTTCTCGTGGTGAATCTTCGTCTTTAAGATTGCAGGGAAAATAAAAGAATGCTACTAATGAATCATTATTACATGAATTGGATTCTCTTTGACACGCCATTGCTCCGATGGGTACTATTTATATCGACAAATTCTAATTTTTCACTTTCGAAGGAGTGATAAAAAGAAGTGCATCCACCAAGCATTTTGCAAAAGCTAGCTTCGCAACTTACCAGATACAAACCATAAATCAATAAGTTCAACATTTTCTTCATGTTAGTGTGGTTTCCCGAGCCAGTAAGGCCACACAAATGACGCCATCCAACAAACAAAATCTGCACTCAACTGAAATTTCAATGAGTTAATCACAAATGTTTTCTTAATAGAATTCTGTTTTGAAAAAAGCAGAAAGAAAAACAAACACAAGCACCCATACACACTTGAATCTTGAAACAGGCATCAAAAACAGACTGAAAAGCAGAAAAATAAAGCACTAAGTTTATTTTGCCTTCTGAAAAGGCAACGTGAGTGGAAGAATGTCATAGAAGAAGAAGGTTAAAAGGATCAAACTACATAATTGGCACCACCACCCTTTTCCACCGCAATTATATGTCCCTAAACTTAATGATAGGCAAACAGGCATTCAGATAATAACTTCGTATGTAGCCTAACTATCAACTAAATTATCTAAATTTCAAGGCTGCAAACATTGTTGGAAAGTTGGTGGGTAGTGTTGCCTAAGTCCGATGCGTCATTGTACTGTTATTTGTCAAATGAACTACAATTTGCATGCAACTCAGCTTTGATTTTGAATGGAAGCATGTGGGATAGTGTGAATCAAGGGTCTTTCCTTTAGCAACGGACTTGCATATCAAACAAATAGAAGATCAGACGAACTAAAACCAATTTCTGATAACATTACCTAATGGTTCCTGGCTAATGCTGTGCCACTTCTGTGTTCCCCCTTCAATCGTCATGAATCTCTGCCAGGGGATTCACAATGAATCCACCTCGACCCTGTTGTTGTAACCTATGTCTCTCAAAATTGAATGTTTCAGCCCTGGTACTACCATTCTTACCAGCTCTTTGACGAATGGCTGTCAATGAAGTGACACCACTAGAAGATAACCTTGAGAGTGGAAAGCGACCATCTGTTTTCCTCCAGAACTTGGAGCTCAAAAAATCTGCAGCAGGTAGCAGGCAACAAGAGGTTTTCTGAGAGTCGGTCATCCTTCCACCGGAAACAGTCAAGTTATATGATATCTCATCCAGTGCCAACTCTAGACCATGTACACGGGTCTCCAGTGCATGCATCCCGTTTTGTGAGCTCCCCATGTATTTCTAATTGTCAGTAGATAATATGAGAATTAGCAACAACCTCAATATATGAAACCAATGATATCACTGTGTACTCATACCAAGCAGCCCAAAGACATGGAAAAGCTATTACTATATATTAAATGCATAGATCAACAATTTCACCAGTAAATTACCATCAGAAAAATACAAAGTTTCAAAACGTGGAACAAACCTGCAGGAGATCTAGTAGGCTTGATTGCTGTTTTTCGATCTGAACAAGCTGGTTGCGGATCAAAGACAAGTCCTCACTCTCTTTGTGATTGGTATCCTGATTTTCAATCCCAACACTGACTGCATTTGCAGACTCTGGTCTTTCCTCATGGCAAGGGACTACCCGAGATCCAGACTTGGACCCAACAAATTTGAGCATCTTATCATCATAATTTTTATTGAAAAGTGCCCGCTTTAAATCTGGCTTTGTAATCCTTCTTTCTGGGCCACCATCGCATCTCTCTCTAAGATCACTATCATCACCACAAGAGACAGAGGTAGCCCTTGGAACTGCAATTTCAGCCTTCCAGTCCATGTTCCTTTTGCAATCTACCTTCCACAGAATTCCTGAACTAGCTTTCTTATCAACACTCTTCAAAGGAACTCTCTTTCTAGCAGATAAAGAATCGGGTGGAGTTGTCCTGTTATAGGTCCTTTTATTCTTGTGAATGGCTTCAGATCCTGTTGTGCGAGGTGCTTTGGATCCAGACTGATAGCTCCCATTATTTGCTTCTTCAGCTTCCATAAAATAAAAAACTTCAGTGAAGGAATAGATACAAAACAATTGACAAAAATCATTACTGAAATTGAGCTCATGCATAAGTTGCAATCACACTGAGCAAAGTATGAAAGTTTCAAATTTGACAATGAATTTACAGAAACAAAATTGGTTAAAGCATGGACCATACAATCAAAACAAGAAAAAGTTATAGTGAATCCAAGCATAACCGATGACCTTGAATCAGTAAAGAATTACCGATTCGGATGTATTCTTTATAGTCTTGCCAAAGAATCAACAAGATTTGGTGGCTAACCTATATTTTCAATGTCTCCATTACCTTTTGAGGAAGCCACCGATCTAGGCGGCGGTGATGCCTCCTCAGAGATGTCAGGAACCTGCTTCCATGCCTGTATCATCTGACTCATCACTTCCCTGACAGCCTTCACCTGCAAAAGCCTCACAATTCATACTCCAAATAAACAATCTGCAAAATTATTCATCCACGAAATGAAATTTAACACTGGAAGAATGCGAGATCAAACTTAAAAGTTTTGAACCTTATCGAATCTCCGATTCTCAAAAGCTTTCAAGTTCCCGCTCTTGAACTCCGCCATAGCATCCCTTTCTACAACCGCCAATCTTCCAAGCGCCTCTGCCGCAGCCTTCCTCGCCGCCCAATCTTCACTACTCAAGAACCCTACCAAACACTTCACTAGTCCTACCATACCTCCATAACCGCTCACTCCTCCAACTCGGATCACACTCCCGATAACAACCAACGCCGCACTCTTCGCCTTGTAACTCTCGCTTTTCACTAACCGCTCCAACCTTGGCACCAACACTTTCCCTAGCCTCGCCGGATCCGGATCAGGAGCCGCATCGATGGCGGCAGCCAAACACAAAGCGGATCCTACCTGTGCGCTCATCTCCTGCTCCGTGAACACCGATTCACTCAACGGCTTCAAGAACGCAGCAGAGAACGGCGTCTTCGTGACATTGGAGGCGAGAGACGAAGTCGTAGCCACGCATTGGGAGCGAATTGAGGAGTCGCAGTCGCGGAGGCGGCGCGTGAGGTAGGAGATAATTCTAGAGAGAAACGAAGAGAGCGAGTTGGTATGGAGGAGAGCCAGTGTGGAGAGGAGGTGGAGGCACTGTTTGCGTACTAATGCCTTGTCGGTGGAGTCGGTGGAGAGAATGCATGAGAGAAACGTCGGAAGTGTGGTGCTGTCCAGTGCGGCGGCGATGGAATCCAGCTCAGTCGCCGCGCCAGCGAACGTATCGCGGTCTGATAGCTTGGTGATCAAGGCAAGCACCTTCAGTTTTTGATTCTGCGTCATTTCTTGCAGTTCTTGGTTTCATACAACTCAGGTGGAGTTACTGCTGGCTTTACGGTAGTGGTGGTGTCGGCGCCGGCAACATTGATGGCAGCATTGCCGGTGGCGGAGGAAGGTTGCTCGGTTGTGGTCTGAGTTGGTGTTGTAACTTGTGAACGTGTCTTAAAAGTAGAGACGTGGCTAACGTCAGTAAAAAGTATTCGACGAAAATCTTGTTTTTTTTTTTTAATTTTCTGCTTTTGTTTTCGACTTCTTCCGTATTCAAAAATTACAAAAATCATGTAATATGATTTTTGTCTGTTTTTTAACCTAAATTAATATTAACTAAATATATACTATTTGATTTTGATTAGTTATTATATTAAATTTTAATAAAAATTATGAAGAATTTAATTTAATATTATATATTTAATTAATTAAAATTAATTATTAATAATGTAATTTTTTTTTGGGTAGGTAAAGCGGGCGAAGTTCGAAAAAAAGTCTCTAACTAACGAACATATGTAACACCAATAACATCGTGAAAAAGCCACGAACTCACTGCATCTGGTGGGCTAGCTAAGGGATGAAAATTCAGACTAAAGTCATAAGCATGATGGGATAAAGTATCGGCGACGAAATTTCCCTCCCGATGTATATGTGTAACCGAAATCTTCTTGAAAGACTCCATTCGCTTGCGTATTCGGGAAATCAAAGCGACAACTAAAGCATTAACCTCATACTCTCCATTCATCATGTTAACGGCTAACAAATTATCACATTCAACTTGAATATGTCTCAAATTTAAACTCGCAGCATATTCAAAGCCATGGAGGACAGATCACACTTTCGCATTCAGAATCGGACATCGACCAATGTTAACCACAAAGCCGCCTACCCAATTACCATAACTGTCGCGCACGACCCCTCCGCCATACGCTGCCATGCCATCAGCCGCTAGCGAAGCATTGATATTCAGTTAAATACTTTCAAAACATATAAATTTTCAAATAAAATTTGATTTAATAATTAAAATATTAAAATCGGTACTTAAGAAGATAAAGATAGTATAAAGCATTTGCGTTACTCAACCAAACAAATTAAGCAACAATCTTTTTCTTTCCTCTTTATGCCTTAACTTCAAATCAAACATATAATAACTACTACCTAAACAAAAGCCGAAAGTCACTGAGACAAGTTGAAATTTTGCTGGGGAAGAAATGAAATATATATAATGGTTCACCTGGACTCCTAATTTTATCTTAGAAGCAGTCAGTTGGACTTTTTTTCATATATATTAAATTTTACTTTTTAATATACTATAGTTACCTTAGAAGTTATTAATACATTTTTGTTAGTGTTTATATTATGAAAGCTAAACCAAGTTGGCGATTTTGGCGTTTTGATGAGCTAAGTAGGCTAGTGGTTGAGCGGTTCAATCAGGCAATTCCAATTTTCGCTCACAAAAATCACATGCTTCCAATTATGGCACTTCCGTAGCTTTTGGCCAAATTCAATTTGTTTTATAGAAAGGCTTAGCGGAATTGATTCCGCACCTAATAAAATGTTTGTCTTAATACAATTGTGAAAAAAAATAAAAGCTAGGGGCAGGCCCGTTCTTTGTTATCACTAAACTACTTGATGTCGGCCCACAATCGAGTGTTCGGTCAGGATTGGTCGACTCTTTTTGGCACGACCTGTTAGTTTTTATGGAACTGACGTAATGGGACTCTTTTGATACTCATTTTTTTTTGGCTTTCTTCACTTATTTTCGTTATTTTATCTTTTGTAGGTCAGATCTCCAGGTCAAACGCTTGGCAAAGTAGCTTGATCACCGGGCTTCCCCACCGACGCGAGCATCTCATCGGATGGTGCACACCTCCTTCCGGGTGGGTCAAGCTGAACACAGATGGTGCTTGTTCCGGCTCTTCCCAATCGGCTTCAGCTGGCAGTCTCTTCCGCGACAGCTCAGGTAGTTAGCTTGGCGGGTTTATCCATAATATTGGTCGGTGCTCTTCGGTATCGGCAGAACTCTGGGGCGTGATGACCGGGCTCACACTCGCGTGGACCCTAGGGTATCGTCGAATTGAACTGGAAGTCGACTCAGCTGTGGCCCTCCACCTCCTATCCTCCTCAACCGGGCGCTCCTCGATACTTAACCCCATTGTTCAAGGAATTCTTAAGCTGTTTACACGGAACTGGACGGTCTTGCATCGCCACATTTACCGTGAGAGCAACCGCTGTGCGAACTGGCTAGCGAGCTATGCTACACATTTTGCGCTTGGTGTTACTTTTTTTGACCTTCTTTTCATTGGGTATCATGTAATCTTCCTCAAGGATATGTCCAAGATCTGTTTCCCGCGACACGTTGTATAATTGGTTACTTTTTCCCTCTTATGAAAAAAAAAATAGTACTTGATGTCTAGTATCAATCCAAGTAGGTTGGACAAATCATTGCTTGCCTGTGCAACTTAAGGACTAAGTGGAGTTGTTTTTAGTGTAAGAGTTTACACGGAACCTACTCAACCTGACTGGAGTGGGTCTCAACCTATATAACCACCTGTCTCTCTTTTATCTTCCAAGCAACTACAGAATAATTACTCATGGGACTGGCTGGTTGCCTAGTCGGTGGAAAGCAGCAATAAGCAGTCGCCAAAACTACTTTCTTGCTTGATGAATTGGTCATATTATTATCATAATAAGTTAGAGTGTTTCGGCAATGAAACACTCTATCTTATTCATGTAAAATTAGGATTGTAATGATCGGATTAAAACTTAACTTCTCTATTAACTTTAGATTGAATTAGGTCAAACAATACTGAATTTGCCCTAAAAACTTGCTATTAACTTTAAATTGGATTAGTTTGAACAATATTTATTTTGCCATCCCTATAATAATAAAATCCTTGTAGGAATCAGTTAAAGGCCCATCCTGGTCTGCTAAATCGAGACAAACATTCAAACATCAAGAAACCAAATTCAAAGGCTTCCTTCTCTCTTCTTGATTCAGCACACAGCAGACTAATCATAACCCTACCTAAAGAAGACTTAAAATTGAATCAACCATCAATTATAGTTAGGTTGTTTATACTAGTTTCACGACACCGTCATAGGGGTTTGCAAATGTCAATGACCCATACGAGGAATGAGTTCATGTATCAGAACTTTTCTTAAGAAAAAAGAAAAAGTAACTCTCATTTAATTCAGTAAAGAAATTTGCATGTGGTTGTGCTTAGGACCATGTGGAGGTCATCCCATGTATTGCTCTGAACGTGGCAGAATAATTGACTTTACTGGAATGGTGAGAGAGTAAGGACCAGCAACCTTAACAACTTTAGCCAAAAGACCCCAAGGCAATTATTTGAAAGACATTCTCTTCGGCCATACGAGAGAAGAAGACCGAAGTGCATGATCTCTCCTCTACTTCAGTTTTGTCTTTCGCAACCCTTGTTTTATCTAAGATATTTTCTCGCGAGCTTGGAAAATTACTTGTCAAGTTAATTAATCAAGATCCAGTCTTCTTTGTAGCAAAAACAGGTAGAGGAATGGAAGCCAAGCTTACGAATTCACGATCCTCATCAAGTTTCTCTGCGAATATTCAAAGAAAAGGGAAGTGATTTATTGACATATAAACCCTGTGCCTGTGCCTGTGCCTGTGCATGATATGTAACTGATAAGTCTCAAGAGAGTATCAGTAAAATATAATCAAAACAAATTTATCAAGGCAAGGTACACAACAACTTCGTAGGGCCTGCTGTATAGCAATTTGAATTACGAGATGATGGAAGAGGAAAATGACAGGAGAGCTGCTGGGGACATAGATGTTGCACATTCATTCAATTTTGCATTAGAAAACAAATCTTTGATTTCACGTTGCCTTTTATTTTGCTGCAAACACACTGTAATTTTCAGTGTCATATGACTTGCCACATTACATATGTCGGCAGAACGAACGAATTGAAGCTTCATATTGCAGTGCTCGATTATGCTGCGTTTGGTTAGCGTCTTCAGTAGATAGGGACGGGACGGGACGGAACATAACAGAACGGAACAGAACAAGAATTGGAGACAGTGAGATGTTTGGTTGCGGTGGACAGAACAAAGATTTTTGTCTTCGTCCTGAGAACAAAAATGTGTTTGGTTGCCAAGAACAGAACAGAAAATAGTGTTAATGACGGA
>JAOSBM010000006.1:27020434-27032614 GCA_027568955.1 Erythroxylum tenue
AGGTCTCATTAGGTGTAAGACACAATAGGTTACACGAAACCCTAGCCACCATCCGAGAGGAAAATCGTGCGGCGTTCGGAAAGAGTTTCAAGACGTGCTAGCACACCACAGCCGCAGTCTGGATCGTGCATACTCGTGTGGATACCGGTAGAGGGCATTCGCGTTTGCAGTGTCTTGGAATCCGAAAAAGAAGCAACCTATCCATGGAAATAAGGTATTTTCGTACATCATTGGTATTTTCGATTATACTTCATGTTGTTGTATGGTCTTTTCAGTAGTGTATTGTGAATACTCGGACCGTACGCGATCCAACAGTCATAAGTTATCAAAGAGTATAAAAGGAAAAAATGATTATGATATTATTTTGGAAAATAAATTTTGGGATGTTTGCTTGATTATTGTGAAGATTATAGTTCCACTTATATGGTTGTTTAGCATTGTAGACTTAAATGAGTTTGCTTTACTATTATGAAGATTGTGACTCCACTTATAAGGTTATTGATCATTGTAGACTTAGATGAGAAACCATCTTTAGAATGTGTGTGTGTGTGTGATGGGATGTATAGGGTTTGTAAAAATAACGATGAATCTTTTTAAAGGGAAGGAAAAATTATACACGCCTTATATAGATATTCTTGACCGACATTGGGATTAGGGATCACATTTAAGCTTGGGTTAGACCAGCTCGAGGTCAACTTGCCCTAATGGAAAAAAATTATCGAGCTTTGGATCAGACTCAGGCTCGAACTCGGGATTAAGAAAAATGATATCATTTTAGACTAAACTTTTTTTGTTTTTGACTAAGTAAAACGACTTCATTTTAATATAGGTTCACTTGCATCATTTTCCCTACCTTTTCTCTATCTCTTACATCGATTTCTTCCCCTAACTTCAAACTTTAGTCTCTCTCTCTCTCAAACCAATCTGCCGTCAACCATCAACCCATCTTGCCTTCCTCTTCTAGTCTTTTCACTCCCTCCCGCTGCCCCTTTGTCTCATTGCTCCCACTTCCCCGCCACCTTGCCGTCGTCTTTTTTTGCTTCATCGCCACTCACCCACCAAGGTAAAGTTCCTTATTCATATTTTGATTTTGGATCTTTTAATTGAAGATTGAATTTGTGGAACACTGGAATTTCTACGATTGTTGCCCTATGGGGGTGTTTTCACGGACTTAACCAATCATATACAAGCATTATGAAGTTTCAAGAATTTACACGGTTTGTGTATATGAACACATATGGCAGGTATGCGACCGTGTAAGTATGATTATGTGACATACATAATCACTTACATGAAGTATATACAAAAACTTCACAGTGACTTATACAGTCACATACAAGTGTGAAAACACATATGTGCCCGTGTGTTGTGTGACATGATCTTAGAGACTTACACGGGCATATGAACTTTAAATATACGATTATGATTTATGATTCTCTACTCTCTCTCTCTCGTTTATGATTATGAATTATGATTAAGAATAACATATATATTTATATGCTAATTTGTTCATATAGATACGCTTGCTCCTTTAGTGGAGAGTTATAATCTGGTAGCGGATACAGAAGTAAAAAATTCTGATTCGATATCGAGTAACGGTAGAAGACTAGGTCAACTGAAATGTGAAGTTTGGAATCACTTTAATAAGACTAGATCAATGGACAGAGTAAAATCAAATGTAAGTATTATCACAAGATGATAGATGGGAGTTTAAATGGTAGAACCTCTCATTTAAAAAGACATGCGGATTCTTGTAATAGAAAGAAGATTGTATCAGGAGGTCAAATATTTTTGACCTCTAACCTTATGAGAGAGAAGAATCAAATGATTGCAACATCTTATGGTAACATTAATTCAAGATTTTTTTATTACTTTTTATGGTAATTGGTGATGAACATCCATTATCTACAATTGACATCAAAATATTTAGGATGTTTTGCAACTTAATACAGCCGACCTCCAAGGTTCTAACATATAATACATTGAAGAAGGACAATATGAAGATATAGGAAGATAAGAAGAAAGAAATTTTAAGAACATTGTCGAGTATTAAAAGATGGATTGCCATTACAACATACATATGGACAACTGATAACCAAAATAAGGGTTACATGACAGTAATGACACATTATGTTGACAACAACTAGACTCTACATAATAACCTTTTGAGGTAATTTATATTCTTTAATATTGTTATCATTTACTTTTTGATTATGTTATGATTGATGTTAGCCATATTTATACATGGTAGGTTCATTTATGTGCTGGCATCACATATAAGCAAAAGGTTGGCAACCATGTTGGAACATTGTTTGATAGATTATAATATTGACACCAAATTTTTCACAATAAATGTTGACAATTATAACATGAATGATGCTATAATTGAAAAGTTCAAGAATAAGATATGGTTTAGGAACCTGTTGGTTGGTGGAAGGTTATTCCATATTTATTAATTTGTGCATATTTTGAATTTAATTGTGAAGAATGAGTTGAAGATGATAAAGGAAGTAATAGATTCAATTCTAAATATTTTAGTATATTGGAGTGTAACACTTAAATGAGTTGAAAATTTTGAAGAAACTACATGACTAATATGCATTTCAAACACAAAGAAATTGATTTTGGACTATCCAACCAGATAGAACTTAACCTTCAAAAGATTAGAGTTGACAATCCAATATGTTGAGGTGTTTATCAGACAAAGACAAAGAAATTCTCAGTACACTTGTATGCCTGCAGAAGACCAATGGGAGTTGGCTAGAGAACTTTTCACAAAATTGGACTTAATTATTCTCAGGAAAAAAATATATAATGTCGCACTGTTGTTTTAGCACTATGTGTGAGATAAAGAAAGCTTTATTTGATTGGATGTTTAATTCAATGAGGTTATTTGGGGTTATGGTAGCAGATGATGGAGAAGGTGAATTGTTATTAGTATATGGTTGGACATACTATTACAGTCATATATATGTTGGACCCAAGAGTATGTAAATGTCATTAAACAATTTTTGTATGAATTGATTAATGATTATCAACTTAGAATGGACAAAATTCAAGATTGAGGTCGCAGTAATTTAGGTTGTTCAACTCCGACTTTAATTTCAAGTTCGAGCTCATCTTCCAAAAATAATTTATTACTTTTACTTACAAAATTCATGAAAGGAAAAAGGGTTGGGACTTTGTACAATGTGATGGAGTTAGATAAATATTTCATAAAAGATTGTGTGGCAGAAGTTCTTTTTTGAAAAATTAAATTATATTAATGAAATTGGAAATTTGAACATGCTTTACAGAACAAGCAAACTAACCATACGGTCCTCCATAACCCAAAACATTTAATATCTCAATAACACAACCATGTGGCTACATCTGGATTTCTACAGAACTTTCAAAAAGAAGAATCATCTAGATGTCTTGGTTTCTCTAAAGTTTGCTTTACTTTCTCCTCACATATCTCTCGTGTACATCCTTCATTTCTTAGGCGATGAGATGATGCTTCTAAGTTTTCCTATGGAATGGCCAGCACAAAGTAGCTTTGGGACATCATCTTCCTGTAGGTAACTGCTTAATCCATTGTCCTTTTTCGATTTGGTACTACATGTTTAGGGTTGTGTATCTGGTAATTTTTAAACCAGATTCTATGCTCTAACAACATTCTCACTACAATTAGGTTCTTTTGAGAGAAAAATCAATTCTCTTATCCTCATGATTAGAGAATTCATCACTTCTTAATTTAAACAAGCTTTGCCTTTGAAAATTCTCAAATTCTTCTCCTTCTATATCTCCTCAACACTAGAAGCAGGTGAGATGATATAAAATGCTCTATCTCCTTTTGGGTCAGTCTTTAAATCTTTTAATTTCTCCATTATGACAATAAGCAAATTCCCTTCTCATCTCTAGTGACACTTCTCTTTAATTTTGTCCCATATGCTCTCCATAAAAGGGCATTGGAAAAAAAGGTGGTCTCTAGTTTCATGGTGGTTTCTACATAGGACAAGTTTGTTGTCTACATTTAGAAATCGTAGTCTATCAATGGTGGCCATTTTGTTTAGTATAACCAACCATAATAAATAAGAGGCGCTGGATTTTAAGATCTTATGCCAGACTATAGGGTACCAATCATCTGAAATGGATTGTCCCTGTATTATCCACTCCCTACATGCCTTGTTAGAAAAGGAGTTAGGGGGTTTGTTTAACCAAGAGTAATTGTCCTAGTCCTACAATTAGGGGACTAATTGGGGATGAGATGCATCACTTGGTTGAGTTAGGGGGTTTGTTTAACCAAGAGTAATTGTCCTGAGTCCTACAATTAGGGGAATAATTGGGGATGAGATGCATCACTTGGTTTGGAAATTCTTTCCACCTGTTACCAATAATGATTGCACAAACTTTAACATTGAGTGGGAGATTGCTCCAACATTATACTATTATAGGAATTTGAATTAATGGACCATGACCCGTCCAATTATCATACCAAAAGTATACTTCTTTTCCATTACCCACTTTATAATTCACTCCTAGCTTCATAATTTCCTTAAGTCGTATCAGATTGTTGATAAACCAAGATTGAGAGTCCTTAGGGAAAATGGACCACAATATATTTACGTGTTATATATTCGTTCATTATAAAATCTCAATTTCATTAATTAATTGAAATTCGTAACTTCAATTAATTGAACTTCTCACTTTGTATATACTTTTTTTTTCATTTCTTATAATCATATCCTCCTTCATTAATGAATTTAGTTTAATCTTATTCATTTTATCAATATATGTACGTTCTATATATTCGTTCATATTAAAATCTCATTTTTTATTAATTAATTGAAATTCGTAACTTCAATTAATTAAAATTTTCACTTTGTATATAATATTTTTATTTCCTATAATCCTATACTCCTACAATAAAAAATTTATTTTTATTTTATTCCTTTTATCAATATATATATGTTCTATATATTCGTTCATTATAAAATCTCAATTTTATTAATCAATTGAAATTTGTAACTTTAATTAATTGAATTTCTCATTTTATATATAATCTTTCTTTTTTATTTCCTATAACCATATCCTCCTTAACTAACTAATTTAGTTTAATCTTATTCATTTGATCAATATATGTACATTGTATATATTCATTCATTATAAAATCTCAATTTTTATTAATCAATTAAAATTTATAACTTAAATTAATTGAATTTCTCTTTGTATTTTTTTTTTCATTTCCTATAATCCTATCCTCCTTCATTAATGAAACGCTTTGTATATTCATTCATTATGAAATCTCAATTTTTATTAATCAATTAAAATTTGTAACTTCAATTAATTGAATTTATCATTTTATATATGATATTTTTTTCGTTTCCTATAATTCTATCATCCTTTATAATGAATTTGGTTTTTAGCTTATTCATTTTATCAATATATGTACGTTTTATATATTCATTTATTATAAAATCTCAGTTTTTATTAATCAATTGAAAATTCTCATATTATAATTTTAATTAAAAATATATTATAAATTTAAAAGAATAAAAACTTTTACTAGCCCGATCGAGCTTAAGCCTTGCACTTAACCCATAAGGCCCGATCTAGTCCTACTCTAAGTTGGGCCTTGGGTTGGACATGGTCCAGTGCCATCCCTAGTTGGGATAAACATCTTACTCAAAAGATCCACTTAACAACATAGTTCCTTAATCCTTATTGCTTATATAATATATATATATATATATATACCTATGTTGATATTATGGGTGGTCTCTTTAATGCGATTAAGTGCAAAGGTATTTTCTTTAATCAAGAGCAATCAATGGCAATAAATGAAATTAAATTATATTGTGAATTTTAGGAAGTTTTGCTAGATCTTCTGCAAAGAGAGAACTTATGAAGGAAAAAATATAGTTTGGTAAGTTTTCATACTTTTAGTTTATCCTTTACTTATTAATAATTTTTTTTACATTTATTACTATTCATTTAAAATGCAGATGAGTGGTTGAGATTATTTAGTGAAAATGCCCTAATGTTATGAAAACTTGCTATTAGATTATTCAATCAAACAACTTATGCTTTAGGTTGTGAATGTAATTGGAGAATGCTAGCGAAAAATTTAAACCATCTGAAAAGCATTATCATGCAATCTACAAAAAGATTCTAGCAGTCAAAAGAGGTATAGAAAATTTTAATTTCCACCTCAGACCATATCTCTTTACAGTATAAATGGACAATACATCCTTTCCAAAAATACTGGATCCAAGCAAAAACTTCTGCCAGACAACCATTTGGTCCACTGGAAAGATTGGTTCTCTTGGTATAAATTCGCAATTCACCAAATCAAAGGCTATCAGAACATCCTAGCTAATTTCCTCTCTCAGCCTCAAAAGCATATCATTTAAGCATATCACTACCAAAACAAAAGTAATTCTTTCCTCCTATTGCAAGGACACCCACCACCTTTGATGAAATAGCTTCCCTTGCTTGATTTTCTACTACCTTCACCTCTTTCTCAACCAAGCAATACATTGTTATCCATCCTTGTTTAATATTCAAGTACCATATCTCACTGTGTTTTTCACTAATGGACTGCTTTCAGAGAACTCATTGTGATACTTATGGGCACTTTCAACCCTTACGAGTCTTTCAACCTTTATGTGATAAAGAAAATGAAGGTTCCCTCTTGTGAACTTTCCTTGATTGGTACCAACCATTGATGAGATGAAGGACGCAACTTTCATAGGTTATTGATGATCTTAGGTCATAAGAGACTCTATTAGAAAAGCAAACCACCTGATGCTTGTTTGTCCTTCATCGACCTTATAGCATGGCACATGATGGACCTCTCTACTATGAGAATCAAACGTATTTCTGGCATACCTTCGTACAATGGTCAAGATACAAAGAAAATGTCCTTAAAGGCCTTATGCATTTTCTTAAGGATTTAAACAATTTTTCTAGAGAACCTTAAATGCCAGACTTTAGCATCCTAGACAATCCCATAGATTTAGGCCTAGACATTGCTGGACCATCTCAAACTCAAGCCTACTCTTTCTAAGATGCCCAAGATTTAGATGATAATATTCCCATAGATGAAGAGGAGCTAAATAAAGTTTTGAAAGTTTTACACACAGAGGAAGTCAGCATTAGTAAAAGACGGAGAATAACAGTAATGATACTAATAGCACGATTAGAGGAACTTCTTCGTCAAATCTGCAATCATGGCAATAAATTATTAGACGAGGCTGGTGATTATGATTCCTCCTATTATTAAAGGTCCCTCTATTTAAAATTGTTTGTCTTTGTGTGTCTTTTATGATGTGACATCATTCTTATTCGTTTACTTCTTATCTAGAATAGTTGATGTGACGTGATTTTTATTTAGAATAGTTGATGTGGTATTATTTTTGTCCATTTAGAATCTGATGTGACTTTATTCTTATTCAAAAATATTTGTCTTTTTGTAATCTCCTTTGTATATGTAAGCACATGACTTCTTTTATTATATCCAAGCTTAACTATATCCAAGACATATCACTATCCAATAAAAGTTGTGTGTTTACATATGACTTACTCTCTAAAATCTTTCTCTCCCCTTAAGGCTCGAGTCTTCAATAATTTTACTTTTGCCATACAAAAATACATGTTCTCCAATTACTTTTGTATAAGAATCTTATGCATCAGAAAGTATCGGATCTATGATCCTATTTGAGCTTTAAGTTATATGAGGATGATTAGTTAGCTTAAATCCCTAAGAAGTAGGTCTTGGGAGTTGACACCTGTTGAGAAGAAGGGGCTTGTATCTCGACTAGCATACATGGAGTCTTACATACCGTCTTCTTTATCTATCTTAGAGTTCTCATAGAGGTCTGTTTTGCATATCGCTTGTGGTTTCTTGTTGTTCCCACAACCCTCTAACTAGGGTACCCGAGTGAAGCACCTCGTATCATGTGACTTGACTTGAAAATTAAACATTTAATTTATAATTAATCAATTGAGTTGTTATTTATAATATGTAATTAAAATCTATTTATTACACTCATAAAATATAATATACTTATGTCGAGTTTAGTACGTGTTATTTCAAATAACTATAATATACTTATGTCGAGTTTAGTACGTGATATTTCAAATAACTTATTTATCACATTAAATTTTGTTGATAAATTTATTTCAATTAATATCACAAGGTTCATAAATTTTAACAAATTCAAAATGTAAAATAAACATTTAAAAATATGCTTGTTGTTTGCTTTAAGCATCATTTGAAAAATTTAACAAGTAATTCAAACAATAGATTCAAAAAATTTGAGAACTCTCTAAAGAATCTTTTACAGCCATATTTAAGAAATAACCTATAATTGTTTGTATTAGAAAGATTGCAACTTTCATAATAATGACTAAGTAGTAATAATTAATAAATGAAAGGGTGGGGGCAAAGTGGTAAATAGACAGTGACAAAAAGGGCGCCTCCCAACGAATTCAAAAACAGCTAAATATTTACATACAAAATAACTTCTCTCCCTCTCTTTCAAATTTCCAAACCCGCCACCCACCCATCTCTCACTCTTCTTCTTTTCTTTTCTTTTAACGGTCTTCACATTCTCTCTCTATCTATATATCACACTCACTCACAGATCTCTCGCTACCTCTCTCTTTCTACATATATTTATATTCCTTCAAACGCATCCTCTACACTTCATTCTAGTTACGCTTGGGATTCAAGAGGAAGAAGAAGATGTTATTTTCTCCTTTGGAAGCCCCTGAATTGTCCGCTAGACACCACGCTTACAGCAGGAAACAGAAGTCCCTTGGTCTGTTGTGCACCAAGTAAGACTCTTTCTTTCCTTCTCTTTTTCTTTATTCTCCTTTTCTTCTTTCTTTTTCATTTCTAATCCGGGTTTTCTTTAATTTTGCAGTTTCTTGAACTTGTACAGTCAAGGTGCAACTCAAGTGATTGGACTTGACGAAGCTGCTTCTAGATTAGGTCCTTAATTCTTGATACAATGCATCATTTGCGTGTATGGTCTTTAAATTTTTCTGTGTTTGACGACTTTGTTTTTCTGAGAATTTAAGGTGTTGAGAGGCGGCGGATCTACGACATTGTCAATGTTCTTGAAAGCGTTGGAGTGAGATTCTCGATCCATTTTCTTGGTTTGAGCTTGTTTTGTATCTTCTTACGAGAGTTTCCTAAGTGGGTATTCATCATTGCTTTTAGGTTCTTGCTAGAAAAGCCAAGAATCAATACACATGGAAGGGATTTGATGCTATCCCTAAAGCTCTACGTGAATTAAAGGTAACGAGGAATGTCAATTTTAATATTTTATTAATCAAGTTATTTTGTTTTCTTAATTTCTGTTGAGCGTATTGAAAACTGGGCTTTTCCTTGGAAGTAGTAATGATTCTGACTTATTAATAATCTAACAGGAAGAAGGTTTAAGGGAGAACCTAAGTAATTTCGATAACAAAAACAACAATTCTGTAAAAGTAAGGATCAGGTCTAAATTGTTCCGTATGTTTTACGACTGGATTATTTTCCACAAGATCTCTTTTGTTGAGTGAATTCAAAATTTTGTTTTCTCTGTTCGCATTTAAGATCTCTTACGAGGAGAATGAAGATAATGATGAGGATGACAGTGATTGCAATCCTAACACAGGAAGCCAGAACGACACTTCAATTCCAAATGACATTCTTAAATCAACAATATCAAGATTTGGTAAATATATTACGTTCTCTACATTTGCTTTATCTTGCTTTATAAAACTATTTTATGTGATATATACCAAGTTTATGATAACTATTTTAGCAAGTTAGAAGTCATAAATCATTAATTGCTGGAGTTTGTATTCTTTCATACTTGGATTATGATTATCTTCATGGGTTTCGACTGAAATAGTCATTGGGTTCCCCTGTTTAAAGAAATGGGCTTTTAATTGTCAGTTGATCCCCAAAGTTTTATACTAAATTTATTCATCTTTCAACAGATAGAAGAAAAGAAAAATCTTTGGGACTTCTAACGCAGAATTTTGTCAAGCTTTTCCTTTGTGCTAATGTGAGTAAAACTTGAGGGTATCAGTTACATCCAAATTGTCCATGTGTTTGTTCAATAGGTCAGCGCCCTAATGCGATTAAATTTATTTAAGGTGGATGTGATATCCCTGGACGATGCCGCAAAATTATTGCTTGGGGATGCTCAGAGTTCTTCAGTAATGAGAAGTAATTGTCCTGTTTTGCTCAGCTGTTGGTCTGTCGTATTCTTCCTTTAAGCCTCTTGGATTGACATCTTTTCCTGTGATTTTGAAGCAAAAGTGAGACGGCTGTATGACATTGCAAATGTGCTGTCTTCCATGGAACTCATCGAAAAGGTATTTTATCATAGGACATAAGAAAAGTATCAACTCTCACAATAAACTTCTATGTAATAGTCAATACTACTATTCAAGTTCTGAGGATTACTGATTGATGTGCAGACCCACACAGCAGATACTAGGAAACCTGCATTTAGGTGGTTAGGATTCAAAGGGAAGTCAGATCAATCAATGGGCGTTTTACCACTTCATGAATCTCGCAAAAGGGCATTTGGAACTGATGTTACAAATATTTGTTTCAAAAGAAACAAAATTGAATCTTTAGCAGACGAGGGGAAGTGTCAGAATCAAAAGAAGGAGAACCAAATAAAAGCTGACCAGTTGTCAACTTCGGTTGGTACAAGCAATTCAGACCCAGGCACTTACCAGTTTGGCCCTTTTGCTCCAAAAGTTAATGGCTTTGAGGAGAAAGTGAACCAGATTCCTGATTTGGAGAGTCTTGCCTCCACTTACCGTCCTGAATATCACAACCAAGGTATGTAATCACATGCTTTAGCATCCATTGAGCAGTGCTAAGTCTACACAAAGCGTATAAATTTTCCTTTTAGTTGAGACTAGAATAGGAAATTGGTTATAAAATGACATCTGGGAAAAAGTAGTCCTATCTCGTAGAAACAAGTTTGTTAGCTTTCTGTTTCCCAATTTTCCAAGCAATCTTGTTGTCAATCAATGTATTTTGACTCATTAGTGGCACGTCCAAGCTTCTATTGACCAGTATTCCATGAAATTTTTTCATCATTCGGTTGAGATTGGCAGACAGTTCTTTGTTTGTCAAAATTGCCCCCATTGTCGTTTGCTGCCTGTTAGACAATCTCGGTTAAAAGATGATGCATTTTACCATCTACTTGTATGTTCTAGTCGAAGTATTGGAGCAAATAGTGTTACACGAAGCTTATGTTGCTGATTATAATTGCAGCTTTAAGAGAACTTTTCGTCCATTACATGGAAGCATGGAAATCATGGTACAGTGAAGTTACTGAAAAGAAACCAATACAGATCTCCTGATGCTACATCTCTCTGCTATTCCTGATTAACGTCAACGCTCAAACGTAGGAACTTGTTCTACTACAGGTATTTAATGACAGCGAAAACAAAGCGACTAGCCTTTAGCGGAAGCATGCCCTAACTCAGTATCGTCATTCACTTCTTTAGTGATGCTGCAAGCTGATGTAAGCAAACTACCAGAAATTCGCTAAGGTTGTACGAGTACGAACGTGGAGTCTTGGCATGTTTATTGGCAAAATCTCACCTAGCCTTACTCTGTAATCCAGTCTTACGTATCTGGGCAATTCATAACTTTACAACAAAGTAGGAGCAGCAAATTCAACGAATGCTTTAGGAAATGTAAGACAGCAACTGAAACGAGACCATCATGAAGAATCATCGAGCAAACTTTATTTCAAAGCATCGAAATTAGAATTTCTTTTACTTTTGGAATGTAAGCTTGCAAGTTTATACAGCATTTGAGGTATTAGTTTCACTAAAGTAAAATTAATCCACTCAATCTCAAACTAATTATAGGAAGAGAATGCAATCCGCTCAGTTCTACAAGATTATTTCCTCTTGAACACTGACGTTGAGTGTCTTGTTTGGAAGGACAATGCTATTGACTACGACTACCTCGTCCTCAACAGCCACAGCTTCACCTACATCAAATTGCAGAACAGTGAGAAAGGACACTGCTGGAATTGTTCTAAAAAAGGATACATTAGAAGCTACAGGAAGGAAGGGAAGGCAGTAAGTGAAGTACCAAGAATAGTGATCCCAAGTTTGGCATTGTAATCTCCTTCAGCCTGTGACCAGTTTATGTAAATAAAT
>JAOSBM010000006.1:27049121-27067691 GCA_027568955.1 Erythroxylum tenue
CATCTCTCTCATGACCGCATTAGTTGGCCTACTATCTTCGGCTTAGGCTGCTGGAACCTTTGGAAACGACGGAATGAAAGAGTGTTTAAATCTGGTGTGTCTTCCATTTTTAATACTTTGTAGAGTACTATTTCTGAAGCTAACTTGATTCAGGATACCTTCAACAAGTTGCATTCGAAGAATAATAGTCCTTCGGGTTCAAGGTTAATCTTTTGGAAATGTCCACACTCCCCTTTTATGAAGCTCAACACTGATGCTTCTTTGGCTGCCTCCTCGGGAATTGCTGCAGGTGGTGGGTTGATTCGGGATCATATTGGTCGCTGGAAACATAGATTTATTTTCAAGACGGGTCGCTGTTCAATACTTTGTGCCGAGTTATGGGCTCTCTATTATGGTATTCAACTCTCTCATAAATTGGCCTATTTGGATGTGCTTGTTGAATGTGATAATGAGATTGCTGTTAAGATATTGATCGGTGATGTTCAAGCCACCTCAGGTTGTTTGCCTCTCGTTGCCAGAATTTTAGACTTATTGAAGAGATTCCATAATGTGAAAATTACTCACATTTACAGAGAAGGGAACTTCGCAGCTGACTCCCTTTCTCACCTTGCCTTTGACTTTCCTCTTGGTTTTTATGTTTTGGGGCAAGTCCCCCCTAGTGTTGGTAGATGGCTTGATCATGATTTAATAGGAGTCTCCTATGTTAGGTAGTTTGTTGTCCCTGTGAGCTTAGCTCACTTTTCCCTTACCAAAAAAAAAATAATAATTTACAAGTATCACGTAGATTCACAGTGGAAGAGGAGTGTGTGAGCATTGATTTATAATCTTTAAAGATATATAATAATATAATATTTTTATTTTTTAACTTAACTTCACATTAAAATAAAAATGACCTAATAATTTATAAATTATCAATTCAAAATTAAACATGAATTTGAATAGAGTGACAATATGAAGATCTAAAATTTTAATACTTAATAAATCTAAACACTATAAATTTGCAGGAAATGCTTGAAATTTCTTAATAGTAAAATTTCAACTACTTGAATCACCCATATAACTTTAATTATATTTATCAACCTACAAAACAAAGAAGGAACAAGAAAGATAGCATTATATATAGCAAAAATCAGAAAGACAAATGCATAGTGGTAAATTCCTTTGATTTCATATGGTTTAACATATTATTAATATACTGATAGGTCCCAAACAAAGCTTAAATGAAACGAGTTCTACTTAAGGTGAGAACGAGCTGAATTTTATTTTAATTTATTTACTAAAGAACTTTAAATAGAAAGCAGACGTAACAACTCATCCTAATCCTCGCAACTCATCCCTGAGAATTACGACTAAACAACTATTTGAAAATAGTAACAAACATAATAATAAAGGATCAAAACCAATAACTACTACACTACTGACTAGACCTATTCAAAAGCAAACACGTTGACACCTTTAACAAGCATACTACATGTTCATTTGACTGAGTCCAAGTCTGTTCTTCCAACTCTTTAAATCCAATAGCATTGCATGCAACGAAAGGCTTGGCCAATAATATGGACACGTAGCAACCAAAGGCTTGGATAATAATGTGGACATGTCCACTGTATTAGAAATATTTGGGATTTGGCTTTGAGATTCTTGGGGGCTTTTTAATCTCAACATTACCTCCCCCTTCTACCGTAACCTTGTCCTCAAGGTTCATGAACCTTTCTTGCAGTTCCTTAGTGCTTTCCCAAGTGGAATCTTCGTCTGAAAGCCTCTTCCACTTGACTGTACTTTCTTCCACAAACTTTGAGCCCCTTTTTATCCAACGTGTCTCCAAAACTACCTCTGGTTCTAAGAGGAATTCACCATCTTTAGAAGTTGGTGGCAAGCCAGGGATGGAAGCACAATTGTCACCGACTTGTTTTTTAAGCATTGACATATGGAAATTGGGTGTATTCGAGAACCAGTAGGAAGTTTGAGTCCGTAAGCGACCTTGCCAATCCTTTCTTCAACCTCATACAAGCTATAAAATCGACTAGTAAGCATCTGGTGGGCATGATTGAATACTGGATACTGGACACTGGCGATAAGGATGGAGCTTAAGAAATACCATATCGCCTACTTGAAATTCGACATCCCTTCTCATGGAATCGATTCTTTGCTTCATTTGATTATTGGCAACATGCAAATTATTTTTAAGTTGTTTGAACAAAGCATCTCGAGTAGCCAGTTTTTGATCTACTTCATGAACTGGACAGGTGCCTATGTGATAATATGGGATTCTTGGTGGTGATTGACCACAAAGAGCTTGGAAGGGGGTCATGCCTGTAGAGAAATGATAAGTAGTGTTATACCAAAATTAGGCCCAAGGTAAAAAAGAGTGCCATTTACGCGGCTGACAATGAACGAAGCTCCAAAGATATCGCTCCACACAACGGTTTACTACTTCTGATTGGCCATCCGTTTGTGAGTGGTATGCAAAACTCATCTTCAATTGAGTCCCAGATAATTTAAAGAACTCTCTCCAAAAATTGTTAAGGAAGATGGGATCGCGATCACTAATGATGGATCGAGGCATGTCATATAGTTTAACCGCTCCTTCAACAAATTTTTCTACTACAGTCTTCGCAGTATAAGGATAGGACAAAGCTAAGAAATGTGCTGATTTACTTAGTCGATCAACAACAACAAAAATAGTTTGCTTGTTGTTTGAAGGTGGAAGATCCTCGATGAAGTTCATAGTAATGTCATCCCATACTTGACAGGGGACCGACAATGGTTGTACTAGACCGGCTGGTGACAGGGTGTTAGCCTTAACTCGTTGGCATATTTGACAAGCAATAACATATTCTTTCACTATTTTGAACATTGAAGGCCAATAAAATTGTCGAGCCAATCTTTTATACATTCTGAGTACAGCTGAATGTCCTCCTAGGATGGAATAATGAAATTCTCGCAGCAATTGACTAAAGATGTCTGAGTTAGGAGGGATGACAACTCGAGTTTTATAGAAAACCGAGTCATTTCGCCATGAATAAGGACTGCTTGAATTTTCTTGTGCTTGATTGTGAATACATTTCATGTAGGGATGATCTTGGGATTCTGTCCTAATTGAATCCCAGATGTGAGCTTAAGGAACAGTGATGGAATTCAGGCTTGGACTATCAGCTAGGATTGATAAGGCATCAGCTGCAGTGTTTTCCTTACCCGACTTATATATGATTTCATAATCATAACCTAACAACTTAGAAACCCATTTTTGTTGCTCTAGTGTTGAGATGCGTTGGTCTAGCAGGTACTTGAGACTCTGATGGTCCATTTTGATGAAGAACTTTTGGCCTAACGGGTATGGTCTCCAAGTTAAAATGGCTAGAACGATTGCCAGCATATCTTTGGCGTAGGTGGACCAAGTACGTTTTGTAGTGCCTAATGTTCTACTCATGAATGCAACGGGTTTCCCTTATTGAGTGAGGACTGCTCTTATGTTATCCCTTGATGCATCAGCTTTAATTACAAAGGACTCGTTAAAATTTGGCATCGCCAAAGTTGGAGTTGGAGTTGTAGTCATGGCCTGTTTAAGATTCTGAAAAGCATGTTCTACCTCATCTGACCACCCAAATTTTCCTTTTTTTAAGAGATTAGTGAGAGGGCGAGCTATGATATCGTAATCATGAATAAACTTTCGGTAGTAACCTGTAAGGCCTAAGAATCCACGTAACTCAGAGATATTAGTAGGTTTAGGCCAATTTATCATATCTTTTATTTTTCCCTGATCTACCTTAACTCCATGTGGTGTAACGATGTGTCCCAAATATTCTAGCTCTTGTTGGCCAAATACACATTTTCTCAATTTAATAAAAAAGTGATGCTGCCTTAAAATTTCAAAAGCTTTGGAAACATGTTCAAGATGCATGGTCCAATTAGGGCTATATATTAAAATGTCATCAAAAAATACTAGTACAAATTTTCAGAGATAAGGTCAAAATATTATATTCATAATTGCTTGAAATGTAAATGGAGCATTACAAAGATTGAAAGGCATGACTAAATATTCGCAATGACCATTGTGAGTACGAAATGTTGTTTTGTGAATATATGGGGTGTGAATTCGTACATGATGAAACCTGGAAAGTAAATCAAGTTTGGTGAAATAAGAAGTTCTGTGGAACTCATCAAGCATATCATTAATAGTGGGAATAGGGAACTGATCTTTAATGGTTACTTCATTAAGTGCTCTATAATCAGTGTAAAAGCGCTATGTTCCGTATTTTTTAACCAACAAAACGAGGGATGAAAAAGGACTAGTACTAGGTCGTATAAGCCCTATTTTTAACATGTCATGAACTTGTTTTTCAATTTCAGCTTTTTGAAAATAGACATACCTGTAAGGTCTTACATTGATTGGCTCAATCCCCTCCTTCAAATTGATGTGGTGATCAATTACTCTAATGGGTGGCAATTGCTTAGGCTCTTGAAATAAATCTTCAAATTTTTGCAATAATTGTTGCATTTCAGGAAGAATTGGTGTTGATGAGGCATCATCCATAGGTTGAACATACACGATAAACACAACTCCCGCATTTTTAATGTCTTTGGAAAAAGACTTCATATAAGTGGCCCTAATGGCTTGGTTATCAATTCCTTGCAATTTATGAATTTGATTGGCCCATCTGAACTTCATGGTTAATTCTCTCCAATTGCAAGTTACAATGCCCAATTGCTCTAACCAATGAACACCCAGCACCAAATCCAATCCATTTAGCGGTAAAGCATAAAGGGTAATGACAAATAGAATACCTTGGATCAATATGTGGACATTCTCAAATCCCTTGACATGTTAATGGTTTGCCATTAGCCACCTTGACATTGAAACTTTATGTAGGAACGACAGGTAACTGAAGTATATTGGCCACCTTTTCATTAATGAAATTATGAGTAGACCCACTATTAATGAGCACAACCATTTCAGAGTTTCCAATTTTCGCCATTACACGCATAGTTCAATTTGTTGACCAACTTGAGAGAGCATGAAGAGATATTTTGAGCTTCTAAGTTTGTTTCATCGTCTGACTGATCTTCTCTACTTTCTAACAAGAGGAGTTGAGGAACTCTACACTTATGGCCAGGTACAAATTTTTTGTCGCAGATGAAGCAAAGTCCCTGTGTCCTTCTTTTCAACATTTCTTCCCATGTCAATCGTTTTATTGGGGTTGTTGGTTTGACTGGTGTTGACGAAGGAGAGTCAACTATTGTCCGAGCTACTGGTTTGACAAATTTTTGCTGACAACTTAGTTGGTCATCCCTCATGCTCGCAAGACTAATTGCATCCTTCAAGGATTTGGGTTTGAACATTCGAATTCCATCTGCTATCTCTGCCTTGAGTTCACCCATAAATTTTTTGACCAACGCATTTTGCGTCCAACCTTGCACCCGCTTCGCTAATCGCTCAAATTCTTTTTGGTAATCTTTTAGGGATCCGACTTACCTTATTTTTGACAATGCTTCTACAAAGTCCTCACAATCAATAGGAACAAATCCAGCCTATAATTCTTCAACAAATAATTCCCATATTATGACTTTACTGTCTTCCTTGTACACCTGACGTAACTACTGCCACCATTGATTTGCTTCACCCTGTAGATGAAAGGAAGCTAAAGACACTTTTTGATTGTCCGTGTTCCTTGATATTAAAAGAATTGGACTACTTTGGTGAACCACTCCGTGGGATCATCTTTAGAGTACTTAGGAAACTCAAGTTTTTTTAGCTTTGCGGAAAATAGTCGCTCGCCATCATCACTACCTCATTCCTCCCTTATATCACAAAATTTTCCATTGGAAGAATTTCCAGGACGATCACTGATGCTCATGGAAGGCATATCTTGTTTTTGAAGTAGGACATCTGACATCTTACTAATGGCTTCCTCTATATGTTGCAACCTATCAGACATGCCAAGTTCCAAGCAAGAGAAGTTGTCTTGTAAGCCACCGAAGCCTGCTTCTAGATGCTCAATTCGTTCCTTATTAGTAGACATTGTTGCAAGCTCTGATACTAATTGGTAGGTCCCAATCAAAGCTTAAATGAAACGAGTTCTACTTAAGGTGAGAACGAACTGAATTTTGTTTTAATTTTTGCTTGCTTTGTTTATTTACTAAAGAACTTTAAATAGAAAGCAGACGTAACAACTTATCCTAATCCTCACAACACATCCCTGAGAATTAGGACTAAACAACTATTTGGAAATAGTAATAAACATAATAATAAATGATCAAAACCAATAACTACTACACTACTAACTAGACCTATTCAAAAGTAAGCACATTGACACCTTTAGCATGCATACTGACACGTTCCTTTGACTGAGGCCAAGTCTGTTCTTCCAACTCTTTAAATCCAATAGCATTGCATGCAATGAAAGGGTTGGACAATAATATGGACACTTAGCAACCAAAGGCTTGGCTAATAATGTGGACACATCTACTGTATTAGAAATACCTGGGATTTGACTTTGAGATTCTCGTGGACCTTTTAATCTCAACATATACTTTATAATTTTTAAAAACTATCAATAATTTTCCTATAGTTTTGATATTAAAATACATGTCCTTATGTCATTAACCTTTGATACAAACCCTAACTACGATCTTTGTAGCCACATCGTATTCTTATAGTGCCATATGTAGTATCATATGTAATGCTATGTTCTTACCATACAGGTCAAATGCACGTCTTGTCCCATTTCTAACTTGTTAAGGTACAAAACTAAAAATAAGAAAGTCTAAAAACTTTGGTTAAGGATGATAAAAAGCTTGCAATCTGATTTGACTTGAAGTAAATCATGTTAATTTAAATTAATCAAACTTAGGATTAAGATTGAACTCTTTTTTAAAATTTTCATATTTTACAGTTCGACTCAATTTAAAATATGCATATATATATATCTTAAATTTTTAATTTCATTTTTTCTTGTCTGCCATAATGTTGCTTCGTCCTCTCTTTTTATTGCTTCATCCTCTTTTCTATTATTCGTTTTGCTTCACTTTCTTTGTTATTATTCATCTTTTAATCACTTATTTCATATTTTATTCATTTTTACCTATTCGTTTTGTTCTCTCTCTCTTCTAAGTCTCTTTGTCCCCCATATGATCATATTGAACTAGCTATATAACGTAGAAAATAGAACCAAAAATCCAAAGGTTACGTATTTAGGTCCTTCTTTATATTTTGGAAACTTAAAAAACAATCATACCATGACATATTAGTTTTGCCAGCTTTGTTGGTTAATTTTGTAGACTATATCGATTTATGAGAGTTGTTTGTCATCACTGTTGGATGATTTTGCTAAACCATTGTTGATATTTAATGGTAGAAATTTGGATCTTCGGTGAAGAGAAGTTGACCATCAACGACTATAAGCATGGACTGAAGACAGGTCAAGTTGGGTTGAGTTTAGTCAAGTTACGAGTTAGACGATTCAGGTTTAAGAGAGATTTATACCACTTGAAACTCAATTAGGTTCAAACATTTGAACTATCTATATGGGGGTTTGGACCAAGCCAAGACAATTTAAGCTCTAGTCCAACTTGGTCGATTGTTAACCCTAACTTTAATTTCATCCTCTCCTCAATTAGGATATGAGAACCAATCTAGAGAAAAAATAGTTTATTATAAATGTAATAATAGAAATAATTCATGGGTGTATTTGAGATTCTAGAAGGTGAAAAAGACACCTATCAATTTGGAAAAAAAATGAATTTGGGATTCCTTGTAAATGATTTAGAGAGATATAAATACATTTGAGCTCAACTACTTAAATCTGCAATGAGTCAGACCAATTTTACCAACACTAAATAGAATCACCTTACCTCCCCAGATTTATTACAGAAAAATATTAATATCATGGTAAGCAATAGTATTGTTCTAATCGTGAATAACAAAGGATTTAACTTGTTACAAAATATAACTAAAATTAATAACATTTGAAAACTATTTTTAAAGTAACATTCTATTTTGACCAAGGATTTCTCGAATTAATATTATCGAGAACAATAGAATATTCTTCATAATTACTTTAGGGTGATGAATCCTATATTAATCACTTAGCTACCTTTATATAGTTCTTGTTATATCCAATGACTACCGACTGAGCTAACCTTGATTAGAATAGGTCATAAGTAGTATTAAAATATAACAATTCTTATACAAGATACTTTGGCGATCTTAAGTCAAAAGATCACTTATGTAATCATCAAAATGAGAATTTCTAGACATACAAGTAATGTTCTAAATGAAAATCTCATATGGTCAGTTTAATGAACTTGTTCTCTAATAAGCACATACATATTTGTTTAAGTATCTCCATATTTTAGTCTATGAGATTGACTACTTCCTTCATAAGAAAAAATCATAACATATATGCTAGTTATTTTATGCTCCATTAATGTTCAGCCTTAATAGAACAATGATTATGAATAATTCAGGGATAATATATAATGTAATATTAATCTCATAATTATAATTTCATCATAATTTTTTTTGCAATGTATTTATCTCATAGACTTTATATACATCTAAATATATGCATAATAAAGAATGCTTTTAAATAATTATGTCACTAAACTACAACTAACTAATTGGTTGTAGGGCATAAACTATCATAAAAAAACATAACAAAACCACCAACAAGCATCAATTGAATCAATTACAAATGATGGAGAACCAACATGAATGGACTTAAATAGAGTAGACATTAATTATATGCTTTGTATCTGATCGAAACATTGTATGATGAAAATATCAAATTGTACAAAAAAATCGTATACAGAAAGGTTAGTCAAAATACAACTTTAGCATTCTTAAATGTTTGGGTAGTCATGATGCATTGCTAGATGCCAATCTTGATATATGGATATAAATTGTCTAATTAGAGGATTAAAGAAAAATTAAAAGAGTACAGTGAATCTAATCCTAAATATAATTTAGAGTTATAATTTATATCTATTGACAACATATTTAGGAGCCTAATAGGTCACATACAATAAACGAGTTAAAGAGAGATAAGGTCTTTTAAACAAGTTGAATTTGAATATGAAGTTTAAAAATTTTTATAATTAAATATAAAATATTTAATAAATAAGGATCAATATGAGATATTGAATTTTATTTGGGCATAATTGGTATTTAATTAGAATTAATTATAATTCTAATTAAATTTTAATTAAAATTTAGTAAATATAAAATATTTAATAAATAAGGATCAATATGAGATATTGAATTTTATTTGGGCATACTTGGTATTTAATTAGAATTAATTATAATTCTAATTAAAGTTTAATTAAAATTAGAACTAACATTTAATTAAATTACTAAAATACCTAAAGCCTATTATAAATAGATCTAGGCTCTAAAAGAGCTATTATTTTCACTTAATCCGCCTCTCTATAGCAGTTATAGAGTTCTTTCAACAAGTTCTATTAATACCGTTAGAGGCTCAACACTTATGCAACTACTGTGGTTAAAATGAGTTGATTTTATAAATGGTTTGAGGGAAACGATAAGAAAAAGGATCAAGCTTCAAAATAAAGTACGAATTATGATTTACACTTTATTATGTTTTATATGTTAATCATATTATAGAATTTAAGTGATATTAGCTTAGAAAAATCATACAAAAAGTTCATATTTATTCCATTATGTATGGGATTCGGTCCCAGTCTGATTTCCCAATAGTAGTATCAATGTCGTCTTTTAATTCTACAAATTGATTAAAGTTGTTTGATTGTTATTGATATTTAATTTTTGAATTGAAAATTGCAAACTATGAATAGTAAAATTTGAAAAAGTTCATATCAATTTCTTGCAATTTTTGTAAACCCTAAATATTTCTAAAAGTTCAAATTAAAGTTACAAAACCTAAATTCTAAAATTAAACTAGATTTGAACAATAATATGAATAGTTCATATTGAACCCTTTAGAAAGCCAAAATTTGGAAATTATTAAAACCCATATTTCAGGGTTGGGTTCATGGAAATGCTATATTGAATATGTGGGTTTTATGTGTTAGTTGTTTACTGTATTACGATAAATGTATGGGCTTTGGAGTTGTGTGATTGCTGATGAAGCAATAGTTATGTCAAAATTGGTGGCCATGTTTGTTGGTTTTGGGTTTTGTGGTTGAGTGTTCTAGGCATTGGTTTGTATTTTCTAATGATGTTTGTGGCCACTGACGAGGAAAAAAGATGATCTGGAGCTTTTGGTGATGTTGTTAATGTGAATTAACATGAAGACTAGTAGCAAGCGATGGACTACTAGTGGCAGTTATCAAGGAGAAGGAGACGTCTAGTTTGGGCAATTGTCGCGTGTAGACTTATCAGGATAGTTGTTGGGATTGGCGACACTTGTTATCAACTGTTGGTAGAAACTTGAAGTAGCTGAAGCTATTTGTTGGTCACGGTGAAGAAACCAATAACTAACTGCTTAAGTTGAAGAATAACTAAATTAACCTTTTGTGAAACGATCATGATGGTATTGAATTGTTAAATCTTATACATATAATGGACCTATTGTAATAAAAATTCATAAAAGGATGATAATTTTATTTTAATATATTACTAATAACTTTATATGATATAGTCATGTGTATTAAATGAAATATTGATTTAAAAGTTTTGATTTAAAATTTTATAAAGTTCAAACTATTTAAATTTAAACAAAAATTAAGCATTGAGAATATTAAAGCACTTCAATGAGATCGATGGGGTGACATTTAATTTTTTTTGTTATTTATAGAGAATGAGATTATTTAATGAATATGAATATATCCATAGCTAAATTTATAAGAGTATGGATTTGTGTAAAAAGAAAATTTTCATATAAGATATTACATGATGCAATGTTTATTTCTTCTATAGTTATGTTTAGTATAATAACTTACCTTTAGTAGTTCCAATTAAATCAATTAACAATATTTCATATTAGATATGAAATGTTAAGACTTTGAAAAAGTTAAAGTTTTGGGATATTATGTTTAGTTGAAGTATATATTATCCAATAAGTTTATAATTAAATTTGAATAAAAGGTTATGAGAGATCTAAAAGGATGGATATAATCTTACAAACCCATTAACTAAAATGTTTGCTTTAATATATATTTATAGGATAATAATTCTCAAAATAAGTAGTGAGAGTAAGATACAATTTGAAAGTTTCAAATCTCTTAACAATAGATCCAATTGAAACTAGTGTCTTTGTTCATACATTTGATGTATAGTAGAAAGGCTATGAGACATTAAAAGATCTAATTCCATAATGAATTCAAAGAGTTTGTTTTTAAGATAATTATGAATTTATCATATCTATAAGAAGGTTAATCAGAGTACAGTTATCCTCTTCAATAAGAGTATGTAGAGACATATTGTTCATAGAGAGAACAATAATTCATTTTTTCAATTGTAGAATTTATAATTGTATTTTTTTTTTGGAAAATGAATCATGCATTGCTATAGTGGAAAATTTTTACATCATACAATGAGTTCAAGGCATGAGCCTACTAAAGTATTACAAACAGGGGAAAGGACGTGAAAGATTTAACATTAGAACAAACAATAAGTAGCTAAGAAAAAAGTTAAAGCTACCATTTAGTCTTCATGTCTATCTTTACATTTTTGGCAAGCATATACTCTTGGATCATATTGATGATTTTGTCTACGAGCCAGTATTTTTTGTCCTTGTTCTCTGATAATCGTCGAGTGTTCCTTTCTTTCCAAAAACACAATAAATCGATATGGTGAACACAACCTTGAGAAGGGTAAAATTAGGCTGGCCCTTCTTTTTGTTATTAATCATCCAATTTAGAATATGCTTCCAACTATAGCTACAAAAAGGAATAGATAACAAGTGTAAGATTCGACTCCAGATTGACTCAGTGTAAAAATAGTTGAAAATAAATGGTCATGATCCTCAGTTGCTCTATTACAAAGGAGACAATCAATGTCCACCTGTCCTTGCCATTGACTTTTAGTTTGGAGCCTATTTTTGATAGGCAACCAAGCAATGAAAGAAGCCTTAGGACAGATAGCACTTTTCCAAAGTAGATGAGACCAAGGAGCCCTTGCTGGAGTGGGATAAAATAATTGGTGGCAAGATGAATTAGTGAAGTGACCATTTGTGTGAAGATTCCAGAAAATAATATCTATATGATTAGTATTTTAAAGCAAAGGGAAATAATGTAGAAGAGAATCGAAGCATCGAAAGAGCCATTCACCATTAACAATAAGGGCAGAAACCTTTAGACTGAGTGGTAATTTGATTGATAACCTTCGAAGGTTGGGAAGTTGGATAAGAGGGTTGATAACGGACCAATTGTTATACCATAACTAGGTGTTATTTCCATTACCAAATTCGTGCTTAATACAAGGATAAATGATATCCCTCAATTTCATCATTTGCTTTAGAATCCATGAACCTTCCTTTGAAAAATCAGCCTGTCAGAAGTTGATATCCTTCAAATAGTATTCGTGGATCCATTTAGTCCATAAGGCATTATGATCCGTATACAATCTCTACAATCTTTTACACATTAATACATTTTACATGTTGGAGATAGGGATAATCTCGAGGCCTCCAAGTTGTTTAGAGATTGTAACCTCACTCCATTTAACTCTAGCTTGCATAGAGTTCCCCATAGCTGCAGATTAAAGGACAGATTTCATAACCCTATCCATTTCCTTAATATCCTTTCTAGTAAAGCTATGTGTGAAGTCCAATGAATATGCAAGATGGTCAGAACAAAAATTATGAGAGTAATTCTAGGGGCATATGAAAGAAAACGAATCTTCCATGCTAGTACTTTCGATTTCACCATTTTGATGATTGGTAAACAGTCCTGCAATTTAGGCTTAGAAGACATGATAGGGACTACCAAGTATCAAAATGGAGAGGAGCTTATATTAAGGTCAGTATTACTCCTGATTTCATCCATATTTCACATATCTTTTGAAAGAATCAAACTGCTCTTATCAAAGTTTAGTTTCAATCCAGACCAATCCTCAAAGAGCATTAACAGATGCATAATTCAATGTAGAGAAGGAGAGTCAGCACCATATAATATAAGTAGGTCATCGATATATAACAAATGGGTAAGATTAAGCTCCTTACATCGGTAATGGAATTTAAAACCCCCCATTACAATGTATAAGCTTACTTAGTAACTGAGAGAGTACTTCTATAACAACAGTAAAGAGATAGGGAGATAAGGGATCTCCTTGTCGAATTCCTTTAGCAAGTTTGAGGGGAGTAGAAGGGATGCCATTCACCAAAATACTTAGAGAAGGAGAAGTGACACAGGACATGATCCATTGTATAAACTTATGTGGAAGATGAAGTGCCTCACGATGTCACTTGATAAAGTCCTAACTTATCGAGTCAAAAGGTTTAAAAAGGTCTATCTTTAGTAAGTAATTATTAAGCTTTTTTTTCTAATTTGATAATCCTTGAGAAATTCTTGCAAGAGCAATATATTATCGTCGATGTATCTATCAGGCATGAAAGCTCCTTGAGCAAGATTAAAAAAGCTTGATAAAACCAATTTAAATCTTTTAGAAAGAATTTTGGAGACTACCTTATAGGTGGTATTGCAACGAGAAATAGGATGATAGTCATTCATTGTTTGAACATTAATAGAACGTAAAAATACTAGAGCATGTTATGTTTCTTTCTTATGGAAGAAGAAGTTAATCTTATGGACTACAGAGATACTAAAACAAACATGTGAGTGCTTGTTAAACATTAAGTTCACTAAACTGACCTTATATAAGAATTCCATTTGGAACATTATTTGTATGTTTATAGAATTTCCCATTGTGATAATTGCATAAATAATCTTTTGATTTAAGATCTCCAAAATATCTCATATAAGGATTGCTATATTTTGATAATACTTATGACCTATTATATAGTCATTGGATATAATGTGGACTATATGAAAGTAGTTGAGTGATCAATATAGGATTCGTCACTCTAAAGTAATTAGGGAGAATGTTTCGTTGTTCTCGATTAGTATTGATTCAGGAAACCCTTAGCTAAGGTAGAACGACACTTTGATTGAATTCAAATAGAGTAAACATTAATTTTATAATCTATGTCTAATCAGAATATTGTATAATGAAATTATTGAATTATATAGAAAGTACTTGCATGTAAACGTTAGTCAAAATCACTTTGACATTTGGGTGGTCATAATATATTGCTAGACTCCAATCTTGATTTATGGATATAAATTGTTTAATTAGAGAACTAAAAATAAATTAAAAGAGTTTATTTTATATAATCCTAAATATAATTTAGAGTTATAGTTTATATTCATTACTAATATATTTGAAAACCTAATAAATCACACACACAAATAATAGGTTGAAAAGAGAACATATCTTTTAATCAAGTTGAATTTGAATGTGAAGTTTAAGAAAATTTATAATTAAATATAAGATCTTTAATAAATAAGGATCAACATGAGATATTTGGTCTTATTTAGACATAACTGGTATTTAATCAAAACTAATTGTAACTCTAATTAATGTTTAATTGAAATTATAATTAATTTTAATCAAATTACTAAAATGCCCAAAGTCTATTATAAATAAACTTAGGCTCTAAGAGAGCTAATATTCCTTGTCTAACTCTCTCTACAACATTTGCAGAATTGTCTCAACATGTTCAGTGGATACAGTTAGAATTTAGATGCTTGTGCGATACGATAGTTGTGATGAGTAGATTCTAGATACAATTTGAAAGAAACGATAAGAAAAAGAATCAAGCTTCATAATAAGATAAAAAATTATAATTCATGTTTTATTACATTTACAATGTTAATCATGTTATATAATTTAAGTGATGTTAATTTCAAAAAATCTTTTAAAAATTATATTTATTTTGCTGCACACGACATGTTCCTGCCTTGATTTCTCAACACTTTATTCCAACCTTATGGAAGTACCTCTCTTAACCTTATAAATGCCCGTGCTAACCACTGCCTTGGTCTTGTCCAATCCTTCATCTACCTTTCGCTTACTGGGTCATCGCTGACGATGAATACTACCATTTGATGAGAGTCGGGGTCTCATGGTCGGCCCGTGCTTCATCGTATGAGCTGTTTTTGTCTATTTGATTATGATAGGAGGATGATGAATCAGTTGATCGAAGAACAACCTCTGATATGGTCAGAAAGTGAGTAGCATAAAAGGAGATTTGAGATTAAGGTTAGAGAACTAGGAATTAATTTGGGCTACTGTTTCAAAATCAGAAATCAAATGCATAAGGCCGTCTTGTTTTATTCAGTATTAAAATTTTAAATACAATTCAAACTTTTTTTTCTTTGAAATTTCTAACATTCTATTACATGACTTGAACATGTAGTAAAATGTTTTATTTAGTATTAAAATTGTACTTTTATTTAAATAAATAATTGAACTTTTATTTAAAGTTCAATTATTTATTCTTGTCTGAGATAGAATGTTATATATAAAATTTCTACCGATTTCGAAAGTTAATTACTTAAATCTTCACTTTCAAAAAAAAAAAAACTTAAATCTTCAAATCTGAACTTCAAAAGCCCCTTAAGGAGAGATAATTAAATGACATAACACGTTAAGTCAATTTCCATTTACTAAATTGGGAGAAGTTTCATAGTTTGTTTCGATTTCACAAGTATTAATACTTTTTAAAATTAAGTTTTAATATTTTTTTGATAATTAGTATGTAATACTTAATTAAAATTATAGTGGTTTATTGTAATTTTCATTCATTGAAAGGGATTCAGGTATTTGCAGTCTAATACTATTTACAATTATAAAAACATTAGTAAGAGGTTAATTTAAATAACAAAAAATTTAAAAGATCTCAAATACATTTTAAGTTAAAATAATCATCTTTTTCAAGCATTTAATTGGGAAAGTTTTACTTTAAGGGAAAATAAATTAAGAAGTGTAAGTTTTTTAATTTAATTTTGATATCTAATCTTTTAAATTTGTAATTAAATATTCAATTTTTTTTAAAAAATAAATTACTCAATTTAAAACATTGTGTTGGTTAATATTTTATCTATATAACTGACAAAATAATGTAAAAACTAAAGATTGACATTTATAAGAGTTTATATTAATATAATTTTTGATTTTATTATAATAAACATATTGGTAATTATATATGCAAAATGTGTTTATTTGTTTAATATTCAAAATTTATATAAAAAAGAAGATGTTGTATAACTTTTTCAAATGTCATTTTTTGAAATACTCCGCAAGTTATATTATAGAAATAACTTTTTAAACTGTCCGATTTTAATTTTTTTAAAAAAATTTAGATAGCAAAATAAAAAATAAAAGTAAAAATAAATAGTTTATTATCCCTTTGACTCAATATCGCTTGGAAAACTTTTCCAACCTTAAATTAATCAAGGCCGTGGAAGAAATCCTTCAGTACTACTTTGCAAAGATCGCATATCATATAAGAGTGATAATAGAATAATGCAAGCCAATGTTATGCATATCTTATCAATATTGGTACTAAATTTAGTTATGATATAGAACGATAACAATACCAATCTATATGAGGTATTGTTTGGGGTATTTTTTTAAAGTTAAAGAATAGTTTTTGAATTTTTAAAATTACCAAATAGTCCATCAATATATTATGCTATATAATTTTTAATTATACATCAACACTATATATTATGCTACATAATTTTTAATTATACATCAACACTATCTCCAAAAATTATAATAATATAAATTTGAAATAACAATTATCTTTTTATTTCTATAATATTGCTTTTCACATATTACACATATAAACAATAACCGCAATTAATATAAAAAAAGATTGTTTAATTATCTTACAAATATAAAACTAAGAATAATATAAAATATTTAAAATATTATAATTTACATCATATAATAAATAATAATTATATCAAAATATCATATATTAATAATAATATAAATTTATGACTCCATAATTATTACAACAAGAGTTCGTGTTGCGGAACATAACTAAGTAGAAACAAAACTTGAAATAAAAATACCTATAGTTAAAATTTATAGAATTTAACATAAACATCAAATGCAAGTGAAAGTAAAGGAAAATAGAAGAAATAAAAACCTAAAATTTCATTAAATCGAATATCCACTCAAATTGCATTGACTCTAAATTTTATTTGGTACAAAATCCTCATCATCGAGAGAAGTCTTCTTATTATCATCATTAAATTCATTGTACTAAATGACATATCAATACTTCTCCATCTAAGATTATCTTCCAAGTCACTCTCATCTATTAAACTTGGTTCCTCAGATATCTAATATGCTAAAAGATTGATATAAGCAAGGCAAATTTGATATATAAAACTACTTGTTCTACTAAGAGTCATATTAAACAAATAAAAATAAATTATTAAGAAGTTATAAGAAATTATATTCAACTTAATAACAATAATAACATATCTTTATCAAAACTTTAAGGTATATTAAACAAAGACCAAATTGTTCAATCTTTTGTATTCCAATATATTCCTTTTCTTAAATGGGATGAATTCAAATGTATTTCAATTTCTTTCATACTATGTTTCTCTCATATATTGACTCAGAATTCAAATTGCAAATCTTAGCAATTCTGGAACATCACTTTTGAATTGGTCTTACTAAGCAATTATAAGGCAATAAAAGTAACCTTATAAACAAAATAAAGTGATGATTAATTTCCAACAAATAACAAAAGTGAAGAAATATACCTAGATTAAGTTTGTCTCTTGAACAAATTGTAATGGCCATACTAAAATCACTAGAAGCATGCTTGCAAACCTTCATTTGTGAGCTTATGAGATCTTGCATCATCTTAAGTGCAACATGTATTATACTAGTTAATAGTATTCCCCTATTAACTTCATTTTCTTTGTAAAACTTAGTCTAAAATAGACACTAGGATTAAAAAATGTTCCATCTGCAAACAACAGAGTATAAAGTTAGCTTTCTCATCTTTCATTGATAATTGTAAGATAAGGTGTATATAAAGAAGACAGTTTTTAGATTAACTTTAATTGCTTCCTTCGCCCTCTCTATAGTATCATAAAAATAAACCATTGTTGTCTTCTCATCACTATCAGCTAGACAAAATACTCTCATCAGAGGTTCACAAACTCGGATGACAAATTGACATTGAGATCAAAATTTATGATCCTCGAGTATAATTCTAGAAACCTTTATTTCAGCAGTAGACTTAATAAAATAAGATGTAACCCACTTAGAACAAAGCACTGAAGCAATAATAAATGAGTTGCAAATCTTATAATAGAAAGATGACACAGATTCCTACTATGGATGAAACCCTTTCTCATCAAATTCAGGACCTATGCATGATTATAGATGAACTTGGTCACTTTTCTTACTTTCTGCACAATTTTGTTAATAATAGGAAAATATTTAAGATCTCCTATATTTTTCAACATCAGGTTAATGCAATATGCAACATAAGGAGTCTAACAAAAAGAATTATACCTACTTTGCAATCTTTTTCCATTTACTTTATAAGTAGA
>JAOSBM010000006.1:27093643-27108714 GCA_027568955.1 Erythroxylum tenue
AAATTTATTTGAAATTTATATATTTTAAAAATATATTTTAAATTTAATTATATTTATTAATAATTATTAAATTAATTATATAAATTAAATTAAAATTGTGATTATTATTTTTTATTATAATTTTTGGAGACAAAGTTAAAAATATAGAGTACAACTGTACAATATAATAATGAATTATTTTGTAATTTTTTTTTAAAATTTAGGAAGTATTTTATAAATTTAAAAAATTACTCAAAATAGTACCCGATATTAACCGGTACCGATACAATATCATATTAGAACTTAATCCAGTATCAAATTTAGTACAATATTCGCAACATTTATTAATACAGCACTGTAGTAATAAAGTTAACTTATTAAAGTTACTTAACAGTACTTCACAGTCATACAAAGAGTAAGAAGGTATAAAATTAAAGATAACCCTTTTCTTTACAGCACTGTATTGCTCCATCAAACATTTCATCGAGCCCATACTTGTAACTAAATCCACTTTTCAACAACTTCTCCGATGACAGACCAGCCGCTTTATCGCCTTTTATATCCTTCAAAGAACTGCCAAGTAAACAAATATTTATTATTATTCGTAATGTCACATTCTATTTATATGTTTTTTAAATAGTGCTAATAATATCATAAATACCAGTTATTATTTTTTAAATAATTTTTAATATATGGATCATTAATTTATATAATTAGATAATTTATCATATTTTAAATTTTAATTTTAAAATATTAAATAAAATTAATATTTTATAAAAATAAAAATAAACCTGTTTTTTTTTTAATCTCTATTATCACTTTTAGACTCTAAAAAGAGTGTAATGAGTATTATTAATAAGATGCAATGATAAAAATTTTATTTAATTTTTTTAAAACATTAAAATGTAAATTAGAAGAAGGTCCAAAAATCACTCACTCCACTGTTGGTATTGGGAACTCGGGGCACTTGGCAGAGAGGAACTTGGCCAACTCCTGAATTGTCATGAAGTGGGAAGAACAATTATACCTCCCTTTCGCTTCAGGAAGCTCAAATAGGAAGATATGTGCTCTGGCCACATCATCCACGTGCACCATAGACAAGTTGAGAAGAGAACCATACTGCTCCTTCTCACCTAAACCAAACAAAACCTTCCAAATGGGTAATCTATTGGATCATATTAAAAACTGATGCATATGTCATACTTGAATTTAAGGTTTCAAATTGTGGATTATGAGTAATTGATAAATTGCGGTTTTGGACAATTCTAAAAATTGTTATTTTGCTTTAGTTAAGTTTCATCAAAGTTAAAGATTATAAAACTACAATATTTTAAAAATCGAACAGGATCACAAAACATATTTAAGATCGAATAAAATTAAAGAATTTCAATAAGATTGAAGGAGATTTACAGCAAAAAAAAAAAGATTGAAGGAGATTTATCTTAATTTAAAATTTAATTAAAAAATTTTGTTAAATAAAAATTAATTAATTAATTTTAATTTATAAAAGTCATTAGTTTACAAAAATTAAGTAATTAATTAATAAATTAATTGATTTTTAACAACAAAGATTAGTACAGTAAATCAAACCAAAAAGTTAAAAACTAAACCGAGCGCAAAATTTTTACAGATCCAATTTTTTTAATCATAAGATAAATGTCTCATTTTTTATAGTTTAATAAATTTAAAATTAATCTTTAAAATCATAAAACAATTATTTTTAATTATTTAAAAAATATTTTCTTAATTTTTAAATAACAACAAAATATAAGTGATATTTAATATATATGAATCAATTAAATGTTATTAATACAATAATTTAATTTAATTTAATTTAACGTAAACTATTAATTTAGAAGAAGCTATATCTTTTATCAGCTAAAGAAATTCGGAGAGGAAGACAAATTAAAATTTCAACACAAAGCTTTTCCTAGTGACTTACCGAGTAAAATAGCCAGTGAAGTGTGTACAGAGCCAGGGAATTTGGGACATAGGAAGGGACCAATCACGAAAGTTGGGATTATTGTCACAAGGTCCAGCTTATGTTCCTCGGCAAACTCAAGAGCTGTCTTCTCAGTCATAGTCTTGGAGATAAAGTAAGAAGCTCCAAATGTCTTATTAGCTCTAACGTACTCGACGTCGGTCCAGTAAGTCTCGTCCATTACGTCCACATCTTTGTCATTGAAAACAACAGCTGAGGCACTAGAAGTGTACACAACTCGTTTCACAGTCTTGGCTTTCAAGCATGCTTTTAATATACCTAACATCCCATCAATCGCTCTTTTGGTAACCACTTCCTCAGGTTCTCTGTTTTCGAAGTCCACCGGAGTTGCTACGTGGAAAACGCCGATGCAACCTTTCACAGCCACACCGAAACTATCAGGGTCGTTAAGATCTGCCTCAAAAATGCGGAGCTTCTCGGACGCTCCCGGTAGACTTGTCAAGAAGCTCACGTCCTTCTTTTGATCTGATCATAACATATAAGGATTCAGAGATAATTCAGATTTCAAAATTGGAGAGTAACTCAAGTCCAAAACTGCTAAAATCTTCAACCCAATAAGCTCCACCTAACGTTCAGAGACTGTTTTTTGAAATTTGAAAGCTTCAAAAGTTAGAATCAAAACCTTGCTTCTCTTTCCCATCTCTTAAATTTCAACCCACCCAAACTAAACAAGTTAAAACGTACGATCATTCACGCTTTTACAGATAGTTTGGTGAAGTTGTGAGTTCAATTTGCCTCAAAAATAAGAGAGAAGAACAAACCGAGATAGAAGTATTATTATCGAAACTTTACCTGGGTCGGGTCTAATGGTGGTATTAACCGAGTAACCATGTTCGAGAAGCCTCATGATCAGCCATGATGCCACGAACCCTGTACCTCCCGTAACGCACACCGTACCTTTTTCACCATCCATTTCTGTGCCTTATCTCTTCCTCCCTGTCTGTTCTAAGCAAGATGGAGCGTAGTAACTTATCATTGGTCCTTTAAAATCACACCATGCCTTGATTAGTACAATGCTTACGTGTCATGTCTAGACACAGATGCTTTTGACTATGGGATAAGAAAGCATTGCTAAGCAACTTTGGAAATATAATTGTTATTATTGGATTATTCCAGGTACGGTGGACGAGACAACATAGTCACTCTTTACTAACATTTGTAATGTGCAGACTTTTTCGGTATAATTTATTTTTGAAATATCCAATGTCGTTTTAGGGTTACTTTAAAATTTAACCAAAGATTGCATATAGTGCAACCTTCGGTTGTTCTCTTTGAGAAACAAAAAAAAAGAAATTAATTTCTTAAATAACTAAATGTAATGCAACCGAAATTATAGAATAGGATGTGATTTGATCAATTTCTACTAAAATTTGTAATGAATTAGAATAAACATAAAGGACTTGTTTTGGTATTTTAAATTTAAAATGAGTGATATGAAATGGTTCTGAGTGAATGTAATAAGAAGAAAAGCACAAGTAATTAACAATGATAAATGCAACCCTCCAGTTCAATAGCACAGGCAATCATCACTCAAACAGATATTAGAGTTAAAACAAATGAACCAAGAGTTGTAATCAAGTTTTTAATCCAACAACTGAGCCACCTTCAATTGTTACAAAAATATTTTCTAAAATCTCAATCTACTAACTGCCAATAGAATAGTAAAATAGAACCAAAGATACTAAAACCAATGCTCAAATTTTACTCAATAATTAAGAAAACAAAATTAATACAAGCAACTGATATAACAATCCAATCATTCAAGCCACCTTGAATAATCACCAAATATTTACTAAAATCTCAATACAAAGTCTTGACCCAAAATAAAGTAATGAAATTGAACCAAAATCAACACAATATCAGTTGTTAAACGATAATCCAGCCACAGAAATCTTTCAATTCAAAGATATAATCCATACATAACTCCAAATAATTAAATAGTTATACTAAGACTTAGGAATCATTAAATAATTAAATGGGTAGAAGATAAATGCAACTTAAACTCCCTTATGAGAGCCCAAGCTCCTGCCATTGCCATTGAATTAGAGAATTATGATGAACTAGCCACGAAAATCATGGAAGGCGCTGTATAATGGGCTGGATAATGGACTGGAGATTGGATGAGGAATGTCACCAGCTTTGATGTGAATCACATGATCTGGTTCGGAAGCCCACTGATCTGAGGATGGAGTGATAATTGGGTCAAGAAGAGTAGTATTTCCATAATAAGGGCCCAGAGAAGTGCATATTAGTGAAAAGGCCGAATTCTGAGACTGATTCAATTCATTATTGTGGACATGCAAGTGGCCAATTTAGTTTTTCTGAATGTCACTGTCATATCAGCTATAAGGAGATTCTTGTTGTTAAATGAGGTATTGAAAAATTCACTTTCCACCTTACTCCTTATTACTTTGTCATTGAATTGGATAACACCTTCTTTCCAAAAATTCTTGATCAGTCCAAGAAAAGGATTCCCAACGGTCAATTGCTTCGTTAGCAAGAGTGGTTTTCCTCCTATAAATTGCCTATACAACGTACTAAAATGCTCTTATTGGTAATTTGCTGACAACGCTCAACGACGGAAGTGTCATCTTGACCATAACACCTGATTTTAACATCAGTTTGGATGATCCTACTTTATCTGAACGTCTGCAAGTTCAGATCTAGATCACTGGAGGATATCAAGATCCTAAAACCATCATGGCTACTCTACACCACTAGATGATCTATCGTCTACAAAATCATACTTTGGACCTTAACTTCCCGAATCCTACTTCGGATGCTCTTTACATGGTCACTGATCATTCCAATAATCAGACTACTATTATTCATATCCCGAAGCAACTACCAGCACAGGAGCTTGAAAAGTTGATACCTACTGAATGGATCACCAACTACCAAAAGGTATTCCACACGCCTCATCGATAAAATCATTTTCAGAAGGGTCTGATGTTCCTCATGGGTCTTTGAGAACAATAAGATGTCATCAATGTAGATTAGTGCACTGTTGAGGATAGGCTCATAAATCTTTGTCATGGATTTTTGAAACAGTGATGGAGTGACTTTAAGTCCAAATGACATAACAGTCTATTGGTATTGTGCATTTGGAATGCAGAATGCAATCTTATATTGTTCTTTTGGGTCAATACTTAATTGCCAAAATCCTACTTTAAGATCAAACATTGAGAAGATAACAGCTTCTTTAAGGAATAGTACTTGAGTATTTATCTTTGGTAAAGGAAATTTGTCATCTTGCAGGAAAGCATTCAGAGGTTTGCAGTCAATGACTAATCTCTTTTTTCCACGTTTTTGCTCTGAACGTTTATTGACATAGAACGCTTGACAAGCCCAATCCGACTTTTTGGGCTCAATAAGTCCTTACTTCAAAAGAATTGCATACTCATCTTGTGCGAGCTTTAGATCATCAGGGCCATACAAGATTGATCCAAAACTATGTTTTGAGAAAAGCTGGATTGATGCTTGAATAAGGGATTATCACGTAGTGCATAATCGTGCACAATCATGATCGTGAAAGAGAGGAAACATCAGGGAGTTACACCATGACAGAGAAGGTGCACTGCTATTTGACTACTTTCAACATTCTTCACTCTTTCAACCATAACTCCTTCTCCGGACCTCTGATTGACTTAAAATTTGAACCACAAGCTCCTCATACATTTTCCTTCCTCTCCACCAAATTTCATTGTCATCTGAAATTAAGAGTCACAGGTGTGACTTAATTAGTCATCCCGTGCGTGAAATAATTTGTATAGCCTCTTAATACCCACATGGCAAAACAAAACAAAAACAAAAGTAGCCACCTGAATTTACTTTTAACAAAAACAAAACATGTACATTTTCCATATGTTTTTGGCATATAGAAAATGTATAGCTGAACCTATAAGTCTTCAAGTCTGTTTAGTATATTGCTCTTTACAGGAATATACATGACTTGGTATTACTGAAGCTATTCAGGTATAAATATGAGTTTATATTGCAGATTGTTGTTTTGCTTCATATATTCATCACGACAGTAGCAATTTTGTATCCCTTTTTTGGGATCTTGAGGTATGTTTTGATACATGGAAATGCATACAAGAGGAGAACAAAAATTCTGAAAATTTTACATTTTGTAACGTTGATATATATTACGTGTTCATGATTTCTTTGCTCCAGTCATGCCTTCCATCACAAGTTCATCATCAATTCTGTAGTTGTCTTTGAATGCTAGCAAATTATATTCTTTGTTCAACAAATTTGGGAGACTAATTTATCCAGGATGTAATGATATTTGTTGCAATGATATATGAATAATTTATACAGGATTTCATATAAAGGGTTTCTGCAAAATTTCTCTTTTGTTCATAATATCTATTTCATTTCTTACATACATAAGGATTCATCATTTATAGATAATACATAATCAACAAAATATATAAAAAGTACATAGTAATGAGAGTATAAGAAAAAAATTGCCAATTCTCAGTAGGAAACAAAATATGCACCTTGTCGATAAAGATGCACAAATTAATATAAACACTCTACTTTCTTTTCACTTTGTATTTACAAAATATGTCTACTGCACAAGGAGCTAGATAATCACATGTCTCAATGAAATTACCTATATATGCACTATCGTAGTTAACATTATTGTTTTGTTGTGAGTTATTTATCATCAAATCACTCACATCATGTGGTTGTTGTGCCTATAAGAATCATATAAAAAAATAGTATCATTAGTGAATCGTAAATAAGTTACTAAACATAATGTCATTAGTAATAGTATTCTGCCATAAGATAAATACCAATTGTGAGTAGGTCATGTCCATACAAAATGGAACACCTTGAATAAAATTTGTTTGACTTTAATTAGCAGAGACAACCTATCATCAGAAAAGTTAAAAGAGTATATAATCAAAATACTACAGTAATTGTTAAAACATTGAATCTTTTTTATTAAAAAGTACACATGTAAGGGACATGGAATTCAATAAAAAAATTTACAAATAGAACCTCAAGATTAAATGGTAATGTTGGTGCTACAATTATAAGATTTGCCTGAGTTTGAACTTTTTTGGTTGATTTCTTTTTTTTCATAGCCTTCTCCAAGCCACCCCTCAATCTCTTACCTGAAACAGTTTTCTTCATGATTTTGATTCCTTTAATTCCAATGCTGTTCTTTTCACGAATTTTAATCCCATTTTGGTTCAAGTGATTTGTTATAACACTCGAATATTGAATAATCTCTTCACCTTGTAATCTAACATTGGAGCTTGCAATCGACTGTTGGACAGTTGATCCATTACCTTGTAGTCTAGCATCGACAATTTCCAACATCTTCAAAATACAATCTCTAACAATTTTGTAAGTCTCTTCACTCTCAGATGCTTTGTAACCAATTGAACATATAGCCCACACAATTCTTTATACCGCATACTTTGACATATCTTGGGATCCACATTGCTTATGTTGATTCCTAGATTTTCATCTCCCACGAATCCAAGTTTTGCTTTACGTGTCCACCTCTTCAATATGTATTGACTTGGGATCTCCATAATATTTTTCACAGTAAAACTTTCAAAACATAAGAATATAAAATTTCAGCAAACTCGAATTTTCTACAGCTACAATCAACTTTTTCTTTTGATAAATCATAAGTAACTAGATGGTAATAGCTCTTCTTATGATGGGTAATTTGATATTTTGTGATTGATCTTTTAATACAATAATTATGAGACTTACACCACTCATTTTGAAACCACTTGAACACCTCAGGAGTATAAACACTAGCTGCATGTTTCAAAGTTTCAATTGGATACAATAATGAGAGAATACTTGTATTTGATTTAAAATCAGCCTTTAACTCTTCATATCTACGATCTTCAAGGAGTCTTTCAAAGTGATGAAAAAACTCCAAGAATTTGTGTTGATAAGTAACATACCTCTTTACAACACTATTGTTAAGATATATTATATATGTCTTTTTATTTAGTTTTGGCATCTTAATTGGACATATAAGATATAAATGGTAGTGGAATTCAAAAAGATGTGAGTGTTACACTTGCAGTTGTGAAAGAATCCTACACTATATTGAAGTCTATTATCGTATTGGTAATTGCATTGCTTTACTGCTGGACATGTTGGTAATTGAATTGTTTTATTGCTGGATTTTGTGGATAGAAGCAAATAAAGGGAAGTGGTTGTTGCGTGTTTGAACTAGGATGTGGTTATTGCATGGTTGAAGTGGGATTCTTCTTGCTTGAGTGTATTGTGCACGTCTCTATCTACAACTGAAGAAAATCTCATGTAAGTGTGGAATAATGACGGTGAAGAGTGTGTTAATTGTGAACGGAAAAACATAGCTGCACGTGCATGTCTTCCGGGATTGCAATACACTGTGGGTTAATGTGTTGATTTTTTTAGACTTGTTTATATGTGGTTGTGCACGTGTTCTGAGTGATAAACACCATGGGTTAGATTCTATTTTTCATACTTGGTTTTTGGGTTTGTGCGTGAAATATAAATGATATGTGCAGTATCCCGTATAGTTTAATTGGAGTTGTTGAAGCTGGGATGAATCAGTTCAACTGGTGGATAGATTTTTAGATGTATTTTAAGAAGTTGAAACCATAGAGAAGTCTTTATTTTATCTCAAGTATAGCGTTGTACTGTTCTTTGTTGATTGAGTACTTGAGTTATTTTTATTAATTGTCGTTTAAGTGAAAGTAGTTTAAAAAAATCCTCTGACGAGGTTAACACGAGTCGGTCATATTATTAGGTGTGAAAATCTTTCACGGGAAGTGAGGTTGAAAGATAGTTATAAGGATTGAGCGGTGTTGCTTCAATGTGATATTGTGTAAATCTATTGCACTTTCTTGAAAGTATTAATCCTGGTGAGAGCTCCGCAGACATAGGCAAGGTGTGCCGAACTGCGTTACCAAATTTCTGGTATTTTTATTATTTCATTTTGATTGCTTTTATTTTTCGTTTGTGCCAGAGACGTCTACACACTGAGATAAGATTGAAAAATTGCCCAGATCTGCAGTTAGCTGCTGCTGAGGAAGTAACTGCGCAAACTGGAGAACTTTCAGTTGCTTCAAATGATGAATCAACCAAAACACTAAAAGCGAAAATTATTCCTTTAAATGCTCAAAACTTGAGAGAAGCTGATTTGAATCGAGATTTTCCATCTCGAATCTGAAGAAATCATCTAGTAGAGAACGCCATTGGAGATGTTAACGAAAGAAGAAAAAGGATTGATTATCGAGAACTTGTAGGATACTTATGCCACACATCTTCATTCGAGCCAAAGAATGTTAAAGAAGCTCTACAAGATGAGTTTTGTATAGCAACTATGCAAGATGAATTTATTCAATTTGCACAGAATGATGTATGGGAACTAGTGCCAAGATCATCAGATACTAATGTAATTGAAACAAAATGGATGTTTCGGAATAGACAAATGAACAGAGTATGTCACCAGAAATAAAGCAAGGTTAGTAGCTCAGGGATACTCTCAGGTGGAAGGAATAGACTTCGACGAAACGTTTGCACCGATGGCACAACTTGAATCTATCAAACTATTATTGGGCATAGCATGTGTGAAGGGGTTTAAGCTTTATCAAATGTATGTAAAGAGTGCCTTTTTTAATGGATTTATACAGGAAGAAGTGTATGTCCAGCAACCAAAAGGATTCATTGATTCAGACCATACAGATCATGTCTATAAGCTAAAGAAGGCTTTTTAGGGTCTCAAACAAGCATCAAGGGCTTGGTACGAAAGGCTCACACAGTATCTTATCAAGAAAGGATATAAACGAGGTAGTGTTGAAAAAACTTTGTTTATCAAAAAGTTCAAATTTGATTTTGTGACGGCTCAAATCTGCGTTGATAATATTGTGTTTGGTGCTACACATCCAAAGATGGTAGATGAGTTTGTAAAGTTAATGACATCCGAATTTGAAATGAGTATGGTAGGTGAGCTGAATTTCTTTTTGGGTTTGTAAGTTAAACAAGTGAAGGATGGAATTTTTATATCGCAAACCAAATATGCCAACAGCATAATAAAGAAGTTTGGTTTTGAGAATGCCAAACATGCAAGAACACCTTTGAGTGTCTCAACGAAACTAAACAGAGACGAGAATGGTAAAAATGTTGATGACAGTTTATATCGCAGCATAATCGGAAGTTTATTATACTTAACTGCAAGTAGGCCAAATATTTGTTATAGTGTTGGTGTATGTGCTCGCTATCAAGCCAACCCAAAAGAAGCACATTTGAAGGCGGTCAAGAGGATTTTCAGGTAAGTAAGCGGAACATCTGATTTTGGGATATGGTATACATCAGATTCGACATCTTATCTAGCTGAATATAGTGATGCGGATTGGGCTAGAAACTTAGCCGATCGCAAAAACACTTCAGGAGGTTGTTTCTTCTTAGGAAACAATTTGATCTCTTGGTATAGCAAGAAGTAAATTTCAATTTTACTATCGACCGTTGAGGCAGAATACATAGCTACAGGTAGAAGATTATGGGATTGACCAGAATGTGTTGACTATCTTATGCGATAACAACAGTGCCATAGACATCTCTAAGAATCTAGTTTAGCATTCAAGAACGAAACATAATGATCTTAAGTATCACTTTATTTGAGAGCTTGTGGAAAGCAAAACAGTCATCTTGTCATATGTTTCTACGGAAAAGCAGTTGGCAGATATCTTTATGAAACCTCTTGATGCAGTAAGGTTTGAACTTCTCAGAGGGGCTTTTGGACTTTGTGCTCCAAATTATTGATTTATTTTATTTTTAAAAAAGAAAAAGAAAAGTATTGTTAATTAAAAAAAGGGCGTCTTTCATCCGAGGGATTACAAAATCCCTAACGAGATGTTTGGTAGAAGGGAATAACTATTCTATTCCCTTCCTATTCCTATCGAATTATTAAACATGTGTTTGGTTTCTAACCAAACACATAATAAGTAAGCATGAAGAATATGTATTCTTAAAATTCGGAGAATAGATAAACCTGTATCCAACCTATCTTTATATATTCTACGAATATCCATTCTTATCCAGACAAATTTATCCTTCTGCGTTTATCCCTCTTCGACGTCTTCCACTTCGGTTGTCTCCGTCCTAAAGTTCTCCAGTGTCATGGGTTAGGTTGGGTTCTCTAGTATCGTGGGTTAGGTTGGGTTCTCCCGTGTGCGGCTGCTAGCTGTGTGCCCTCTGATAGGTAGCATCGTATTTGCCCGAAGAGCCCGAAAACTCCAGTCTGTTCTTTCTGCTTTACACTATTACGGTACCGTCCTACAAGGGCCGCATTTTTTCTTGTTCTTCTCATGTATTGGTTTGTATGAGATTCTATTTTGTAGCCTTGTTTTGGGTCTATTAGAGGTAGATAATATGATTGAATCAAAAGGGCTTCGGGGAATTGGACGTTCCCGAATCCGTGGAATTTCAATGGATTTTGTATCTTGGTATTGCTTTTCATGTCTTACAATCAGAGGAATTCTCCGAAAAGTTCGTTGATTTTGAATTTAGGTTCGGTCCCTATCTCGATGTAAATATTTGTTTTCTCATCCAGAGTGCATAGTCGATGGGTTATTTGATTACATTAGGTTCTTCTATTGTGGGTGTCAAGGATTTGCTGTTTTGGGTTATGTTGTTTTTGGCATTTGGCTAGCTACTCTGTTTTATCTCTTGGGAAATATTGGGGCTGATTATTTTTGTAGACCCTTGGATAAAGATGTGGGTGAAGTGGGTCTGAATAGTGTGCTAGGTGGAGCTGTCTTTGTTACCTGTGTTGTTGTGGGTGCTATCATTCTTTCATAGCTGATAGAGGAGTCCAAATCGATAGGAAATGTTTTGCTAGAGATATATGTTTCTTCCTGCTGGTTGCATTAAGCATTATTTTGATTGTTGGTGAGGTGACTGTTGGGGTTGCAATAGCATTTGTTTCAATTTATGTGGTTTATTCCATTGCAATTGCTGCTAATGAGCTTTTAAGGAAATATTCAAAGAGACTGAGATTAGATGCTATAACCCCTTTGCTTCCTATTAAAGGAATTATATTCTCTGGAAAAAGTGAAGAGGATGAATCTATTATTGCACCACTCCTGAAGTCTGATTTTGAGAGTGATGTGCCACATCTCCAGAATAAGGTGCCTCACTGGATGTGGTCCATCGGTGTTGCAATTTTCTCAAATGCGACCTTCGAGGAGACTCTGGAGAGCTCAAAATATGTTTGGGGCTGGAATGAGGAAGAAATGATGAATAACAGTTCTGCCTCTCTCTGTTCGCAATTGTTTTTTTTTTCTGGACATTTCGCTGACAGTTATGAGACGACAGACAATTCCCATAGTTGAAGAGAAACATTGGTCGAAAAATTATGCTGTTGCCAGTGCTTCATTGGCACCCATTTTTCTGGCGCTGTTGTGGAATACCCAATATTATACTGGTATAGTGACTCAGGAAATTGTATATTTTACTGGAGTTGCTTCAGGTGTTGTATTTGGTGTTACTGCATATCTAAATACTAGATTTGATGAACCATCGCGGAAGTTTCTACTGCTATGGGCTTTGGGTGGATTCTGTATGAGTATTGTGTGGTTCTACGATATTGCAAATGAGCTTGTCGCATTGCTTATGGCTCTAGGTTTCATTTTCCAAGTTATCCTTGGGTAAGGTATCGGTGGCAGGGATGTATTGGCATCTGGGTTGGTTGTTGAGAATTTGCTTTTGATCTTTGTGTACATATATCAGTTGAATACATTTATGAATTATGATCATGTCCAGTTCGTCCCCTTAATTTTTTATGTCCCCTTATTATTTTATGTGATGAACTTCTTTTAAAATCTTGTACAGCCTTGAGAAAAATAAATGAGAGAATTCATGCAGTCATTATGGTAAGTACTTATGTCTCCAAACTCTATTTTCTTTTACAAAAACAAAGATATCAATAGGGATTTCGGTTTGGCATCTAATCTAAGTTTGATAGTCATAATTTCTTAGTGCCATAATGATAATAAAAATAACAATAACAAAATTAGTTTTGTATAATAATTAATTTAAATTAATAATAATAATAAGATTATTAATTTTGTATAATAAAATAATAATAATAATAATAAAATTAATTTCGTGTAATAATAATAATAATTAATTTCATATAATAATAATAATAATAAATAGAAGAAGAAGAAAATTAATCATAATAAGGATTTTAATAATAAAAATAAGAATAAAACTAATTGATAAAATTAATAATAAAAAGACTAATAATAAATAGAAAATTTGTAATAATAATTATTAATAAGTAATAAGAATAAGAATAATAAAGTTAATAATAATAATAATAATAATAATAATAATAATAATAATAATAATAATAAAGGATATTTTGGTCTTTTTGTTAGTTATTCCTTTTCTATTCCAAGTTTATATTTTGAAACCAAATAATAGAATAGAAATTCTTTATCTATTCCATTCGTTGAACCAAATAAAGTAATACACATTCTTTTCTATTCCTCATCTTTTCTATTCCAAAGAATAACTTTTCTTATCTATTCTATTCCGTGAACCAAACAGGCCGTAATGTTTTTTGAATTCCTCTCTACACATACTGTCGTCGTACCTGCTTCTACTCCTTCAAACCATAGTCTCTGCAGCCGCTCCAAGCACCAAGACGTCGTATCACCTGCTTCTGTTCCTTTAGCCCACCATTCCATCACTGTAGCTGTTTTACTCTGGAAGCCCACGTCGACGATTTTCCAGAGTCCTACGACAATCCAGTCCTCTCCATCTTCGGTTTTATTTACCACGACATATCCTACAGCTTCGATTGGAGACATACATTCCATAGCTGCGTTGGTGTCTTTATCCTTGTGGACGTCAGTTTATGGTGGATTTTAATAAACATTATCACTGCAGTGTCGTCTTCTACTATTGGGGTTGTTTCTTAAGATCTAGACCCAAAAATGGTTCACGTTTTCTCCACCATAAACTACCCATATCGATAATGTCTCCTTTCTCCTCTAGATTGATTCAACTTGATTAATTGTGGTTGGAATTTGATTGATTGATTGTGGTTGTAATTTGGTTGATTGTGGTCGGTAAATATCAATGATATGGGTTTCGTACCTTCTTGCCGGTACGGCCAAAAATACTGCCCGGTACCCATAGTACCGGAAAGTTTCGGTACATTTCATAAAATTTTAAAAATTAGAGGACTGATTTGCAAAATCTTTTTTTACCTAATCCCGCCTACCCAGACTCTACTACCCTTCTTTTCTTCGGTCTTCTAACTCTCACCCTCTTTTACTCTTCTCTCTAACTCTCACCCTCTCTCTCTCACTCTCTCGCTCTCATCGTCTCTGTTGTCGACTTCTGGATCGTCTCACCACCGCCAACGCTCGGTTGTTGTCTCTCCCCGTTGTTCTCCTCCTCGCCCCGGTTGTTCTCGTCGTCGACGTCGCCTCATCGTGTAGATCTGGCCTCTGGGTTTGCGAAGACCGCCGCATCTCTCCTGCTCACCGCACCACCGCACGACCACCACATCTCTCCTGTTTGCCGTGTATTAGTGTTGATCAGTTGATGAAAATGTTGTCGGTGGGTGGACTTGTGGAGGATTGGGTTTGGATTTTTGAATACCGAAGTTGAAGTGTGAAGTTTGAACTGTTTAGGATTTGGATTTGGAATGGATTAATTACTAATTAGTGAATATTGATTTTTTTTGTTTTAGAATTGTTTTGGAAATTGGAATGAGGATTGGTTTGAAAAATTTGGAATGGAATTTTTGAATGTTTGGAAATTAGAATTGTTTTGGAATGGAATTTTCACGGTTTTGGAATGAAATTTTTGAAGTTGATAATTTGAAATTGTTAGATTGAAGTTGAAGAATATCGTGGGTAAGTAATTTATGTTATTTTGTTATGAATTTGTAATTATGCAAAGATTGTAAAATGGAATTGGAAATTTAGAATTGAAAATGGAATTGTAAAATGGGGTTAGTAACGTAGTATGTAATTAATTAATTATGTATTATGCAAAGATTGTTAAAACTTAAAATTGAAAGTTGATAATTAACATTTAA
>JAOSBM010000006.1:27108814-27119710 GCA_027568955.1 Erythroxylum tenue
CATTTAAATCTTATATCTCATTGAAGATTTCTATCAATGTGCACCAATGCATGCTTATTCATCGACAATGCCCATTTTCTTTGCCTACTTGCAAGTCTTTGCATTATTTTGTCATCATGAGTGTTAAACATTGGTCAAGGCTCGTCAATATTTGCACGATTATGCAATTAGGACTTAATAGTCTAACAATAGGCTATAAAGAACACAAGTTGAAAAGCTCTAAGTGATATCCTCAGCTCTATGTTCAAGATACTAGCAAAGCTTTTGTTCAAGTTCTAGCTCTGTTTGATATGTAAGTTAACATCTTTACTGGCATTGTTTCTCGTGATCACTTCTCTTATCTAATGGATTGTCCTTGCCAAGAACTTATATTTGTCTAACCCTCTTCTTTTGTGCATCATGTTGTTCCTTTCTTTTTTGCAATGCATAAATGCAACAGATGAACGAGATTTTAAAGATAATAGATACCTTCTCCATCAGCCTAATTTGGTTGCTACCCCACTTAATAATCAAGTGCTTGGGGGTACAATGACAATAAGAACACCCATATGTGACTTAAAGCAGTAGAGCGCACACATAAAAAGAACTGCTATTCAGTTTAGTAAAAGAATTATCATAATTACAAGCAACCATATCATGACTCAAATTCCTACCTTCTACCGTATTGAAAGGAACCACGTCAGTCCTAAAGTTGATCAAAATTTTAGCTGTTGTAATTTTATATCTCACAGTCTCAAGAACTAAGAATCACTAAATTTTAATAAGCAGAAGAAATAAATGGTAGTTGGAAATGTACATATTAGTCAATCTAATTTGTTTTAACTTTATTCAGAGATTGATCGGATTCTCTTCTTTAATTCTATTAAAATATCAATTTTTTAGTAAGCATTAAATAGTGTGGTTAACATTGTTTACACTTATTGAAATAAGTTTACGTTTTTCAATTATCAAGAAAATAAATTATTTTGACATTTTATTAAGAGTATATTATGTGATTCAATTAAAAATTCTCACTACTTTGTTTTAATAAAATCAGTTAAACTTATAATTTATTTTTCAATCTGAAATATGAAAAAAAAGTCTGATTTAGCTTACTATCGAAAGATGTGGATCTACTGAACTAATAATTTTAAAACATTCTGCTCTTTGTATTGAGCAATAAAGAAAGGGACTTGACTTGACCCCTCTTACCCTTGTAGGCATCTACTAAAATGACTTTAGGCTTTCGTTAGTCTGACCACTTCCGTATTAAAAACTGTCAGGTGAAAAGATGATAGGTCTATGCCTGTAGGTATTGACCATTTTTCTTATTTTTTTAATGTATTGAATAAAATAATAAATTTTATTTTATTTTATTAAAAGTAATAAATTATACTCAATTATTGTAATCTCTCACTATGCAACAACAGTTCTGCAAAGCAATACCGAAGTCTGATTCCAGAATGGCTTTCCTAGGCCCCTCATCGACCAATTTCTGGCCTCCGTGGGTTGAAAAACCAAGCATTCTACAACTGTATTTATCCCCTTCAAAAATCCACCAAAATCTGCTACCTGTAGCAGAGCGGTCAATCAGTACCGGACTACAAAATTCGCAGCCTTATCAACTAGACTGAGGGTGGTCCTTCATTATTGCTTTATAGGCAAAGGCCCTGGGAAAGACGAAACAAAAGAAAAATGAAATGGAATGATGTTAAAGAAACTTCAGATGAAAGAGACCTATCTAAAAGACAGGAACTTGTACGCTACCAATGGGAACTTGGCAAGCAATCCTATAATCCTTGTGTCAGAACTGTAATTGATGGCCATGTGCCGTTTTCTGTTTGGTTAGTTAGCTATTAATATTAGCCTCTCCGCATATCTTTGAAGCCACTTACTAACTTGCTGTTCTTGGCCCAACACAATCCTGAGACTCAAAATACTGATTCAGAGGCTGAGATGCAGGTGCACATGCATAGCACCGATATATAGCTTTCTGTTGTCCATGGCAAATCTTGAAATAGTAATATTAAAGCATAGAGCCTATTTACTTTCATCATCACTACACACAAAAGATGGAACATATAGTGTTTACGTGTAGGCATGTTACTCCTTGAAACCCTCACATATGGCCAGCATCCATGGCCCAAGTTCAAGAACAGTTGAACTGGTATCAAGTGAATAAATCTCACATAGAAAAGGGAATGAGCTGATAAAATTTCTCCCCAAGGACAACCACTTAGAACCCATCATTCGCCTCCTATCGTCCAACATTCTGGTTTAAATTCCGATCGGGCTTGGCTTGTATTGAAATCCTCTTCTCCACTTCACGACTTCAAATTTGTGTCATGGCATAGCAAAGCATTAAAAAAAAAGTAAAACGAGGCCAAGAATGGCTGGTGATCTAATGATCATGTCATATATTGGAGAAATAGATAAGATCTGAGTAAGTTTATGCAACTTGGTTTAGGTGACATATTAGTGGCAATGAGTGGAGTTGCTTGGCAAGGCCCCTCTGTTGATGTATGAAACAGGAAGGAATAGGGAGAGGATAACTATTGAATAGTAATTGCTCTGCCCTTTTCTGCTGGATTCATTCAAGTACACTGGCCTGTCGAACAATTTAATTGGTCCCCTGAAGGCCTTAAGAGTTGGATAATAATACTTTAATGTTAGAAAGGAAGGCAAAGATTCAATGGAGAGCAAAGACATGAGATATTCAAATAATTTAATTAATCTCTTCAATTGGTTTGTGCTAACAATACATAAAGTAAGAAAAGTGGAGTTTAATAGCGATAGTGTGGTATGTCTGAATGTTTATGCTATGCGATCACTTTCTCGTAAAGTTTCGTACTTTCGCGGGTTGGCAGAAACCTAAAGTTGGTTGGCTACCTCCTGCTGAATAGTTTGTCCTGTCAAAGGTACGGTCTTTTGGAGCAAACATCTCCAAGCTCTGGCAGCGTGCAAGCAATGTCTAACAATTAGTCTTTAGACAATACAATCATGGATCAGAGATGAGGGGTTGAAACATGAAAGCTTTTCCACAGCGCTTGTGCTTGTAGTGATTATTGATTAGGATTCTCACACCTCAGGGAATTGCATCAGGTTCAGTTCAGATGACATTCTCAGATTTGCGGAGTTAATTTCATAATTTAACAGATAAAATGGGAACTACTTGCCATGTCTTATGCAAAAACATGAAAGACAAACTTTGCACAGAAAAAACCTGTTAAAGTCAAATCAAAAGTCACTGTCAACAAGAGCAGGAGAATGTGAACCCTGCAAAGTTAAAAGCTACGTGTTAGGCCCTGATAGTTTTCTTTTTCGTTCTTTTTCAATAATTATTTGATTTCCTTTTTTTCTCTGGAAGTGAATCAACTGTCCTACTCGTTATACTTTTCTGTGATAAAATGTTCAACGAAAAATAGCAAAGTAATAATTTATGGTCTAATCAGACCTGGTGAGATAGCGATTGGTAAACAGAAAAAAGAAAAAAGAATAGACATTGTACCACAGGATAAAATACGAAACCTACATGCCTTGATTCCACCTAATCTATAAGCCTAATGTAGTCCTCCACTTGCTCTTCCTCTATAGCCTATAACTATAGGCCTATAGGGAGGCTTTGTTCATCCTATATATAGGTAGGAACTAATACATGCAATGCTTAGATTGATGCAATAGTAAATTAGTTGTATGGTTAGCTAGAGAATTGAGTTTCAAAATTTAAAATCACCTGTGCAAAAAAAAAAAAGGTTTTAATTGTAATTATAAGGGAATTGCACATTGAATAAGAGCTGAATAAGAGCACCAAGTCTGGGTGCATGTTTGGGGTAACGGGTAAAAATGTATGGGAATGGAATGAAAACTTATGGTTGGTATCAACAAGGGTAACACTTTCATTCCTCCATTTTCAGCAATACTTCATGTCTCTGGATTACCAGAGGAATGAGATTCATTGTTGGTTATACTATATTCTCATTCTTTCCTATATTCATTTCTATTCTTATTCTCATTACTTTCTGTAAACCAAGCGCTCCTTAGATTCTAATGTCATTTTAAAAAAAAAAGGCTTTAATTATGTCACCCCCAATTCCATAAAGAATACCTCCTAATTACAAACAAATCATATCTAGTTTAATAATAACAATGAAATTATGTCAATAATTATAAAGGTTGTCGCATTTGGTGTTAAGGTCAATAGATTATGTAACAAAACGTGATTATTATTTTTATTTGGATGTAAAAAGATAAATTTAGTGTACAAGAGTTTCCCCACTTTGTATGAGTCGTATGAAATGAATCCGTAATCTTCTGATCACAAAAGATTAATTTTATTCATTGCTTTTGTATGCCAAACTCGTTATATATGTGAGATACCATAGATAACAGAGATTGCAAATTTTAAAAAATTCTAACTTGGTTGGAGTCCTAAAAAGATGAAAAGATGTAGGAAACAACATACTTCAATTATGCTTAAAAGACTTACACAGATGAAGATCAGGTGGCCGGTGTTAGATTAATGAAAGACAGCAACTAACCTGTTAATATGACCTAAAAGCTATCAAGAGAGGTGTGTAGGGACAAAATTCTTTCAGAAATTTCCACATAGTCATCAACTGCGGACATGGAATCTGGGAAAAGAAACCTGAAATTTCCAATCAATGAAAAGGGCATTCCAGATGGAGGATGGGGAGAAGTTTTTAGTGCAAGACATAATCAAGGAAGCGGCATGGAATTGTCCTCCACGAAGAGGAACAAGTATATATGAAATTGGTTCATCAAATATAAAATCATGTCAAGACTTGTGTGCATAATATATGTGAATTATTAGTGTATCGATACTTACATCTGTATTTTTTACGCATCCAGAGGAAATTTCGAATAGAAAAATATTAAAAATGAAATGTCTAAATAATAAGAAATTTTCTCTTAACAAAAATATATATGATTTCGTATTTTTCACTGAAATTTTCGGTAATAAAAAATTCGAGTATTATATATTTAATGAATTTTTTCTTATAAAAGATGGAAGAGGAAACCGATTACGCAACGAGTCTCGGGAAACAGATTCCCGACATATCCTCTAAGAGGAGTACATGGCACCCAATTGGTGGAAAATCAAAATAAGTAGTGCCAAGCGTAAAATGCTCAGCATAACCCACTAGTCAATCCGCACAACGGTTGCTCTCACGGTAGATGTGACGATGTTGTGAATGAATTTGGTGAAACTAAAGTTTTCTTTTCATTTTCTGGATATATGTTGATATTTATTTAAGTTTTGGAATCTGGGATTTTCAATCTTGAAGAAACCCCGTAAAGGAGACATCCAACTACCGACCCAACTAAGAGGCGGGTAAACGGGTACCCGATGGGGGTCAAACTCCCAACGGGTACGGGTATGGGGGTCTCAGAAAAACCCCCGGCGGGAATGGGGACGGGGATGGGGGTGGGGGCGGTTACGGGGGATGGCATACCCGCCCCATTCCCGCCTCGTTGCCATCCCTAGTGGATAGGCAAAGTGAAAAAGTCTGAACGAACAATATGCTGCGGAAAGGAACTCCACACTTTCCGGGCTCTGGCGCAGTCTCGAATCGCATGAAGGGAGGATTCTTCGAATCCGTAGTGATAACAAGACCCCTCCATCGTGAGGTATCTGCGAACCCTATGCTGATTAGTCAGTAGCCTGTCCTATACAAGGAGCTAGAGGAAGGACCGAATTCGTTATGGGCCAAGCCAATGCCAAATGGCCTTCCAAAAACCAAAAACCCCGATGTTCTCCTGATCTATAAGCATAGAGTAGGTAGAAGCTACAGTAAAATGACCAGTATCGGACAGATCCAGGTTAGCTTAGAGTACGTAATGTTCGGAAATTACCTTCGAACAAACAATGTCATCAAGTTGGCTATAAACAAGAGGCTATATAATGTGTCAAGTACTTTGATTGCATATCTGACCTCAGGGCTGCCCTTTTATGGCACAAAACAAAACCAGTCTCGATCAGAGGTTTGGACATGGACGTTTCCGTAGTAACAAATGTTAAGACAAAGTCAAGCAACTTAAAAAGGACCAATGAGTTTCAACTCAGACTCATTTTTCACTTTCACCTTAATCCAAATTATAAAAAATAGCCATAAAATGTGACTTCAATCTTTGTAGTTTGCATCAAAGAATAATCTGAAGAATTACTCCGACAGGAGACATCTTAAATAAATATATGTAAACGCCAAGATATCTCGATTTTTCCAAATCAGCAAGGTAGTTACTCTTTGGAGGTTCCTGATGTTAGGAATGCCTCAAGGTGGATGAGTAATCTCTCAGTCTGTCAGGTTTTCGATGAAGACATTAGCTATCTGCTCCTTGGATGAAAGAAAGGTAAAGGTTTGTTGAATATGGCTTCTGGTAGACTTCTGGTATTTTTGGATCAGCTAGCTTTTGTTTTTAATCAAATAAAATCTCTTAGTTGGAAACTTTTACTTTACATGATCATCTCAATATTTATCAGTAATCTAAGTTTGTGAAATAAACTCAAATGGTTAATATTAAGATTATTACCTCTAAATTTTAGTACTGTGTTGTTAATGCGATACTTACTGTTTAAACATGCTTGCCAAACCAACTTGGTAACTAGAACAGTGTGATGAGACCAATCCTGCTTCGGTTGTACCTTATACATCTCTTAATCAAACATGTCTCATTTGCTGCTTAGACTCAACTTGAACAATCCTACTTTTCCTCTATTATATATTGAGCAAGCCTTTCACTTTCTTCCTCCTATTCTCTGTCTCCTTGTCTCTCTCAAACATGGGCATTATGCCGTACGAAGAGAGCAGTCATCAGTTAGAGTGTAATTTCCAATCTAACTCAAGCCACCGTCAACCAAACCTATTATCCCCTTGTTCAGAGCCAAGTCTCCGACCATTTCATTCGTTCACTTCGCAATCCAGCCGCAGCTACCACCAAGCCCTCCACTACCACTGTGTCACCACCCTCAAGAGCCACACTTCCTACGTATCCTCTCTCACAGTGGCCGGAAAGTTCCTGTATAGTGGTTCTTCCAACAAAGAAATCCGGACATGGAAGATAAGCCCTTTGAACTCTTCAGTGGAACATGTTGTATCTACAGGTGAAGGTGCAGTGAAGTGTCTAGTGGTTTTGGCTGACAAAGTTTTCAGTGCGCATCAGGATCACAAAATCCGAGTGTGGAAACTCTCCAGCCATGAACCCGATGAACAGAAGTACACACGTTTTGCCACGTTACCAACGTTTGGTGATCGTGCCTCGAAAATTCTCTTGCCTAAAAACCAGGTTAAGATTCGAAGACACAAGACATGCACATGGGTTCACCATGTTGACACGGTCTCTGCACTTGCCTTGTCAAGAGATGAGTCCCTTCTCTACTCGGTTTCATGGGATCGAACACTGAAAATATGGAGAACAAACGATTTTAAATGTATGGAGTCAGTAGCAAATGCCCACGACGACGCCATAAACGCGGTGGCATCATCGAATGACGGGGACGTGTACACAGGATCAGCAGACAAGAAAATAAAAGTGTGGAGGAAAATTCAGGGAGCTCAAAAGCATTCTCATGTTGCAACACTTGACAAGCACAACTCTGGGATCAATGCTTTGGCTCTAAACAGTGATGGATCGGTTCTATTCTCCGGTGCATGTGATGGGTCAATAATGGAATGGCAGAAAGATGACGGTGGCAACATGGTGGCCGTAGGTGCTCTTAGAGGTCATACGCAGTCCATACTGTGCCTGGTGGTTGTCTTGGACTTGGTGTGTAGTGGCTCCGCAGACAGCACTGTAAGAATTTGGAGAGGTTTCGGTCGAGATTACTGTTGTCTGGCGGTGTTGGAAGGGCATAAAGCGCCTGTCAAGTGCTTGGCGGCGAGTTTTGATCAATATGACCAATCAAATTCATCGTTTGTGGTTTACAGTGGGAGTCTAGACTGTGATATCAAAGTGTGGCAGATCAGTAGTCCTCTTCTATAGGAGACCTATTTTATAAACATGGTCCAATTCTGTACATTGATGGTAACTATTTGTCCATTTCTTCTGATTTGGGTCTTGATTACTACTTCTACCAGTAAAACAATTTGAATATAGTCTTCCCTAGCTTGTTATACAGAGGTTGTAGCTTCTTTTTTTCAGACGACGGGTGGATTCTGCTATGTTTGTTTAGACTTTAGATGTATATGACTTATCAATCATAAGAACGTAAAATATGACAAGTTGGAATGTAATAAGATTCTAAAATTGTAGTGGGCGGAGAACATGTGTCTATGTTGTTCCAGGGGAACAGAAGATCTCAGGAGGTTGTTACAGGGTCACAAGTTGTCATCTAACATCTTCTTTCCAGGTTGTTTTGGAACTTGCCCAATATGTCTCAAAGATAAATGATATGGAAGCTTCCCTTCAAGACGCTGATAGGTTAAGAGTTGCTTAAATTCTTTTTATTGATTTGAAGAGCTAAAAGTTAAAAATGGGATAACTGTAACTGTCTTGTGAGACTACAAAAAGTATTCAAATAAAAAGTATTCTGCAGTATTTATAACACATCAAACTGCTGTTTTTCTTGTATCATAGGCAACGCAAACTTTCTTCTGATGAAGCCAGAGGGAGAACAATTAACAATTCCAAAAAAGGAGCAATAATTCGCTACCTTTAATATAAATAAACATTTTTAGAACATATACTATTATAGAAAAGAAGAAAACAACCTAATTGGGATTAAAAGATGCCAGAAAGTTAATTGATCAGAGACAAGTTGCTTTCTTTGGCTATAAACTAATAATTCACGGGGCTTCACATGGCAGAATGAGCCCTCACAAAGATTTACCTTGAATATCTTCAGCTTAACCTAATAGCCTGACCAACATAACTATGTGCAAGTGGAGGGAAAGTTAGGTGAAAGTCGTTTTTCCTATGTCACCCTTATCCTAACCTACTCCATTTCCTGAGTTCAAAATTCACTCCTTTTACGGATAACCATCTGATACAACTCTAGCTATCTGAACTCCTAAATTACTAAACTTTCAATTATTCATGTCCTACAAGACATAAGCTTTAGTACAACACATGCTTTTGCCACATGAACAAGCAGCCAATATCAAACCAATTCCCGGATTACTTTTAACCTAATAGAAGAAAGATGCAAGAAAGTAGTAACACATTTGAAAAGGATGACGTGAGAATTTAAAGATTCAAAAACTGCAAGTATTTTGCTTGTTCAATCAGGCACTCAAGATAAGAAGTACAAGATAATGTCCACCATCACTCATAAGAGAGTAGATATAATCTTATGACATAAGTTGAATCATAAACAAGTGATATAAGGGGTGCAATAGATTATGAACAATTTGCAACAATGCATAAAATACAAATTAATATCAGTTTCATGCATTTAGACTAATCCACAGGTTGTTTGAGCTTTGAAACTTGTCAAACAAATATATCCCGTATGAATGATTCACGTCATTTTCGTATTTTGCCTGACAATAGTCAAGAATTTGCATTCATGACACAACGAGAACCAGATGAAGTTATCAATCTAAACAGAGCTCCGTTGTTTGAAGTATCTAGACAGGCAGCAATTGTAGGATGTTGTGCCCACTGCGAAACATAACTATTGATGAATTTACGTAACCAATAACAAATTCTCGACATACAATCGATAAAACTGTAACAAATTAACACGGAGTATTTCTCCACGAGACTGCCCTTTACAACGATGACTTGCTAGGTGTTTGGATCTCGGGGGTACTTCTGGGAAGTGAGTTGAGCTTTGGCATGAGGAATGGCACTTTGCTGCCCATAAGGGCTGTGTGATTGCACAACTTGCAACAGAAATTTACAATCACAATAAAGGCTTACACAAAGATTGAGATCATTAGTAAACAGAAATTTCATTTCAATGTTGCGGATGAAGTTGACGATTCCATTTATGGAAGGTACTTTATGCCCAAAACACCAGACGCTTCATGCCAAATCAAATATTAGGTGAATAGATATCTTTACTTCCCTTGTCCTGCCTGCCCATTGCTTAGCTCTTGGGCAAGAGGGAACAACAAGTGAAATAATTGACCAGCTAAACAGCACCGCTGGCCTTGATCCAGTACTACTTAAAGTTGACATGACATGAATCCACAAAAGCAACGAAGCAATCTTCCCCTTTAAATTAAGGGGTGCTTAGTTCATAGAGAGTAATGAGAATGAGAATATGAATGAATATAATGAAGAATGAGAATGAATATAATCATTATAATTATGATGGTTGGTTAAGATGAAGGAATGATTGTCATTACCATTGATAGTGGTTAGTTTGTTAAAAATGTTAAGAAATAAAAACTTGTTAAATTTTTGTTTTATATAAAATTTTAAATATATTTTAAATAATTATTTTTAATTTATGTACCATAATTATAATGATAAAATATTTAAAATCAAGTATATTGCGATTTTTCCTTTTCTATAGCTCTTGAAGAAAAAAAATACTAATATTTTCTTACATCAACGTATCATTAGTTACTTAATATCTTCAAAATATAGATTAATAGTCCAAAATATTGCGTAATTTATCGACACAATCATAATATCTACCATTTCATTGTTACAGTAAAATTAATTAACATAGTTTAATATAATTTGCTTTTATCTGATAATACAAAAAATGTTTTAAGTAATTAATGAACAATATTTTAATTAATTAATTACATCTTAATTATATTTTAATTAACATTTTAATTAATTAATTTTAATTAATTAATTAGATTTTAATTAATCACGTAATTAATTATATTTTAATTAACTAATTAGACTTTAATTAATTAATTATTTTAATTAATTAATTATATTTTATGTTGATTAATTATTTTAATTAATTAATTAATTAGATTTTATCTTAATTAA
>JAOSBM010000006.1:27121844-27145305 GCA_027568955.1 Erythroxylum tenue
ATCCACCGAAAGTATTATGGGCTTTGTAAAGGATTTGTGTTGATGATGTTTTAGTGTGTGGAAATAGTTACATGCATTAGTGGGGGTAGGAAGAAGTAGTTTCAGTGATGATTAATGAGTTAAAAAAGAGGCTGAAAGTGTGAAAAAGAATGCAGAAAAAGAATGAAAGCGCAGAAACTTTGGTGAAATACGTGAATCTATTTTTTAGTTTTGAAGTTGTGTGATCTTGAATTTTGAGAGGTCTTGATAGTGAGCTGAGTGCAAATGGGAGTGGAAAAGCATGATATGGGTTCTGTTTAGGATTTGTTTTTTAACGTTAAAAAAAATTTACAGAAGAGAGAAGAAGGGCAACAGATAAAGGAAGAGGAAGATGATGAATAGCGTGTTTAAAGTTGGTGTTTGAAATGTGACTTTGAACTAGAGTCGTTTTGTTGCACAACCCTTAGTCTTTTGCCTATAACTTTTTCATCTGAACTCCAAATAACTTAAAACTTGGACCAATGGATTCCTAAGACATTTTTCTTTCTCTCCATAAAAATTTAGAGTTATCTGAATTGATTTGGAAGTGATTGATTGGATGAAAGTGTGGAACTCTGCTGGAATGTTATGAACTGAAAATTTTCATGATCATGCTTCTGTTTTCAAATTATAACTTGAGATGTAGATTTCTGAATGAGTTGATTTTTGATTCATATTAAAATAGAGACATATTTCTACCACTTTTGTGAAGAGGTCGAATTTTAATTCTATCTCTAAGATATTCAAAATTGGCATGTAAGTGAGTTGTAGCTTAAGTTGAAGCACTGTCAGGGACAGAAGTTATGTCCTGTGGTTATTGAATAAACTGTATTGATGTGGGCTGAATTAGACTGATGTGACTTCACCAAAGTTGTAGCTTATTCTCTTAGATTTAAATTGGTATAAAGTTTGTAATTTTTTTATATCTGAGCTGAAAGATATGAGTTGTGCAATTAGAGGGTATGATCATGTACCTTCTAAAAGTCCAAATGTGTACAATCTGTAGTATTTGGTGCATAACTCATTGAATATTGAATCAAATTGGATGATCTTGGAGTCATTAGAAATTTAAGACATTGGAGAACAACTTTCCAGAAGGAAGTTTTGCCTAATTTTGTCATTTACCCTATCAGATTAATTATGCAAAGTTGACCCGAAATCATGTGGGTAGAAAATCTGAAGTGGTCAATTAGGTTATGAAATTGATTTCACATTGTTTTATTTTGGTCCAAATTATAAGTACCAAATGATATTAATGAGGGCTTTGATATCTGATTGATTTGATGATGAGAATTTCAATAAGATACCCGAAATTGTCATTGAACAATGCATTGTGCATATTTTAGTTATTTAAGTACATGTGCATAAGGAATATGTTTTCAATTGTGCAATAGTGATTTGTATATGTGTTAAATGTTATAGAGTAACCCTTAGAGTGACCGATTCCAGATATTGCCGGAACTTCGAGGCAATAAATAGTAAGGGCGCTTTTGGTAAGTAATTTAGACAATAAATTTTGTAAGTAATCTTAGATGATCACACCTTACTTTATTCTGCTTGTTGAAGTTGATTTATGTTGATTGTATTCTGAATTCCGGACAATGATTGTCCGAGGCGTTTGATGCATGTTTATATCATTGGAAGTGCTACTTGAATATGAATGTGATTGACTACTTGCTTTCCACATGAAATTTTTGAAATGACTTTGTTTTGCTTTAAAATTGTTGAGTCCTAGTTGTGGGTAAATAGGCATGCCTAGAAGGGTCTGCATCTGCTTCTGTGACACTTCGGTGTCTTCTGTTATTGACACTTTGGTGTCGAGACTTCGGTCTCTTCTGTGACACTTCAGTGTCGAGACTTTGGTCTCTTCTGTATAAGTCTCGTTACCCACTTCTGTAAATGAATTTAGCAGTCATCTGGTTTTGTATTCTGATATCTGTTTGATTCTAACATAAGCTAAATTCTGTTCTGATTCTGAAGGGTTTATAACCTCCTATGTTATGCAGTTCTGTTAATTATCAAAGTTGTTCTGAAATGCATTATGTCGGATTTATTGGTAAAGAAATTATTTAATGTAGATTAGTTATTACTCACTAAGTTATATGCTTAGCACGGTGGATTTGCCCCATGTAGGTTCAGAGTGAAGATTATAAGGACTAGGATGAGTCAACCGAAATGACCAATAGAGTATGAGTCTTGTTTTGATAAAAATGTATTTGGAGTTTGTTTTGGGCTTGTATATAAAGTGTATGATTCTGAATTGTTGAAAGTTTTTGTAATAACTGCTTCAGGCTAGTTTCAATTTTTGGAACAAATTTGTATTAAGCTTTTGTGATATAATGTATATTTGTTTAAGATTCTGGAAATGCATGTATGAATGTTTCGTACGTTTTGGAATGTTTATTTTTTAATGCTATTCTTCCGCAAATGTTTTGGTTTGTTTGTACTGTTTTATGTGGCATTCATATATCCTTCCAGGGGGTACGTAGGTGTTACAGGAGGCACTACATTGGGAGAGAATACGCCACAATCATCGTCGTATAACAATCACTCTCATAGATGAGTTTCTGTGTTATGTGACATGCTTTGTCTGTTGGGTGGGTTTTGTTGTGCTCACCGTCTTGATATTGAGCATTTTGATTGGTATAACCCTTAAGTAGTTCGTGGGTGATGACTAAATTATCCCTAATCATCCTGCCTTTACTGATAGCTACATTATTCTCAATGTATACATTACTTCAAATCATCCCCAATCATATGTCTATTTTATGCTAAGTCCATCAACAGGAGTATAATTTTGAATCTTGAATCATTAATTATGAAGTAGTATGAATTCGGTCCTATTTTGACTTTTAATTTGTAAGTAGTATCTTATTTTACACATCATGATCTGGTGCTGAGAAATTACATTAAGTAGTATGATGAAGTTTGTTTGAGTCAGGAGTTTGAGGTATTCATAGTTGTGATTTTGATTGTTTAATAAATGAGGCTATACTTACAAGTGATCCACATAGTATATACTTACATAGGAAACACTTTTATGTAATAATGTAATTTTGCATTTTTTGTGTTTGCTTATATAGTGCAAGTCATAAGCTTTATGATAGTTTCACGTGTAAAGCAAACATGCGTGAAGATGCCTGCTACTTTATAATCATATATATCGAGGCTACATTTAATCTTGATGAAACAACTTTTCTCATATATTTTGGCTTCACCTTTAATTTTACCTTCTTCCACATATCACATCTATAATGTGTTAAAATATGTTTTAGTGGTGAATCAGGATCATAGTGAATTATGTATGTTAGACTTTCCATCTTGTGTTACTACAAGTGTCCTTATGTATAACGTTGTGTGTCTATGTGAAAGAGATGCATATGCCTTATTGCTACTATTTATCATTTGGTCATGAGGTGTGTTCCCGCGAGATGATATATTATGGCTTTGCTTCATGTTCTCTAATACCTTTGGCTGTAAATTTGGAATCACTGAACACTTTTAAATTGTTGTTAGTTACCCTTTGGCCTCACTAGTAAATTGTTCATATAGATGGTAGATGTCTAGGAATGGAGTGCAACTTTGATGATAGCGTAGTTTTGTGAATTTGGGATTTTTTTGTTAGAAATCTTTCCTTCTTTTTATGGAAAACAGCGCATTTGGATTTCTTGTTTGACGATGTAATATTTTAGGATAGAAAAACCATGTAATAGTGTAATACATAGTTAAGATTTTGTAAATTTGCAGTCTTTCATAAGGTGAAAATTTTGATGTCTTCATATAGTTATGTTTAATGGTTTATTTCAAATTTAGCTTTTAAAGACATGAACAGATTAGTCCATGTTCCCCAGGACAAGTTGCAGGCCTCAAAATGAATTTGCATTTCTCATAAACTCATTAAAAAAAGTAACCAAGTAAAAACCCTCTTGTTCCCCTTGGTTCAACACAATTGAAATATATTCAATTTTAAGAACTCTCTCACAATTTGAAAAACTCTCTCACGATTAAAACAGGTCTGTCTTGATATAGGTATTGAAATAGTTGGAGTGACTGTTGATAAACATATTACACTTCATTGTCAAATTATATGTGTGTTTACATAACATAGTCAATAGAATGCATTTTTACCCAATCATATATTATCTTATTATCATCTTTTCAATATGAAGATGGAATCATTATCATCGACTAATACAACAGTGAGTACAAAGTTAAGCAATGTCTTTTGTTATTGTGGGCTAAAGGCCCCATTGAGGATTTCATGGAGTGATCATAATCCTAGCTAAAGGTTTTATGGATGCTCCAATTATTCGGTGAGAATTTATTGTTATTTGATTAATCAAGTTGAATGTTAAACTTTGTTTAAGGTTTTTTTTTAACTAAAATTGAATGTTTTAGGTTGGTACGATGAAGAATTTAGTAAGAGAGCCATTGAAGTGGTCTAAAATTTAAGGAGTGAATTATCAATGTCAAAGGAAGAGGTTTAAAGAATCTTAACAAAAGAGTTTGAAGAACAAATGAATCTTTTGAAGGAGGGCACACATTGATTGAGAAAAGAGAAAAAAAAAAACCAAATGAAGTGTATGTTAATGAACATTGTAATTGTAATAGGATTAGTTATGGTTGTATTATTTTTTTATCTGTAATTATGTTATGAGGAAATTGTATTGAATTTCAGTAATGTAATGGTTGATATTAATTTCAAGAATATTATGAAAATTTTGATTTTGAATATATAACTAATATATAATAAGTATGTTGTATAACAACTCATAATGAATATGTTGTATATAAATAACAAAATTTTATATAAATTATGTAACTCAATTGTAAAAAAAAATTATAATATATATAACCAATATATAATGGACAAGTTGTAGTATAACAACTCATAATGAATATGTTGTATATGAATACAAAATTGGTATATGAATTATGTAATGAAGGAAAAACAATAGTATTATATATAACCAATAGATAATGAATAATTTACTCGTTGCATATATTGTCAAATATGGAGAAAAAAAGCAATGTAAGAGAGAGAGGTTGTGTAACAAATCATATTGATTAACAAAAATATTTACCTTGTATAGAAACAACACAAACATTTGTATGTATACAACACAAATATGTATACAACTAATCGATGTTTGCTTTATTTGTACTTGACTGCATAAGATCAAGTTGTGATGATAAAGGCAATAAGGTTCTTCTTCTACTTGCTTCAGCTTGTAAATGTTGTGAAGTAATACTAGGATGTCCTCTGAATCATAAACCCCTTGGCTGAAATGATAATTAAAACATGTATGGGTCAACATCTCCAAACTGTTTTATATTGGCATCTGCAGGTGTACCAACCTACAAAATGAAAGAAAAAAATATTAAAAACACACTTTGTAATTATTTAATGTTAGAAAATTTGATAAAAAAAACTTAAAGTTAGACAAATTGATAAAAAAGCTTACAATATTGCTTTGTTGATTTAGTCTATCATTATCATTAACCAAATTCCCATCGTTTAACTGTAATTATAATGAAAACATATTTTTCAGTTATTAATACAAATAATAAGTAATATTAAACCAAAAATAAGTGTACCTGTGAAGTTCCCTATGTTCTGACCTATAAGCATAATTATAACCATTAGTAACTGCATATTTATAAATAATGTATTCATGTGAATGAAGTAACGTGAACACACCTGTGAAGAAGCCTAATCATGTTGATTTGAGGTGTTGTTATTGCATTTCCTGGAGTTGTGATCTTGAAAAGTGCATTTTTGGTGTTTATGCACTTGCCCTTTCTGACTTAATCTGCTTGGATTTTTCATCTTCTTTGGCTCATCTTCTTATCTTGTTCTTGCAATTTTTAGTTTACCGGGCATAACTCTTTTAGGTAGAGGATGTATCAACTCTACATCACTTGAAGGGTAGAAAATTTCACGTCGTATTGGTTGTAACACATGTTCATACAAACACAAGAACCGACCTTTCGATAGAATGAATCAACGAATGTTTCAACTTTCTCTCGAGTGATGGATTACACTAATTGCATGCTTGTATGGATATCCACATAAGTCCCATGCCCGATAACTACATGTATGTTATCTACTGATCCTAACAATATGTATGGATATCCACATAAGTCCCATGCCCGATAACTACATGTATGTTATCTACTGATCCTAACAATATGCTTTCCATCACCCTTTGAAACTTCGTAACCACCATCTCCATTCCAACAATACTCTATTGTATTGCTTCTTTCTTGCTATTCTCCAACTTCTTGCTATTCTACAACTTCTTCATTATGTTTGGAGCTATATTATGCTTCTACCCAAGTACAAAATGTTTCCACTCAGTATGCCTCCTCATAACTATTATTCTAATAGTCTCTAGCATGTTAATCGCTGACCTCTCCCTAACTAGTAGAATCCATCCATTAAAGGTTTCGTTCATGTTGTTATAAATAATAGGATATTTACTTTTAAAGGATCGATAACATCTAGCCCACCTCTCTTTTGGATACTCAAGCAACACTGCAGCACATCCATGGCTTATTTTGTCAAGCCTCTTTAGTTGTTCATCGAAATCTTGAACATACGTTGACCAAACACAATTCCAAAAATACTTTATGAGGTCCTTTCCCTTCCAATTCGCAGAATAATTGTGATATATATGTCTTGCACACATACGTTGATCTGTATTGGGCAAAGTGTCTTCAACAACTCTGACTAACCCCTGCAACAAATACAAAAGATATCATATCATATTTCATATAACGATTTCAATCCCAAATGTGTTTAGATACCTTTCGTATATCAAATATAACTGTAATTCCTTGATCATCTTCTAATTCCAAATACAAATTCATGAACCAAGTCCATGAATCTATGTTTTCCACCTTTCTAATTGCCCAGGCCAATGGAAACATTTCTCCATCACCATCCCTACTAACTGCACTTAACAATTTCCCTTGAAATTATGTCTTTAAAAAGAATCCATCAGTCCCAAAATTGGTCTTAAATGCTAATGGCATAAAAACAAATATACAATCTTTTGAACTACATAAAAATATAAAGAAGTATTAATATACTACATAACAAAACATAATGAAGTACAACATAAACTTAACATAACATACCTGTAGTAATAAGCTCTCTTAATTTCTTGATAATTGTAACTCAATTGTTGAACCAAGATTGCTTACCCTCAACTTGTGTACATATCCTTACAACTTTGCATATTCAGCAATAGAATCTATTGCTCTCTCTTTCCTCAATCTCTTCTTTTCAATTCTACACATGCTTGAATTAACACAAATATGGAGCTTCTCTCTACATTCTTCCATCATTTTCTTCATTGTTATACTAGGCTTCTCCAAAATTCTATCCTTAAAGTGTCTCATCAAGAATTTTGCAAAAACCAATTTTGGTTTGTTTTTAGTGAAGCAAGTACGATTAGAATTATATGTTTTCACCCTGTAACATCTCTCATCTTATCATATCTAGTATACAAAACCCATAGGCATCCATCCACACAAACATACCTAATTTGATTACTCTTGCGCTTTTCAACCTAACATTGTATCTTGTACATACTTCATAATTGACAACAATATCTTTAAATTTTTGTGCAGTTCCATACTTAATTCCAACCTCCACTTATGTCCTACCTCTATATGATTATCCCTAATAGTTAAGCTGGGTCTATGGAAAGCTTCACCTATCTCCTCTCCACTAGGATATTCATTAGTGATAATAAGACTACCACAATCTGATGAATTAATTTCAATTGGATGATGATCATATGGAAAGTCAACATAGAAGTTTGATTCAAACTGTGCTCTCTATTCCTCCACTTTCTCATCCATTTGTTCACTTTCTCCCTTCGAATTCTCATCCATTTGTGCACCTTCTCCCTCCATATTCTCATCCGTTTGAGCCCTGCCCCTTCTTGTTCTCATCATCATCATCAATAGCATGGATAGGTGTGTTTACATAATGAGTTACATATACATCAACAATCTCATGTATTTGCATTAGGCTTGCTAGCCTAATATAACTTTCATTTGAGTTGATAACTTTTAATGAGTCCTTAAAGTTTAAACCAGGTTCTTTAAAATATGCCTTATCAATTTTATCATATCCTAACTCCATTCCCATCTCATTTATTTGTCTATTACTAACAAAGTCAATTTTAGCTTTATCAAATGTAGCAATATCCCCACCAATATATGTCAATTCAGGTTCCAACATAAAATTTCCACCTTGAAAAAGCCTTATACTTCCATATTTAGCCATTTAAACCTATAAGCATAATTATAAATGCAAGTTTAAATGAAAAAATCAATGTAATGATCAAAAAAATAGCATGTTGATTATTATAAAATTTAAAATCAATGCAATGATTCTGGAAAAAAACAGAAAGGCTTGAAGACATTAAGGTTAGCTATAAGAAGCCCAAAACCTATAAAGATAAGCATACACACAAGTTTAAATGAAAAAAAGCAATGGATTGATTAAAAAAAACAGCATGTTGATTATCATAAAATGCAAGAGCAATGCAATGGTTCCATGTAGAAAATAGCAAGGCTTGAAGACATTAAAGTTAGCTATAAGAAGAACAAAACCTATAAACATAAGCATACACACAAGTTTAAATGAAAAAAGCAATGGATTGATTAAAAAAATAGCATATTAATTATCATAAAATGTAAAAGCAATGCAATCATTCCATGCAAAAACAACAACGTTTGAAGACATTAAGGTTGGTTATAACAACACATTAAGGTTGGCTAGAATAAGACCAAAACCTATAAACATAAGTAGACACACAAGTTTAAATGAAAAAAGCAATGCAATGATTCCAAAAAAAAAAAAGCATGTTGATTATGGTGAGATGGTAGGTGAACAGTCTTTTCAAACTATCCTCTTCTTTTTAAGATATTTGAGTGTGGTAATGATAAATCACATATAAATCAACATTATATAAAAATTACAGAAACTTTGCAAGACATTTTGTAACCATCCAATCCTCTTTATTTTACATACGTACCTCAATGCATTTTCAATTCCAATTATTAATTAATGTTGTTCCTTTAAACTTTTTTGAACAACTTGATTCAAACTATGAAACATCTAATATGCAAAAACTGAAAACTCATTCTCTCTCGATTAGTAATATGACAAAATTTCGTATTTTTGTCTTTAATCTGGAATGATTACCACTGTAATGTGTTATTAGACACTTGAGCACGATTTTGGATGGCCAAGTATCCATTATGAATCGCATAATACGTCGATCTTTCAATAAGATCTTAATTGCCTTCTCCTCAATGTACAATTTCATAACATATTTTGCATCAATAAATTTAGAAGGAACATAAAATTTTGATCCCAATCCTTTATAAAATTTTCTAAATCCTTTGCTTTCAACTATATAGAAAATTGATAAACATCTCATCAACTGTCCTCATTTTTGCATGATCTTTCAATGTCATAAATAATTACGTATAATGTACAAGATTTGTTTAGATATTACATTGATATAATCTACAAGTTGTTCCTTCTAGTTTAGGCATAAAACTCATGGTTTTTTTTGTCTCTTATCAACTTGTTTATATAGATATTTCTTATAGCTCAAAGTATTAGTTCCATTATCTTTATTCTTGCATTGTTGTACTCGGAGAGAAATGTTAGATGTTTAATGACTAGTTAAACAAAGCTTGTTTTATGTTCTCCAGGTTCTCTAATTTTAACCCAACATTAATAGAAGGAGCATGTGCAGCACTCTCTCGAGGACTTCTCTCACGACTTTTGTCAGTTAACAGACAATAATAATAAAATATAACAAACCTTAGTTAACTCAACACACTTCGATGCTCACTACTTCTCTTGATGATGTTGCTTTCGTTCACCAATTTCACTGCCAGTAACACTGCAGTATTCAATGTTATATGTTTGATGAAATATTAAATTGGTTTTAACTAAATCTTTATTAAGTTAATAATTGCTTTATTCAACCAATGACATGATTAAATTTTGCTAGGGTTAAGAAAATAAGCAATAATCAAATCCCTCTGCTTAAGGTTTGTTTAACGTTTACTATAAATGGCAGGTCCCACAATTAATAATAAAACAAATATTTTCTTTTATTTAATTTAAATCTGGGGCCCCACTTGCCACGTGAGCACTAACATGGCACACGGCCTACTAATCTCCATTTAATAAAATATTTTTTAGGTGTTGACCTAGCACTAAACAGATAGGTTAGAATTTCCATTAAGGTGGGGATACACTTTAACGTTTTCCAAATGTTAGGATTATAATTGTTCACTCTGAAATGTTAGGGTCAAACTTGTTAATAGGTGAAAAACTTAGGGTCAAAAGTATCCCTTTTGCTTAAAATTCTTATATATCATTAGTTCAAGGAACTTGTTCTATAATAAGAACTCACATATTTATTTAAGTATTTCTTTATTTTAGTTTATGAGATCGACTACTTTTATTATAAGAAAGCCACATACGTATGATAGTCTTTTTTCTATCAATATTCAATCTCAATAGAACAATAATTATAAATAATATATAAATTTCATAATTATGATCTGATGATAATTTTATTTTTCATGTACATTTATCCTATAAACTTTATCATATACATCTAAATATGTATAAGATAAAGAATGCATTTAAATAATTATGTCACTAAACTACAATCAACCAATGTTTTGAAACCCGGATCGGTCATCAAACTGGTGGCCTTACTGGTCACCAGTTCGACCGGTTCAACCACCGGTCGAACCGGTGTGACGTAATAATTATATTTAATTATATATAATATTAAAAATATTTAAAAAATAAAAAATAAAAAAAATAATTGAACCAGTAGTCAGATCGGACTGGTCCGACTGAACAATTAACCGATTTTGACCGGTTCACACTGGTTCAATTTTAAACTAATTTTTTGGGTTGACTCGGACCAATTAGCCGACCGGTCACCGGTCGAACCGGCTGGTCCGGCCCGAGTTTGAAAGCAGAGCAATCAACTATTAATAGAAGGGGCTCCCCCAACTTCGATTAAGTACATACACAATTTATGCATGAAGTCAATACAGGACAACACATTAATTACTATATGAAGAGTCTAAATTTAAAGTGAATGAATCATTAGAGTTAATCCACTAATATGTTTGGACCTATTAAGCAAGTCTCTATCAGTGGGATGAAGTACATATGACATTTATTGATGACATTTTTCATATATGTTTGAGTTTATTTTTTGAAGTAAAAATATAAAGTTATTTCAAAATTTAAAGAGTAAAAAAAGATAATAGAAACAAAAATTGGTAAGAAAAATTATTTAGTTGCACACTAACAAGAAGGGAGAACATAAATCATATGAGTTTTCCAATTTCCTTTAAGTGTGTCGAATTCTCCATCAATTCATATGTACTAACACTCTGCAACAAAACAATATAGCATATAGAAAGAAAAGGCACATAACAAAAAAAATGTCAAAGCATGCTTCATGTAAAGAATATTCAAGGATGATTTTGGTTAGAAACAATAAAGACTGCAACTTTTATGAAAATAAAGTTTACGTTTTCTTTAACTCTTTAAAAAATTATGGAATATGAAAGATACAGTTAGATGTTTTCGTGTTTTTGAATATTGTGCTGTGGATTTGTACTTGATTATTTGGTAGTAAGATTGTTAATTAAAGGAAAGGGTGCAAATATTATGAACCTACAACCAAAAAATTGTTAAACATCCTGGAATGTAGTGTTTGATAAAGTATCATCATGGTGGTCTTCAGAAAAGAAGATATCGCTAGACTCGAACGATTTTACATATGAGCTAGAATCTACATAAATTTAGTTGATTTTTGAAGATTTTGACGATAGTGTGATGGAGATCAACTTGCATAAAAATATATTTCTAACTTTTTTTTAGCAATCGCAAGGGATTGGAATCCAATGACTAATGAAAGACGAAGTGCATGAAGGTAGCTTTGCAATGATTAATCATGAAGACACAAGAAAATAAGGTTATTTAAGATGAATCAAATGCATTGTCAAAGTGGATCACTTTTCTACACGTTTGTGAAGATGGTATATGTTTAGCAAGTGAAAAATGAGACTTGGAGAAATTTGAAAAATGAGGGAACATAATGTAAATGGCATCAACGATGTCTTGATATCCAGTGTCAATTTTTTATTGGGTTTGTATATTGGATAAATAGAAGTGAACTGATGTTATAGTGGACCTATAATCAACGCCAAAGTAAAATTTACTAGTAAAGTTTTTTTAAAAAAATGGGAGTTAAAGTGCTTCATGGACAAAAACTAAATATGTAGGATTAAGTTTTTTAGTTTTATTGAACTTCATAGTTTATTTTGATAAAAATGAACTGTTCAAAGTTATGATATGAATATTCTTTCTTTTTATGACTCTAGTTCTTAGGTATTTTATGCTTATAAAATACATATTATTGATGTAATTTAGGGGTAATTGGAATAGAAATTAAATTGACAGTTTTCTTCACTTTTATAAAAAAATTTCCTTTACTCTTTGACTATAACTTAATATGATCTTATTAAGGCAACTTATGGATCAAAAATCAAAACTTTGGTTTTAATTAGTATGCAAGGAATAATGCCCACTTTTCTTGAAAGGCAAATCTGATCAATATTCCAAATATTCGAAGGATAGTTAACAGGAAAAAGAGGAAAGAAACAAGATCCCATCATTTGCTTTCTTACCAACTGCCTATATTGAAAACTAATATTTGAATTTGTTCAGTTTAAACACAATAATAGTTTCTAAGTCCCTATAAGACAAATGTCCAGCCTAAGTTTCGCATTATTTAGTATCAAAGCTTTGGCTCTTAAAATTAGGTGTTATATAATCTTTAAGAATTTTTTATTCTTTCTTTTTATTTGTGATTTTGTCATTCATCATCCATCTTATCCAATTCTTTTTTATTTAATTATTTCCAATTCATAATTCTTCTTCAATCAAAGTTGTTCCATTTGCCTCTCTCTTATGTTTTTCAGTTAGTTTACATCATTATACATAAAATAAAAATAAAAATCATAATCAAAAGTGCATGTTGAAATCTAACTATCATATATTCCACAACTTGACTATAAAGTGTTCTAGTATGTTATAAAGTGTTCTAATTCTTTCTAAATCTTTTAAAAAGTTGAGTTTCATGTTTGTTACCTTTTAATTTCAATTCCTTTGTTCTTTCTTACTGATTTTGTTAACCTATTAGTAGTTTCTTTTATCCTTGTTACCTTTTTGTTAATTTATCTTCTTTGTTCTTTCTTATTGATCTTAACTTTCATTATCCAAAGTTACTAACTCTATTATTGCATACTAATTTGGTAAAATCATCGATAGAATTATTTGTTACTAATGTTTTCTTTGCATATCCAAACATGAGTTGGTGTAGATAATGCAAAACTCAATCTTAAGTTGTTTGTGAAGGCTATACAAGATTAATTCAAAGTTCTAAACATAAGGTTCGATAATTTAATGTCCTCATCTAGACCTAAATCCTTTAGGAAATACATATTTGAGGAGAGGGAAGAGGAGGATTCTAACTAATGATGAGACAAGTTTTAGGAAGGGTAAAGAGGTTGTTTCAAAACAAGATAGCAATTGAAAGTATTAAGATAAAATTTCACATCTTTCAAAAGAAGAATGATCATGAATTATACTTGGAGAGATGGAGTGTAACAGCTCAGAACACCCACCCACAGATATTGACCGCTTTGGGTTGCCCCTCAGGTCAAATCCCTCAAGGTTTTGCTCTTCCCACACCTAGAAAAATGCGTCTTAGGGGGAGAGATATATATACCCTTATAAGGCATACTTCGTTCTCATCTCTAATCGATGAGAGGCTTGGCCCGAGAGGCAACCCAAAGTGGACAATATCTATGGGTGAGTGGTTTGGGCTGTTATAGAGAGAGATTATGGTAAAACATGTGTTTGATTTTCACAATTACTCTGAGCAAAAAGAAGGTTAAACTAGCCATAGTTAAGTTCACATATTATGCAAGTATTTGATGGGATCAATAGGCGTAAAAATGGTAAAAGACCTATTTGGTTTTAGGAAGAGAGAAAGGAAATGATGCATAAGAAGTTTATACCTGACCATTATTATAGGGGCTTATTTAGAGAGTTAAAAGGTTCAACTTAATGTCTCATGGGCATAAAGGATTACTACAAGGAGATGGATGTAAAGCATCTACCTCTAGATTTATTGGTGGTTTTAATAAATAGGTAGCTAATATAGTGGAATTATATCATTTTGTCAAAATAAAGGACTTGTTGTATAAGGCTATTAATGTAAGGGAAATGCAATTGATGTCTAAAGTGCTTCTAAATATGGTTTAACTTTTCTCTCTTCATAGAGGTTAAATTAGAAGTATAATAAAAAAAATTTCAAGTCCTAAAGATGATGTAAAGGCAAAGGATTCAGTTTTTATTTCTAAAGATAAAATCAAAACTACATCATCTTCTAAATCATGCAATATTAAGTGTTTCATATGCCAAAGATTTGGGCATATTGCTTTCTGCAAATAAAAGAATTAAGATTGTTACAAATAATAAAGACGTAAAAAGTGTTAATTCAACTGATGATGAGATGCAAGTATTGGAGGATATTAGTGACATCAAAGTTGAGGGACCTGTTCGTGGAGATATACTGGTTCTTAGGTGTGCTCTTAATATGCAACCTAAGGAGGATGATATTAAGATCCAACATGAGCACATCTTTTATACTAAGTGCTATGTAAGTAACAAAGTATGTAATCTGATTATTGATAGTGGTTTATACTATTGCCACTATTACCTTATTAGTTAAAAGTTTAAACTTGGCTATATTAAAGCATCCTAAACTATAAAAGTTACAATGGTTGAATGAATATGAAAATATTAAAGTGACAAGGTAGGTGTTAGTGCATTCTCTATTACCAACTACAAAGATAAGGTTCTTCATGACGAGGTGATAATGCATGATAGTCATATATTCTTAGAGCATCCTTGGCAATTTGATAGGAAGGTTACTTATGATGAGTACAACAATAGATACTCTTTTGTAGAAAAGTGAGAAAGAGTATAACGGTTCACAATGAGGCAAAAATTTATGAGTATAAAATACAAACTAGAGAGAAAAGCAAGGAAGTTAGTAGTTTTGTTAGTATTAGTGAGACTAAAGGTGTTATGTTACTGAGGGAAATACTACTTGTACTTTTGTATAAGGATATTGATTTTTCAACTAACAATCTTACCCCCTTCTCTACCTAACGTGGTTGTTTCTTTGTTGTAAAAATTTGCAAATCTATTTCTCAAGGAAATATCACATGTTTTACTTTTTTAAAAAGGTTGAGAATACAAAAAAAAACTTTATTCTTAGTTCATCAATCCATAATAAACCAGCTTATAGAACCAATCTTAAGTAACAAAGGAGATTTAAATGCAATTGGATAAGTTAGTGCAAAAGAGATTTGTAAGGGAGAGTTTTAGTCCATATCTTATGCCTATGATTTTGGTGCCAAAGGAACATGATGCATGTGTGTTTATTGCTAAGCCATTAATAAAATCACCGTAAAGTATACATATTATACCCCTTGGTTAGATAATATGCTTGATGAATTGCATATTTCTTATATGTTTTCCAAAATTGATTTATAGAATGACTATTATCAAGTGCACAAGAAAGAGATTGATGAATTAAATATTACTTTTAATATAAAATATGGTTTATATGAGTAGTTAATAATGCTATTTAGTTTTTTTTGGTAAATCAGAAAAAAAAACCTTATACAAATATAAAAAAGTTATATACACAGCTAGAGATGTTCCAGAAACCACACCCTATGTTCGAGAAACCACACCCTACAAAAGTTTCACAGAGGAGAAACCAAGGTGCAAACATAAAACAAAGAGAGAGACAGCACACCCTCAATACACGCCTCTCGAGCAGCCTGACAGTTCTAAATCCAATACCCTAATACATAATCTCCCCAACAACTAGGAGACTACCATACAATGACCAGCAGCAAAACTACAACAAACAGAAAACCAATGCTACGTCCACAGCCAGTAAACCCCACCAGAAAACACAATCAACTAGCAATTCATTGTTTTTCTCTTTTTCGTGCATAATCAAGTTTCAAAAACTGAAAACAAACTATACATACATCCAAATGTTAGATACAAGCTTCAAAACAAGAGCTCAACCATCAAAATATTATGATTTGTCATAATAGGATAACGTTGGCAAGTGTCTTGCGTTCCATTGCAACAGGACTTATATATGCTTGTTCTCTTATTCTTCCAAGCATGTAGGAACTTATTTGTGTAAGTTGAAGTGGGAACTTGAGCAACTTGGCAATTTCATCCAGGAGCTCACAAAACATACACGTACTAGACATAAGTAGCTATAGAACTGCATATTTAGATGAATGAGTTACTTTAATGTCCTCGTACGTGGATTCCTCTCCTTGACCATACTATTGATCGGAATTTTGCGGCAGTCTGAATGAACCTCCTGCGTAAATCATTTCATAAACAGGTCTTATCCTCATAGTTAGAATAATGCTATTTAGTTTAATTATTGCATATAGCACATTCATGCATTTTTTCATTAGAAAATTTGATATTGTCTAATTTGATTATATTTTAGTGTATAGCAAGAACTTGGATGATCATATTAAACATTTTCATACTAATTTTTTTAAAGTATGCATTTTTCATAGAATCCATTAGTTTTTTAGTTTTACTATGAGTTTGCATAAAATAATATGGATAAAGACAAGATTAAGGAAATTAGGGATTGACTGATACTTTGGAATGCAAATGAGGTAAGGAGTTTTTATAGATTAACAAGTTTAATTAGAATTTTTATGGAAAACTTTAGTTCTATTGCAACACCTTCAAATAAAATTGTTAAAAAGAATGTTGTGTTTAAGTGGATATTGTGCATAAGAAGGATTTAAATACGTTGAAAGATAATTTGACTAATGCACCTTTATTATGTTTTCCTAATTTAGACAAAGCATTTAAGATGGAATGTGATTCATATCAATTTCTTACTTCAATGAAAAACTTATAGGGTAGCATTAAAATATCCTAGTTATAACAAAGAGCTATATGCATTAGTAAGAACTCTACAAATATGGCAACAATATTTATGGCTAAAGGAATTTATAATCAATTATGATCATAAGAGTTTAAAATTTTTTAAATTCTAAGGTAAGCTTAATAAGAGACATGTCAAATAGTTAGATTTTATTGAATCATTTCCTTATATGATTAACCACAAGAATGGGAAAGAAAATGTTGTTGTTGATGTGTAGTCTAAAAGGTACACATTGCTTACTTCATTGCAAAATAAATTTTTTATTTTTATTTTTATTCATTTTATTTTTTTTACCTTTTCTGTCTATCATTTTATTTAGTTTATTACTTTTTTCATCTTCATATGGGTCATTCAGAAACAGTCTTTCTACTAGTTAAGGGTAAGGTTGCATACTACTAGACCACCCTAGATCTTGCGTTTTGTGAAATTTTTTACTGGATTTTTGTTTTTGTTGTTGTTGTTGTTTAAGTCAATGATATTGATTTCATATAAGTGTGAAATGCATGTTCTATATATACATATGGTAAGTATTATAGGCATGATGGTTTTTATTTAAAAAGACAGAATTGTGTAAGCGTATGTGTTCTTTATATGAATTATTAGTTAGAGAGACCCATGAAGGTGGTTTATTGGGACATTTTGGTGCGTAAAAATAATTTAAATATATTGTATAAACATCTTTGTTGGCCTAACATGAAATACTATGTGCAATTTATTTGTGATACGTGTATAACATGTGATCAAGCAAAATCTAAAGTAATGTCGCATAGTTGGTATACACCTTTACATATACCTACTAAACTTTAGATTGGCATATTTATAAATTTTTATTAGGTTTACCTAAGCCTCTAAGTGGTAAAAGATAGCATATTTGTTGTTGTTGTTGTTGATAGGTTCAGTAAGATCGAACATTTCATAGCATGTTTTAAAAACAATAATGTTGCATATATTATTGATTTATTTTTAAGAAAATAGTTGTTCGCATAAATTACCTAGAACTATAGTAAGTGGTAGAGATGTTATTATTTGTTTATTTATTTTTAATAAAATAGTTGTTCGCATAAATTTCCTAGAGATATAGTCAGAGGTAGAGATGTTAAGTTTTTAAGCCATTTTTTGTGTACTTTGTGGAATAAGTTAGGCATTAAACTCTTTATAAAATTATTATGGCACGTGTTAAAAATGGATAGACAAATTGAAAGAGCTAATATAAAATTCACTACTTTCTTTATGTGTTGTCATTAAAAAGAACTTAAAATAATAGAAGAAGTGTGTATCCAATGTTAGGGATTTGCATGCCAAGGTTCTTGCTAACACAAAGAAAAAAAAGAGTAATATGTAAAGCAAGGCAATAATGTAGCACCCCACTCCCGCAGGACCCAAACCCGATATCGTGGGTGATATCTGAGTCTGTGCCTCACGAGAGTGGTATGCTAGAGCATTCAAATACAGTCAAACACTCAGTCTAAATCATATTTTCCATAACAAAATCACAGTTAGGCACATATACTGGGAAATGTCATGAATGCATGTACAGTCATTTTCATATGCAAATTTCTCTATTCACGTGTAGGGTACGCATGAATATTTCAAAACAATTCTAAACACCTTTATCCCTTTCCAAATTACTATTCTACCCTTTCCATCGGGGGTGGAATGTTACAAATAAAGAGGATATAAAGGTTGTTTTTGAACTTGGAGATTAGATTTGGGTTCACATATATAAGGAGAGATTTCCTGTCTAAAGAAAGTCTAAGTTATAGAATAAAGGAGATGGACCTTTTCAAGTATTGGAAAGGTTCAATAACAATGCCTACAAACGGGATTTACTACACAACTATGATAATATGAGTGCTACTTTTAATATTATTGATTTATCATTTTATGTTGAAGATGATTTGAGAATGGATCATTTCAGGGATAGGGAATGATGGAGATTAGCTTACACCAACATTTATTTCTAACCATTTTTATGAGTCATTACAAAGAATTGGAGGTCAAATGGCTAGGCAAAAACCAAGCATATGAAGGTAGCTTTGTAGGATTAATTATAAAGATGCAAAAAGAGGAGGCTGTTCAAGAAGCATCATATGTATTGTTATGATCGATCACTTTTCTATATATTATTGAAGATGGAATATGCTTAACACATAAGGAACAAGGCTTGGAGAAATTTGAATAATGAGAAAACAAAATGTAACCGGCACTTGTGACATCTTAGTTTTTGGCACCAGTCTTTTGGTTTGCAAATTGGAGAAACATAAACAAACTAATGTCAGAGTAAACTTGTAACCAGTTTTAATCCATAAAAAATACTCATAAATTTTTAAAACAAAATCAGTATCAGAATGCTTTACACCAGACATATAGGATTAAATGATTTACTTTTATTGATTTTTAGGTTTATGTTTATTTACAGATTAACTTTTTAAAGTTTTGTAGTTATTTCCTATTTAGATTATGATACAAACTTTCTTTTCTTTTAAGACTCTAACTCTTAGGCATTTTATGCCTATAAAAGGCATATTATTGATATAATTTAAAGTTATTCATAATAGAAATCCAATTAAGAGTTTTCTTCATTTTTATGAGAATTTTTACTTGTTATTTGACAAAAACTTAATATGATCTTATTAAGGCAATTTGAGGTGATCAAAAATCATAATTTTAGTTCTAATTAGCGAGTTTAGTTAGGGTTGATTTTTTCTTTCTTGATTTAAGGTTGATCATAGAGTTCTAATTTCTTGTAAAAAAGGATTTAAGTAATATTTAGTGTCAGGTTTGCTTTATAATGATTATGTTGAAGAAGGCATAGCTCAAGGTTCTTGGTAAACTTATGTATATCAACAATCAAGTAAAGAAGGTGAGCCTAGTGAAGTATAAGTGTCATCTTCATTTATAAGATTAATAAGAATAAAAAAAAGTAAAACCTCAAATATAACAGTATATTACTATAATAGAAGAAACAAATGCAAAAGTACTCAAGACTTTTGAGGAAACATCTCATAATTTAAAGTGGAGTAAAGTTACGAAAGAATAAATTGCTTTATTATAATGAAATTAAACTTAGGAGATAATGCCATAAATGGGTTTCTTGCAAGTGGATTTATAAAATAAAACGGTGTACTAATGGATCAATTGAGGGATATAAGGCTTGTTCGGTAGCTCAAGGATTTTTTTAGCAATATGGAATAGATTATAATAACCACTTAGTTCAGTTGTAAAGCTTCCAATCGCACGAGTCTTATTAGCACTTGCAACTAGCAAAAGTTGGAACTTGTGGTAAATATATGTGAAGAATGTATTTCTACATGGAGAATTGGATAACGAGATCTACATGACACGACTAATGGGATTTCAAAATCAAGATCATCGTAATTATGTGTGTATAACATTTAGAAAGTGCTCTATGAACTAAAACAAGTACCAAAGGCTTGGTATGATAAGATTGCTAATTTTTTTACTTATAGTGGTTATTTAATAATATGCTAATTATATTTTTTTTCTGAAAAGTGATTCTGATTTGTTTGTCAAAGTAACGGATGAAAACTAGTTTAATACGCTATTGTATGTAGATGATTTAACAACTAGTGATTTGTGATGAAGCAATCTATCAAACACGTATAATTTATCAGCTTGTTTGATGAAAGAACTTATACAACTTAAACACTTTTTTAGTATAGAGGTTGAGCATACTCAAAAAAAGGAATATTTCTTCATTAACAAAAGTATTCCAATGATTTGTTGATAAAGTTTGGAATGCTTGATAAAACAATAACAGCAACATCAATCAGTAAAAATCTTACTGACATATAGGGTTTGGGGAGGTCCAGTAGTACGTAGCCTTATCCATAACTAGTAGAGAGGTTGTTTCCAAATAACCCACATAAAAATAAAATAAATCAATACTAATAATAATAATAATAATAATAATAAAGACTAAGTAGGAAAAAAGCTTAGGCTAAATCCCTAAGAGGTTAAGTACTACATATTTAAAAGTGAAGGCTAGCTACAAGAGGAAAATGTTAAAAGATGTAAGAGAATGATAAGGATCTCTTTATAAGAGATCCTTTATCTGTATCTTAATATGCCAAAGTTTTCAGGTCATGTCCTTGATAAGTTCTAACAAAGATCATTCTTGATCACCTCCCCCTATTTCTTCTTAGGCCTTCCTTTTTTTCTCTTACAATCTCTAAGTATAATCTTCTCACATCTTCTCACTGGAGCGTCTGTGTACCTCCTCTTAACATATCCAAATTACCTAAGCCTTGTCTCTCTTAATTTTTCAATAATATTAATCACTGTTAATTTGTCCCTTACCATTATATTCCTAACATTATCTCTTCTAGTAAGGTTGTACATTTAACAGAGCATCCTCATCTCTATCATCATTAGCTTATGACTATGTAACTATTTAATAGGCCAACACTCTACCACATAAAACATGGCCAGCCTAATCTCTAAATGATATAATTTACCTATAAGCTTTAGTGGTATCTTCTTATCACTTAAAACTCTTGATGCACTTCTCCATTTAAGTCACCATGATCTGATTCGATAAAATATATCTTCATCAATCTCTCCATTACTTTGGATGATAGATCCTATATACTTAAAACACTCCTTTTGCTATATAAATTTTGAACTAATCTTTACCTCCATATTAGTAGCCACCCTATGCCCCAAAAAGTTACACTCCATGTACTCAGTCTTAGTCTTGCTCAATCTAAAGACCTTTGACTCTAGCATATCTCTCCAAAGTTTAAGTTTGACATTGACACCTCTTTTATCTTATCTACTAAAATAATATCATTAGCAAACAATATACACCAAGGCATATCCCCTTGGATATTCTTATTAAACTTATCAATCACTACTGCAAAAAAAAAAGGGGCTCAAAGAAGAGCCTTGGTATAGCCCAATATCAATAAAAATTGCTCTGTTTCTCTTCCTATCGTCTTTACCATATAATAATCTATTAATATTTAGAGATGTAAAGCTTTCCCTATATTATTCTATTAATCTTCTAAGGAGATGTAAAGCTTCTGTTGTAGATCTCCCTAGCATGAAGCCAAACTGGTTTCCGAGATAGAAGCATCCTTTTTCACTCTCTTCTCAATCACCTTTTCCTATAACTTCATGGTGTGACTACGTAATTTGATGTAGCTATAGTTGTTACAGCTTTGGATGTCCCGTTTGTTCTTATATAAAGGAATTAACATACTAAATCTCCACTTATCCAATATTTTGGCTGACTTTAGGATCCTATTAAAAAGCTTAGCTAGCCAAGTAATACCCTCTTCGCGTAGGCTCTTCCACATCTCTATGGGTATCTCATCAGGTCTTATTTCCCTTCCACTCTTCATCTCCCTCATTTTTTTTAATTTCTTCCCTAGTAATTTGATGGCATTATGTAAAGTTACAAAACCTTTCGGATGTGCTAAGGTCACCTAAATAGATGTTATCCTTTACACCTTCATTAAAAAGCTATAGAAGTACCTTTGTCATTTTCTCTTAATGTCATTTTCAACTACAAGCACCCACCTTGCTTCATCTTTTATACAACGAACTTGATCTAAGTCTCTCGCTTTTCTTCCTCTAGCTCTTGCTAACTTAAAAATATCATTTCTCCATCTTTAGTATCCAATAGTTGGTATAGTTTCTTGCAAGTGCTACTTTTAACTTTTGAGATTATCTTCTTTGCCTCTTTCTTTGTCAGTTTATAACTTTCTCTATTACCAAGTCTCTCCACCTCTGTCGTGATATCTAATAGAGCTTTATAGACATTCTTTTTTATCTTAAATTTTTTCTTCTACATCTTCATTCCACCATCGAGACTCCCTCTTACTACCCCTAGGCCCTTTAGAAACATCCAAAGTCTCTATAGCTGAATTCCTTAAAAGAGTTGTCACTATCTCTCTTATAGGTAGCTTAATCTACTTAAGTTTTACTTAACCTGATATCTTTTATGTAGTTCGTGTGATGAGTTGATTCATCCAAAGTCCAAAAGAAGTCTCATATTTCAAAAGAATTCAAAGATATGAGAAGAATACCATTTACTATGGTATTATGTACAAGAAAGGTGAGGACTACAGTGTTGTTAGTTATTGTGATGTTGATTATGAATGAGATCATTGTTGGACCCCACACCCCATCGACCATTCGGTGTTTGGGGGTGATACCCCGACGTGTGTTTGCGGGTGATACCGCGGCATCCAACACAAATTGGTATTGTCCTCTCTGGGAATAGAACTCGCGACCCCTCAAGGCTCAAAGGTGAGAGGCGT
>JAOSBM010000006.1:27149179-27159455 GCA_027568955.1 Erythroxylum tenue
ATATATCCTTGAACCAACTCCATTATAAGTGGGAACTGTAGGTAATGATTGCTATTAGGAAATCTAAGGGATTTGAGGAAGAAAATTGATTTTAAAAGCATGAATACCCCCTTTATGAAGGAATTCCTATGCTTCTTAGTACTTAACCTCAGAATAAACACAAAGATTTAGGTGCTGGTGATCTAAACACAATTCTAGAGGAAGTTACCTCTACTGGTAATGAGAAGAGACTATGTAGAAATGCTAAGAGTAAGGCTCAGAATATTCTTATGCACTAATCCTCTTTCGATGTCGAATTTAGCTTGGAATGTTAGGAGTATCAATTCTCTTAAGAAGCAACAATTATTTTTGACTTTTTTATTATTAGGAAACTTGTGATGAATGGTCTATTTGAAACTAAAATAAATCAAATCAAGCTTAAGGAGTGCATATGGTTATTTGGTTACTCGTAGACTATTTTTTACCAACTACCAAAGCCATTTAAATGTAAAAATTATTATAACCTATAAACTTGATATGATAAAAATACATATTCGAGGTACGCAACACAACTCATACATTTGAAAATTGAATTAATTTAAAGTTTTATAATCTTTATTATCACTTATGTTGCTAATCTTGTATTTTAAAGAAATTGACTTTGGGATGATCTCAAAAGAATTCATCCCTCCATACTAACTCCCCGGATCCTCTTGGATGAATTCAACAACATTTTATATACTCATGAATTTGAGGGCTATAATTTATATTTAAGTCATAATAAAGATGGGTTTTAAGACTGTACGAGTCAGATTAGTGTAACAAGTCTAATTTATAATGAGAACCGCTTTACCTGGTTTAATAATTAACAAGGTAAATGACTAATTAGGAAGAAACTAAGTCATGCCTTAGTTAATACAACTTGCTTAAACCAAATTCCTTTGATCAAAGCTCTTTAATAGCCAACTCTTCTCTAAATATTCTATAATTGATGTTCAAATTGACACTTACATAAGCCAAGGGAAATTTCTCTTCAGGTTTAATAGTTTTTTATTAAACAAGGAGGGTTTTAAGCTTGTAGTTATTAAAGGAATGCAATCCCCTTTAATTGGTTTTGAAACTTTCAAATGCATAATAAAAATCTAAGTGATCAATGAAGAGCTTAAGAAGATGATAAGTAGATAGCTGATAATAACCTAATGGACATTCAAACCACAATAGCTATTCTTATCCAAGCTTAAATTAAACTCTTTGTTAACCTTAATAATGCCAACCTAATGTAGAAAAAAAATTGTTTTGTAAACATGTATCAATGCCCTTGAAAACCATATATACCCCACCAAATAAAGATATAGAGTGTAATGGCTGAGGGATGGTAATAAAAACACAAGCTCTTTAATAATGATATCCTTTTCAGATGAACCATAAAAAATATAACCTCGCTAGAGCAAGCATAGAAGAAGCTCTACATAGTCTTAGCCCCCTAAGGCACATGGACCCGATGGTTTAAATGCTCTATTTTACCATAAAGTTTAGCACTATATTGGTGACATGAATACCAAGTCTATTATGAAACTCCTCTCTAAAGGCAAGATCATAAAAGTAAACACAACATTTATTTAATTCCTAAAAAATCAAATTCCTTACCTCTATTGGACTATAAACCTATTTCTTGTTATAATGTCCTCTATAAGATAATGTAAAAAAATGATTGCGGTATGACTGAAAATGACTCTCAGTTCAAATTTACATCGAACTTATGAAACTTGCATCCAATGAAGGAGTATTGATGCTAATATTCTCCTAATGCATGAGTTGTTCAAAGATTGTTAAAGAAATAAAGCTATTAAAAGTTATGTTATTAAAATTGAAAAACTTTTGATTTTATTGACTGGAGATTTATCATTTAAGTAATGAAGGCCTAGGTTTCCTTAGAACCTTTATCAACTTGATCAAGCTCTGTATAATAATAACCTCTTTCAACATTCTAGTAAATGAGGAACAAACTGAGTTGTTCAAAAGAAGTAACGGATTAACGTAAGGGGACCCCTTATCATGTTATCTCTTCACAATTGGCATTATAGTGCTTTCGAGGTTGATTGAGAAAGAATCCTATATCATAAGGAGATTTAAATTCCATTACAAATGCAAAAAGTATAAACTCAATCATTTTGCCTTTATTGATGATTTATTTCTCTTATGTAGAGCAAATGAAACCTTTACAAGGACTCTTCTCTTAATATTTTATAAGTTCAGTGAGGTTTCATGCTTGAAAACTAACCGAAACAAGAGTTGCTTTTATATCTCTTTATATAACTTTCAATTTGTTGAGCATTTTAATAAGTATTACAGGTGTTAGGTTAGATAATCCCCCTTTTTAAATACCTTATGATTCTGATAGATACTAAGAGGATCAATTATGGAGATTGTCAGCCCCTACTTGACTCCATCTTAAAAAGAATTGGTTGTTAGAATAATAGAAGTCTATCTTATGCAGGCAAGTTTTAACTAGTTATCTCGTTATTGATCAATCTTTATGTTTATTAAAGTTCCCATCTTTGTCACCCTATAAACATAACTAAAGCCATTGAAAGGATTTTGAAAAACTTCCTATGGACTAGATAAGTCAATAATGCTACCAAAGCTAAATTCAACTGGTTTAATTTCTACACTCTAAACGATGAAGGGATTTTGGTATTAATTTCATTAAATCTGACCAAAATGTTACTCCCTCCGATTCATAATAAGTGTCGTTTTAGATACATTTTAATTATTCAAAATAAGTGTCATTCTTGACTTTGTATGCATGTTTATAATTTTACTTCTAAAATTAACCTTTAATTTCTCTCTCATCTTAATTACACAGATCATAATTTCAAGGCAATTTAATATGCAATTTCTCTCACATGCTAATCTCATCTTATCAACCATTTATAACTTCGCGAGAATCACGAGGTAACTTTATGGGAGTATTAATAAGGGTATATCTATAATTTCATTAACTTTCTTAATAAGCGTGCATTTTTCTAAAACCTAACTTATTATGAATCGGAGAGAGTATTATTTAAGCGAAATTGGAAGCTTTTAATAGGCAAGGAATCTTCATAAGTTAAATGGATCCATGTTTACTTCCTTAAAGGTGAAAGCTTCTAGAGCTTTAAACCTAAAACTAACTTCTCATGGACCTTACTTTGGCTTCTAAATCGAAGAGACTTAATTTCCCTATAAATTAAGTGCATCATTGGGAATGGAAATATAAGATCTTTCTAGTTTGACAATTGGTATAATCAAGGTTGTCTTCATAATCAGGGTTGTCGTCACAAGGTGCCAACTTTCAGTTTTATTAGGCATATTCTCTCGAAGAATGCGTTGATAAGGAAAGTGATTCAAGGAGGATCTTAAAGTTGTGATCTTAAAGGATTCTCCAACATAATAGAGAATGCAATTGTTTATAATCCCAATCCATATAAAGAAGATGTTACGGTTTGGAAGGCATATAACTTAATCATTTTCACTAACAAAACTTGCCTTAATATTTTCAAAAACATTAATCCTAAATTTTCTTGGAGGAGCTTAATATGGTGTGAAATCGATCTCCCAAAATGCTCTTTCATCTTATGGCTAGTTGCTTAATAAAAACTTAAAAACTTAAGGATAAAATTAAAGGAATATTAGTGGAACGTTTCTGCTCCCTCTGCAATATTGAATATGAGTGGGTTAAACACCTTCTCTCTATATGCAATTTTTTTAATGTCATTTGGAAGCATTCTTTGGCATTATGTGACAGATAATATGATGAAGATGAATAGAAGAAAGTTCTTGATTAGGTAAGCAATGTCAAGTATAGCTCTAAAAGGGATCAAAAACTATTCAAAACCATTGTTAGATGTTGTCTTTATACCATCTAGAAAGAGAGGAACTCTAGGATTTTTAGATAATTAGATTGATATACATAACTTAAAGCTTATCACATTAAGCTCGATTAAAGGTATAATTATAATGAAAAGAATTAGCAATCAGATTAGGACTAAAATGGGTTTAAGACGGAATATTTTGTAAATTGAGCTATTTGTATTTCAAAACTCAATGTTCCTAGCTCTTTTTTCTTGGTTCTAATTGGATATTTGTTAATACTTAGTAATCATGTTTTTATACCTTGAAATGTTGTTTTTTTTTCTTCAACTAGCCTTTTTCCCATATGGAAAGAAAGGAACTCTACGATTTCTAGAAAGTCAAATTGACATACATAACCTAAAGCTTAACATATTGAATTGGATTAGAAATATAATCATCGCGAAAGGAACTAATAATCAACTCAACGCTAAAATGGGTTTAAGATGGAATATTTTATAAATTGAGTTGTTTGTATTTCAAAACTCAATATTCTTAGCTCCTTTTCTTTGGTTCTAATTGGATACATTTGAATTGTAATCCTTAGTAATCGAGCTTCTATGCCTTGAGATGTTGTCTTGCTTCCTTCAGAACTAGCCCTTTTTTGCAATGAATTTTAAGCCCCCTTTTGCAATGAATTTAAATTTAAATTTTTTAAATAAGATAGAATAATAACCCTCTAAATAAATAATAAACTTAACTTATTTCAATTAAATTGAAATAAATTATTTTAATTAGGAAACACCTCCTTTAATTACTTAAGAAAATAATTTTCTTAATTTTAAAGGGTCCAATTAATTACTAATTCTAATATGATTGAAATATAATTAATTTTAATTTTAAAAAATAATTTTCTACAATATTAATTAGATATAAATTTAATTATTAATCTTAATATAATTTAAAATATTAGTAATCATTGTAATTGTAATAGGATTAGTTATGATTGTGTTCCATTTTATTTCTAATTATGTTATAATGAAATTGTATTGAATTTGAACAATGTAAGGGTTGATATTAATTTCATGTATATTATGAAAATTTTTATTTTGAATATATAACTAATATATAATAGGTATGTTGTATAACAACTCATAATGAATATGTTGTATATGATTAACAAAATTTGCATATGAATTATGTAACTCAATTGTAAAAACAATTCTACTATATATTACCAATTTACAATGAATAAATTGTAGTATAACAACTCGTAATTCATATAATGAATAGGTTGTATATGAATAACAAATATAGCAATTATGTAATGAAGGAAAAACAATAGTACTATATATAACCAATACACAATGAATAATTTACTCGTTGCATATGTTGTCAAATATGGAAACAAAAGGCAATGTAAGAGAGATATTGACATAAAGAGAGAGAGAGGTTGTGTAACAAATCATATTGATTAACAAAAATATTTACATTGTATGTAAACAACACAAACATTCGTATATATACAACACAAATATGTATACATTATATGAATACAACTAATCGACGTTTGCTTCATTTGTACTTGACTGTGTAAAATCATGTTGTGATGATGAAGTCAATGAGGTTCTCCTTTTACTTTCTTCAACTTGTAAATGTTGTGAAGTAATAATATACGTCCTCCGAATCGTAAACACCTTGGTTGAAATGATAATTGAAACGTGCATGGGTCAACATCTCCAAACTGGTTTATATTGGCATCTGCAAGTGTACCAACCTACAAAATGGAAGAATAAAATATTACAAACACATTTTTTAATTATTTAAAGTTAGGCAAATTGATAAAAAAACTTAAAGTTAGACAAATTGATAAAAACGCTTACAATATTGCTTTGTTGACTTAGTCCAACATTACTATTAACTAAATTCCTACCACTTAATTGTAGTTATAACGAAAACATCTTTGTCAGTAATTAGTATAAATAATAAGTAATATAAAACCAAAAAAATTATACCTATAAAGATCCCTCTGTTCTAAACTGGTAAATATAATTATATACATTAGTAACTGCATGTTTGTAAAATTGTATTCATATGATTGAAGTAACATGTACACACTGTGAAGAAGCCACATCATGTTGACTTGATGTGTTGTTGCTACATTTTCTGGAGTTATGACCTTGAAGACCACATTTTCGGAATTTATGCACTTGCCCTTTCTGCCTCAATTTGCTTGGATTTTTCAACTTCTTTGGCTCATCTTGCTATTTTCTTCTTACAATTTTCAATCTACCGAGCATAACTCTTTTAGGTGGAGGATTTATCAACTCAGCATCACTTAAAGGCTAGAAATTTCAACTCGTATTAGTTGTAACACATGTTCATACAACTTAGTAATCAACCATTCTGATAGCAAGAATCACCGAATGTCTCAACCCTTTTTCTTGAGTGATGGATTGCACTAATTGCATGCTTGCATGGATATCTATATAGGTCCCATGCCTAACAACTATATATATGTTGTCTACCAATCTTGACAATATGCTTCCCATCATCCTTTAAAATTTCATTACCACCATCTCCATTGCATTCTTCTTTCTTGTTCTTCTCTAACTTTTTCATTATGTTTGGTGTTATATCATGCTTCCACCCAAGTACAAAATGTTTCCTCTCAATATGCCTCCTTGTAACTGTTATTCTAATAGTCTCTAACATACTAATCACTGCCCTCTCCCTAATTGGTAAAATCTACCCATTGAAGGTTTAAGATTGATAGCATCTGGCTCATCTCTCTTTTGGATACTCAAGCAACACTGCAGCACATCTAGGGCTTATTTTGTAAAGCCTCTTTAGTTATTCATCGAAATCGTGAATATAAGTTGACCAAGCACAATTCCAAACTACCTTCTTAGTTCCTTTCCCTTCCAATTCGCAAACCAATTGTGATATATATGTCTTGCAAACATATGGTGATTTGTATTAGGCAAAGTGTCCTCAACAGGCCTGACTAATCCCTACAACAAATACAAAAGATATAAGATCATATTTCATATAATTTCCTTCAATCCCAAATATGTTCACATACCTTCTGCATATTAGATATAACTGTAATTCCTTGACCATTTTATAATTCCAAATCGGTTGATAACAAATTCATGAACCAAGTCCATGAGTATGTGTTTTCCACCTCTACAATTGCCCAAGCCAATGGAAGCATTCCTCCATCACCATCCCCACCAACTGCACTTAACAATTGCCCTTGAAATTATATCTTCAGGAAGTATCCATCAATCCCAAAAAATAGTCTTAAATGCTTCCATCCTCTTTTCATGGCGTAAAACACATATACAATCTTTTGAACTACAAGAAAATATAAAGAAGTATTAATATACTACATAACAAAACATAATGAAGTACAACATAAACTTTATAACATAACATACCTGTAGCAATGAGCTCTCTTGATTTCTTGAAATTATAACTCAACTGTTGACCCAGGATTGCTTACCTTTAACTCGTGTACATATCCTTGCAACTTTGCATATTCAGCAATAAAAGTTGTTGCTCTCTCTTTCCTCAATCTCTTCTTTGCTCTTCTACATATGCTTGAATTTACAAAAAATTGAGCTTCTCTCTACATTCTTCCACCATTTTCATCATTGTTATACTAGGTTTCTCCAAAATTTTATCCTTGAAGTGTCTCATCAAGAATTTTGCAGAAACTATTTTAAGTTTGTTTGTAGTAAAGCAAGTGTGAGTAGTATTATATGTTTTCACCCTGTAACATCGCTCATTCTTATCATATGCAGCATATAAACCCATAGGCATCCATCCACATAAACATACCTAATCTGATTACTCTCACACTTTTTCAACCTAATGTTCTATCCTATACTTACTACATAATCGAAAATAATATCTTTAAATTCTTTTGCAGTCCTATACTCCATTTATAACCTCCACTCATGTCCAACCTTTGCAGGATTATCCTTAAAAGTTAAGCTGGGTCTATGTAAAGATTCACCTACCTCCACTCTACTAGGATATTCATTAGTGCTAATAGGTCTACCACAATCTGACGAATCAATTTATGTTGGATGGTGGTCATATGGAATGTCAACATAGTAGTTTGATTCAAACTGTGCACTCTGTTCCTCCACATTCTCATCTGTTTTTGCACCTTCTCCCTCCGAATTCTCATCCATTTATGCACCCTCTCCCTCCACATTCTCATCCGTTTTTGCACCCTGCCCCTCCATGTTCTCATCATCATCATCAATAGCATGGATAGGTGTGTGTCTACATGATGAGTTACATATACATCAACAATCTCATGTATTTGCATTAGGTTTGCTAGCCTAATATAACTTTCATATGAGTCGATAAATTTCAATGAGTCCTTAAAGTTTAAATCAGGTTCTCTATAATATGCCTTATCAATTTTATTATACCCTAACTCTATTCCCGTCACATTTTTTTGTCTATAACTAACAAAATCAACATCAACTTTGTCAACTGTAGCAATATCCTCACCAAAATATGTCAATTCAGGATCCAACATAAAATTTCCACCATGAAAAATCTGTATACTTCCATATTAATCCATTAAAACCTACAAACTTAAGCATACACACAATTTTTAAAAAAATGCACTGATTCAAAAAAACAACATGGTCACTATCATAAAATGTTCATAACTCCATTGATGCACTATAGTTAATCCTTGTAGATTTCAATAATAATATATTTGCTTTATAAGTTAAAGGGGATCTTAACTTAAGGGAACCATAAAGCATGTAACTTATTTAATTGGTAATTGTAAGAGTTTTTCAAGGATTATCATAAAAATAATTCTATCAGGAACTACTCTATAAAGATTGATTTCCATAAAGCATGTAATTTATTTGATTGGCAATTCATGTTACAATATCTATATGAATCCCTCTATTCGTTTACTAAATTGAGTAATGCATCACTATTTATTAACGGTGAGGTTATACATCTTATTAAAGGAGCTAAAGGAATCATATAAGGTGATCCCTTTCCTTTTGTTCAATTTTTACATTGAAGTTCTTACAAGGCTAACTAATCATAATATAAGGCAAGGGGACAACTTTATGTTTTGTAGCATGTTTAAACAATTGGGAATTTTTAGTCTTTCCTTTGCTAATGACCTTATTCTTCTTTATGGAACTAACCCTAACTTAGTTTCTTGTCTAATCAACTCTCTTAACTCCTTTATTGAACTCTCAAGTCTGACTATCAACAAAGATAAAAGCCACCTTATGGTTTCAACAAGTACTGAAAATTTATCTCTTTAAGCTTATTAAAACTTCTACCATTAAGAGGATCTCTTATAATATATGATGCAAAAGAGAAATGAGCATTAGAGTAACAATGGTCTTTCATTTACTGTTAAGGTACAACTTATTATCTTTATTTAGAACAACTTGCATGTTTATTGGTCCTACCACCTAGTTTTACCTAAGAGAACATTTAAAGGCAATAAGAAACTCTCAGGAATTTTTTGTGGACTAATGATGCATATAAATAGACTTATGCCAAAGTTAGCTGGAAGGAAGTTTGTTTACCTAAAAATGAAGGGGGTTTAGGAATCTCATAAATTCATCTACAGAATAAAGTGATGTTTGCTAAAAGACTATGGAGATTTCTTATTAAACAAAAGTCATTAAAAACTAAGGAAACATTTAAAGGCAATAAGAAACTCTCAGGAATTTTTTGTGGACTAATGATGCATATAAATAGACTTATGCCAAAGTTAGCTGGAAGGAAGTTTGTTTACCTAAAAATGAAGGGGGTTTAGGAATCTCATAAATTCATCTACAGAATAAAGTGATGTTTGCTAAAAGACTATGGAGATTTCTTATTAAACAAAAGTCATTAAAAACTAAGGAGTTATTTTTCTTGGATAATGCATCACCTCTTCAAAATGAGGGACAAATTGCATAATGAATTCAAGCTCAAGATAAGGAATGGTGAAGATATATGGTTATAATTTGATATTTGAGGTGATCTTGAACCTTTGTATTAGTTACCAAACTTCCAAGACTTTGACTTTTGTTTTTAGAGAGAACAGAAGTTTAAAGTACTAATCAATGGGAATAAGTGATCATGCGATTGAAGAGGTTATGCCTCTTTTATAAGTAATATTCCTTCCTACAACCCTAACTCTCTCATAACTACTATATTCGTTTAAAGGGGAAACTCATCAGGGATATTTACTAACAATTACGATAAATATCTTTTTAGATTTCATGGCCCTAAAGCCAAATGGTAATGGTTTGTTTAGTTTAAGGAAAGTATCTCAAAGATCTCATTCATTATCTAAATATCACTGAAATCCTCTCTCATTTATATCAAATCCTCTCCGTAAACTTTGTAACTTGATACCTGAATCCATTAACCATCTCCTCTTTAAATGCTTATATACTATTGCTCTTTAGTT
>JAOSBM010000006.1:27163921-27182819 GCA_027568955.1 Erythroxylum tenue
GGTTTAGATAGTTTAAGAATGTTATGGGATTGGATTTTCTAAAGTTAATTTTAGTGATTATGCCCATTATGATGTTCGATTTTGGAGGTTTATTAATTAAGGATTTTTTTGTCTTGAATTAGGAATTTAAGTGAGGCTTTGGAAAAATTGATGCTTTGGACAAGTTTCAAGCAAGGATATGAGGTGGGTACCATGTTTATAATTTTAATTATAAACCATATATATGTTTTCGAAAAATCAAGAAGATGAAATGTTTTCAAAACAATAAGATAAAGTATTTTCAGATTCATGGTTTTGAATGATTTGAAGACATTGCAATAATTGTTAAATACATTGTGTTTGAATAATTTCATAATTGCTATAATTGTTGCATTCTTTGAATGATTGAGAATATGCTATGTGAATTGGATTGATATTGTGAAATTTTGAATGAAAAAGTGTTGGAAGATGACATGATATGAAAATTAAGTTTCGAAATGTGCCTTCGGGAGTTCCGATTTTCAAGTATAAATTATGTGTTATGTGGGTTTGGTTAAGTCCCATAAGTATAAGTCAAGTGCACTTGTCTCCTTTTTATAGGCTTCACCCGCCTGCCCGCTAGTGGCATTGGAGCTCTGATTTTGGACTCCCATAAGTTCACGGCTACACTGTACTGCTCTGCGGGAAAGTGTAGTACGTTCTGTTCACGGCTGCACAGGACCGCTATGCGGGAATGTGCAGTACGTTCCATTTTGGACCGACCCAAACCAATTCTGACGTGTTTATGTGTCTTTGAAAATTTGTGATGTGTTATATGTTTATGTGTGTATTAAGATGTTGCATTCACGTTTTGAAATGGATCACGAATTGAAATCTGAGAATTTTAAGAAGAGAGCATTTGAGGTTTTCAACCGTGAAATTTTTGACTTAGATTATGAATGTTTTGCAAAGTTGGAGAAATAAGCATTTTGGCAAAAGTTTGTAAAAAAAAGATTTTTGTTTATTTTCGATTTATAAACATGTTATCCACGAGCTATAAGCTCACCCCCTTTCATCCCCATCTCCAGGTATCGAACAGGAGATCGGATGAAGGAAAGTCAAGATATTTGTTCGACCTTGCTTATTTTGTGTTTTGAATAATTAGGCTTTTAGTATTGATCTGTATATGGCTTGGAATGCCATTAAGATTGTTGTAAGCAATTATTTTCATGATATGTATGAATTATGAATTTGTGTATCGAATTGAAATATGAATGTGACTTGAATATGGGTATGATTATGTGTTTGAATGTGATATGGGTCCCGGACAGGAGGTCCGATGAGTTGTATGGATGGATTGGATTTATTGAAGTGTTTTGTATGAGTTTGATTGAGAATAAATAGAATGAAAGAAAAAAAATTTACACCGATTCGGATTGGTTTAGTCTTAAGGTTTTCAACGCGACGTTTTTGTAAAATATTCATTATCGGATGTCGGACTTGCTTTCGATTTCTTCGATTCCAAGATTTTTTGTAAATCCGTTTGTTGTTTTGTATATCCGTTTATTTGCTTCCGATTCGATTCTTTCGCCTTATGTTTCCGCTGCGGCCTTTGAGCTTCTCCGCTCTTTGTTATTCGTTTTGCTTTGGGCCCTTCGTTTTCGCTTCGTTCGATATGCATTTCGCTTTTGTCTCCGATTTTCTTTCGTTTGTATTCCGTTCTTCTGGTTTTCGGATGTGATTTCTTTCGTCTGTTTTTGCTTTGTTTCGCTATTTTTAGTTTCATTTGTTTTACGTTTTTCCGGTTGGGGTCCGGTTCCCAAATCAGGTCCCAACAACTGCTACCAACACCAAATTCAAATTCCAATTGGAAAAATAATTCGACTTCAAAATCCAAAGGTCCTTATCAGATATGTGGACATAGAAATCATACTGTAAACAAATGTCATCGTCGCTACCAATGCCTAAATGAAAATCAAAATCAGAAATAAACCTGTTACCCACCACCAATGGCCAATTACTCTTACAATTGTCCATCACCCTCACCCTATTATCCTTCACCTCATCCAATGATGAATTACTACCCACCCCCTCCACCATTAGCAAACTACTCCACTACATCACCTTCCATAAACCATTGGCACCCTAACACTACAGCCAATTACCATGTCACACCTGATATTCAATCATTGAGCGCTGCTACTGAATATCAGGGTAATGAACATCTTCATGTTGGAAATGGTGTTGGCTTACCGATTTCTCACACTGGTACGATTACCATTCCCTCTTCCAATGGTCCACTCAATTTAAAAAAATACCCTTTGTGTTCCTAAAATGATGAAAAATCTTTTGTCTGTTCAGAAATTCACCACTGACAATTGTTGTTTCTTTGAATTTTGGCCTTGCTGTTTTTTTGTTAAGGATTAGGTCACCAAGAAGATTCTTCTGCAAGGTCCAAGTGAGGATGGTATCTATTCTCTTAGACCACCCTTGAAGTCCGCCATGACAGCCACTGTTCCTTCGTTTTTCGATTGGCATTCTACCATGGGTCATCCATATTGTAGGACTGTGTCCAAAATAATCAAAGTTTTCAAGTTACCTTACTCTAGTTTTCATTTTAATCCTTGTTCTGCTTGCAATTTAGGAAAATTATCTAGACTTTCTTTAGCTTCTGTTGAACACAAGAACACAGGTCCCTTTCAAATAATTCACTTTGATGTTTGGGACCCTGCTCCTGTTGTGTCTAGTTTAGGTCATAAATATATCCTGCTTTTTATTGATGATTTCACTAGTTTTACTTGGCTATATTTGTTGAAAAATAAAAGTGATGTCTATGCCATGTTTCTTCAATTTCAATCTCTTGTAGAGTGTCAATTTAATTCAAAAATATTAGCTTTTCATTCTGATTGGGGAGGGGAATACCAAAAATTGAATAAATATTTTCAACAGGCTAGTATAATTCACAAGGTAGCATGTCCTTTCACTCACGAACAAAACGATACCGCAAAAAGAAAAATTTGTCATCTCATTGATACTACTCTTACATTGCTTTCTCATGCTAAATTACCTTTACAATACTGGAACTATGCTGTTGAAAATAGTGTTCAATTGATAAATATAATGCCATTACCAACCCTTCAAAATCATAGTCCGTTTATGTGTTTGTATAAGTCTTCACCAAATTATCTTGCCCAACAACCTTTTGGTTGTACCATCTATCCATTTCTTAGACCATATTCTAATCAAAAATTTTCATTCAAGTCCATATCATGTATTTACTTAGGAACAAGTCCTTCCCATCATGCTCATCGTTGTCTAGATCCTACGTCAAAGCGTGTTTGTCTAGCTAGACATGTCAAGTTTGATTCAAACATATTTCTTGGTTATCAATTATCTACAAATAAAATTCCGCCTCCACCTACTACACCCTGGCTTTCCATCACAAATCAGATACTGCATCACTTGGGCACTCCAGTTGAATAAGGTACGACTTTATCTAATACAAATTTCTATGTAGAGTCCAATTCAACGACAAACACCATGCCAAATCCAAACCATTCACTAGTACCTACATCCGAAAATAATCAGACTCCTACATCCAATACATCTTCTTCCCCTCACAACTAAATCGTCCCATATACCAATCCACAAAATCCACCAGCATTAGACCTTGTAGTCAACCTTTCCTCTCACTTTCTGCCAATTACTCAACCACAAAGCCCCATCCGAACTCACCCAATGTAGCTTTGACCATCCACTAAACAAAGACGACATGCTTTAATTTGTACAACCAAGCTTGATTTTTTGTCTCATGAACCTCAGACCTATAATCAAGCTCAGCCTCATCTTCAATGGAGGCAGGCCATGGAAAGTGATATTAATGCCCTCTTGCAAAATAAAACATGGCAGTTGGTTCCTCGCCCTCCAAATACCAACATTATGGAAAATAAATGGCTATTTCGTATTAAACGGAAAGCTAATGGAGATATTGAGCGCTATAAGACTAGTTTGGTTACAAAGGGTTTCTCTCAGCAACCTGGAATTGATTACAATGAGACCTTCAGCCCGATAGTCAAAGCAACAACAATTCGCACAATATTGTCTCTTACTACTGTGTATAAATGGTCGATTAGGCAGCTGGATATATCCAATGCGTTCTTACATGAATATCTTGAGGAGGATATATATATGGCTCAGCCACCTAGGTTCATTGATTCCATTCATACGGATTATGTTTGTAAGTTACAGAAATCTTTGTATGGGCTCCGACGGGCACCGCGTGCTTGGTTTCAACGATTGAGTAATTTTTTGTTACAGATTGGGTTTCAAGCTTCCAAGGCAAACACTTCTTTGTTCATTTATAGGGAGGGTAATATTCAATGCTTCATTTTAATCTATGTTGATGATATTTTTCTTACATGCTTTGATGCCATGCTCTGATGCTAGCAAGTTAGAATTTTTTTTGCAAGCTTTATAGTCTGCATTTCCGGTTAGAGAAGTTGCATTATTTTTTGGGCATTAAAGTGCTTCTGACATCCTCTGGAATTGTGCTATCACAGCAAAAATATGTCCGTGATTTGTTGCATCAGTTTAACATGAATGACAACAAGGCAACCTTGACTCCTATGGCTACCACTCCGCCACTATCTAAGCATAGTGGTGAACTTATGTCTAATGGAGAACAATTTCAGCATCTGGTTGGTTCTCTTCAATATGTTACTCTCACTAGACCAAATGTGTCCTTCATAATTAACAAACTTGCGCAGGTCATGGATCAGCCAACGCAAGATCACTAGACAACAGTCAAACGTTTGACGTGTTATCTCAACTGTACTGCTTCTATGGGTCTCTTCTTCTCTAATACTTCTCTAATATCTTTACAATGTTTTTCGGATAGAGACTGGATGGCTGCCCTGATGATCGAAAATCAACATCTAGTTATGCAATTTATTTGGGGAATAACTTAATTTCATGGTCATCCAAGAAACAGTTCCATTGTTGCTCGCTCTTTAACGGAAAGTGAATCCCGTTCTATTACTCATGCTACCTCTGAGATTATGCGGCTTTTGTCCTTGCTGTCCGAACTTAGGTATCAAGTTTCACCAATAACCCTATGGTGTGATAACATTGGGGCAATTTACTTAACATCAAATCCAATTTTTCATGCTCGAACGAAGCATATTAAACTAGATTTTTATTTTGTGAGAGACCAAGTACAACGCAAAAAGGTTCATATTAAATTTATATCAGGCCAAGATCAGATTGCTGACATAATGACCTAACCTTTAGGCTCTCGTATGTTTTTGCACCATCGTGACAAGCTTTGTTTTCTACCTTGTCCGTCTCCAACTTGAGGGGGCATGTTAAGATATCAGCAGCTTAGTCAAACTGATTTGGATATGTGCAAAGTCATTCAACGTTACCTTGATTTCCTTGATGATGTGTATATTTGATTCCTTGATTTTTGGTGTATATTTGATTTGTTGAGATCACATTTTCCCTTTGTTTTAGCTTAGCATATCTGTTGTATTTGGCTATAAAAGCCACAGTACTGTAACTAAAAGGTATACAATTTTCTTCTCCTTCTCTGCTATTTGCACAAGAAGAAGATGATACTGTAATAGAGGACTACATTATAGTTTCCTATCAATAGAAACCTACATCAATTCTATAAGGAAAATTTTAGAAATCTGCTAGTAGAGAATTTCTGAAAGGGGATTATAATGAACTTATGGGGATAGATTTCCAGTGAAACCAAGAAAATTCTCACCTTAATAAATCAACCTCTCTTTTAAATGGAGATTATAATCCTATTGACAAGGTGTCGTTGCCCTTGCAAATTAATCCAACATGAATAGCAAGTAGTATATAGGAGTACGGATCATTCCCTCAAAGATCTGATAATGGAACGCTAACTATCGTCAAACTTGTCAACGAAATTTCTTTCACGAAAACCAACACAAAAATAGAAACGAAACAAAATTTTAATATCTAAAATGGAATCTAACCTAAATGATTAAGTATCGAATGCAAACTACTAACTAAACCAGAAAACAAAAACAATTAACACAAAATATAAATCAAAAGATAATCTAACGTGAACATAATCAGATTTGACACAAACAAAACCAAACGAAATCAACTAAATTGAACTCAAACCAATGCACGAAAATAAGTGATTAGGGGGGGTTTGATCTCAGCAATTCAAAATTTAAAGAACACGAAATTAAACAAGTGCTAAATCAAAATTTGGAAGAAATCAGAATTGAAAGGTTAGGATAAAATAGAATTATAGAAACTTCAATTGCAAAGGATTTCGCCAACGAAACCAATTAATTCATTCATCGAACTCTACGAATTATTTGTGTACTGTGTGTGCAAAATTAAGGATCACCAACTTACTGATTTTATGCTTCTTAACTACTAAGTAAACATATCTTTGTAAACAATCATAGGGTTCATAACTACTAATCCACCTAAGTTGCATACGAGCATTACGTTAGTTGGTTTAATGATCTTGCCTTATAAACGTCAACAACTACTATCATCAGTTTAAGACAAAGTTTGAATTATCTCAGGATAGGTTTGACAACTACTATCAACAACCTAGTTATAAATCAATTAATTTGGCAACTACTACCATCAATTAATCAAATAGCATCCAAAAATCCCTTATAAACCATAATTTCGGATTTTAAGATTTACAAGTTCAGATTAGCCATTAAAGGATCAAAATGCAAACACATGTTTGCAACACCCGAACACAATAATCGATTAAGATTAAATCCTCATAAATTAAAATCAGTTCGAAGGGTACTACCCTTTATAATTGAATAAAACGTTTAGCCACACATACCTTATACAATTTGGTTACCACCCAATTCTCCAAGGAATTTGCATCTAAAATAGAAAAGAAGAGAAGAAGGATTTCAGCTAGGATTTGAGAGAAGGACTTCGGCTAAGATATGAGAGAACTACCCAAAGGAGGCTAATGCTAAACCTAGAGACAAAAGTCGTGTTTTATATCCCCTTCCCATTAGTGGCAAACTAGGAAACAAATTCCTTCTCCATGTCAAATGGCAGCAGTCGCAAAAACTCCTTAGTATCTGATTAACCAACCATCCTAAGTGGCGTGGCTTGATGAGGTAGACATCGAGTCTTCTTTAAGAGACCAATGGAGTTGTGCCATGTGATTCAAGTGCTTTGAAAATCGACTAAAGTTTTGTTAACTTTGAACTACCTTTTTGACAGTACACCAGGGTCAGTTTTGACTGTGTATAAAAATCAAACGGTGATGATTCAGGAGCTAAAATTTTATCAGTAGATTTTTCTTTGAGTTAGCTTCAATCTGACACTTGAATCATTGAATTCCACCATCTGAGTCAAAATTTATGATTGAAACATCATCAAAAGGTCATTCTAGCGATCAAGATCATAACGCAAACTTTGGGAATTTTTTTCTCCTGATTTCCAGCTTAGAAAAATCTGCAATTTGTCCCAAAACATCCTTCAATGAACATACATATCAGTATTCGTGGGTTATACCTTTTGTTACACTTCCAGTCCCTTTGTTAATAGGAGCAGGATTCCTCCTTTTTCCGGCAGCAACAAAAAAACTTCTTCGTCTGTGGTCTTTTCCAAGTGTTTTAGTGATCAGTATAGTTATGATTTTTTTCGACCGATCTGACTATTCAACAAATAAGTAGCAGTTCTATTTATCAATATGTATGGTCTTGGTTTCGGGGAAAGCCAAAAGGCAGTTCAGTTTCCATTCCCCAAACCGTTAAAAAACAAAATTTCTTTTTTTGTCCTTTCTTTTTCATTCGATCTTCATGAAGATGAAGAAATTTTAGCTTCGATCTGTGCCAAGGTTTTAGACGAAAAGGAAATAGAATCTTTATTTGAATACCTTCTGTTAACTAGTTTTTGAAAATTCTGTTTCTGATAATTGAACTCCATTATAGATGCATTTAACATGCATTTCTTTATTCCAATCTGTAAAATCTTCAGACCATTCGAGAAATTGAAAAAATAGCATACGAATGATATTCTTAACTATTATTAATGAAGGTAATAAAATATATTTTATAATATTGGAGTGGGTTAATAAAATACACCATCTTTTTACTTGGGCAAATAGGATGCTATCCCAGGCTTCGGCTATTTCCATCCACGCTTTTTCTTTTCTTTTTTCTTCTTATTTTCTGTTCTTGGCCTTTTTTTTCACTTTCTTTTGATTTATCCTCTATATAAGTAGAATTTGAAATCATGAATTTGACTTTTTTACATATCCAATTTATAAACATTATTTTCATGAATTCGGATAGAATTTAAGTATGAAATTTTAGAATTTTTGGCCAAACCAATCTTAAGATAAAAATCCCACAATGACTAAAGGTCAAGTATGCCAGAAACCTAAAAATAGTGCAATTCGAGTCTATTTGTTTCATTTATGCATTTTACGTCAACGAAACCCGAATAATGCTAAGACATGATAAACAATCTATAGCTGAACGTAAAATGAAAGTAAATGACTCTGAATTAAGTCTTAAAGATATATGAAAATATGAGTGTATCACCTATCAATCAAATTACTCCTAGTATCCCTTTAAAGATTACTAAGAACTCAATAAAGGTATTAGTCTAAATTCAAAAAACCACGGTTAAATCAGACTTAGTGACTCAGATAGTCTAATCTTCTGATTTGGCAAGTCCCATTAGAGACCTCTCTATTCATATCTTAAAGAATAATAAAAGGGAACGTGTCCTTCTAATTCTTATCAGAAGCCCCTAAAGATTTCTAGCATGATAAAAGACGGAGCACTCCTATCAAGTTTACTTTATTATACAATGCAGGACTTCAAGCTAGGTAGAAGGAGGAAATCAAGTTGAAAAGTGAGGGTTAAGGGCTTATCTTCTTATTAATGTTTATATCTACGTTGATATGGAATATAAAGGGCCTTAATAGCCCTATAAAGCAAAAAATGATCTTTTATTATGTTAATTCATTAAAAATAATGGTTTTTGAAATTTTAGAGACAAATTTAAGGGCTAAAAAATGTACAAATCTTTGGTTATTTAATAAAAATTGGCACCTCGTAACAAATTATGATGCTCATCATTTTGGGATAATAGTTATGAATTATAATCCAATCAAGATAAGTGTTCTAAGCCACACTTCTATAAATAAATGCATAAACCTACAAATTGAACACGTGTGATTTACGACAGTTTAGTTATCCTTTATAAATGCATTAAACTTTGCTTTTCAGAGAGAATTCATGTGAAATGTTCTTAAAGTGTTTTATGAATTTATCAAAGAACCATGGCATATATTGCAAAAATTTGATAGCATCATTTTATCCTCAAAATATGAAGAAATAATATGTTTTAGTAAATTATTTCTTAAGCTTAGATCCTACTCATCTAATATAAATTTAAGATACCTTAAATTTGAGGCATGTTTTGTTTTACAATAAATAACAAACAACAATGAGATTAAAATATGAGAAAGAAGTTATATAGGGCATTATTTAACTTTGAAAGGCTATGGAATTTCTAAAATAACATAGCTTTCTTTAATAATTGCTTATGTTCTGATGACTTCCCTATTAAACCATTCCCCTATTGAAATTTATGACATGCTAGAACAAAGAGAATAACTCCTTCCAAGTTCATTAACTTCCTAAGCGATGCTCAATGAAGTAGGATTAATAATAAAGAGGAATCTGATCCCAACAAGTCCAAGGCTTTAACATTAAGATGCACAACACTCAGATATATTCACACCATACTTTGTCATACACTAATCACGTGGGTTGATAATTTTGGATTTATGGGGATTTTGGATGTTTTCAATTTGTGGAGCAAGATAAAGCAGGTACCTGTTCATCTAGGGCACACATTGGCTCAATATTAGGTATCAGTATGGGGATAAAAAGGTGGACATTATTTGTTTTGGTCCTTATATGACTCGATTAGCTAGGAGGAAGGAAGTTTTTGATATAATAACTCAAATGCAACTTCTAGGCACCATGATTTCTTTAAGTTTGGACACAATGGAGAATATGCATATGGTGACTCAGAGACAAGTCTAGAGGATGATATCTACACACTGGTTGGAGCTCATGATGAGCAAGTAGCTGTGATTAGAGTAGATAAGGATCACCCTAATACACAAGAGTAGCAATTAAGACAAGACTCACTGCATTAGCCAGTAGGAGAGCTTGAGTATCAGGGTGACTCTTTTGAGAGCACAAGCATGCTTAGGAGATGCATTGACACTGCCACATTGGGACCAACTAAGATTATTTCATTAGAGAGATACATAAGGTAGGTTTAAGGATTGCAACACAATATTCAATATGGAAAGTAGAAGTTGATGGAGCATGTGACACGGCTGGATGCACATGATAAATGGATTGTAGGACATCTCCAAGTTATTATACCAAATTTACTAATGAGAGATATCACATCATCACCAACCCCATAATAGCTAGATGCTTCAGCTACTGCAAAGGTAGCACCTAAGGATACCCAAGCCATGTACACTCATATTACACTGACTGACATCTAGACAAATGCAGACCAAGAGTAGACAAATGACCAAAAGTTAGACACTTTGTCTAATGTGGTCACTCTGATCATCCTAGAGACCCAAGATGCTTAACATAGTGATTTTTTTTATTTCATTTTCATTTTCATTTTCATTTTTAATGTACTATTTTCCTATTTTATTTTATTTTAATAGTTAGCAAGGACTTAACTTTGTTAAACTCTTATTTTGCATTGTTATTTATTTTCTTTTCTTTTTCCATTTGTCCTTTTTAATCCCCTTTTATTTTTCTTTTACAAGGATTAATATACTTAATTTTGGATTGAAATTGCAACAAGTTCATAATTGTATATACTATTCAGGGAAATACCAATTGACCCAATATTCCTTTCTCACTTTGTTTTTCTATGTTTTTATTATATACACTAGGGACAATGTACATCTTTAAGTATGGAGAAGGGGTATATTGAATTTTAAATAATATTATTTAATGAAAGAGTTATTTATCAGATATATATATAGTGGTCATTGAAAGAGTTAATCTAAATGAAAATTGCATATTATTTACATATATTAAGCCTAAATGTGAGCTTTTGAGCCTAAGAACAATATATCATTAAATTATTATCTATTATTCTTTGTTATGTGTTTATCATCCATAGTTGGGTGATTTTAGAACATACTTTTATTATTCATATTGATATCACATTGTCATACTAGAGGCATTACATTGATAAGGTACTTAGATTTAACAAGTTATTTTAGGGTATTTTCTTTTATTATTATCGACCATGTTTTATCTTTTAAAAATAACCAAATTTGAAATTTTGCCTTTTCTTTGAACGACAATAGCCATATTATAAGCCAATTACCCCTTTTTCTTGAAAATTTTTCATCTATTTTTGAACTTTGAAAGATTTGAATTTACTTAATTGCATAAAACTTGGATTATATTGAAGAATTTTAAGGAGTAGGTTTGTTGTGCTTATGATTGACGATGTACACTAATCATTTAAAATGGTCTCTTCTTAACTTCATTGGTTTTTATAACTTTATATTCTCTCCAAATTTTCATAAATTTCAAGTTTGAAAATTATTTGTTGAGAGAAAATAAATTACAAAAAGAAAATTGAAAAAGGAGGGAAGGAAGAAAAGTTGTGATTTTGTTGGAGTGTTAGGAGAATTTTTATTATGATAGAAATTTTTGCTTGAAGAACCTATTTTATGAAGAATCAAGTTTTGCATATTCTTGTTTATGTAAATTCCCTTCACCTTATTACCTTTATAATTATCTTTTCTATACCTTTACTTGAGCCCCATTACACCCTATTAAAAGACCTTTTGTTTTTTGCTTCTAGTTTACTTATTAGTGGTGAAGATGCGATTTTATTACTAACGAATAGTTAAGACTCCTTTTATATATTAATTTGAGAATTTTATGATATCCTCTACCCTAAAACTTAGCAAATTGAGTGAATCATTTATGGGAGTATAGAATTTTATGCTTTTGATTTTATAAAGATTGTCAATTTGATTGTTGTTGATATTGGTTTATAGAATTTAATTATATGCTAATTTGATTCATAAGATTATGATATTTTAAGGAGTGTATAAACATGTTAAGATTAAAAGGGATGAATGTTTTTAAATTTAATGATTTGAATTATGACTTTATAGAGGATAAGAAAATGCCTAAATGCGAGGAAGTTTGATAAATGCATAACATACTATATTTTTGTAAGAATTTTAGTATATTTTTCTTGTGAATTTTAGTAATTTTATCTGATAATGGTGCTTATTATTTTGAATTTGTGTTTTAGGTCTTAACTTCAAAGGAGCAGAAATTGGGTGGAGTAGAGGCAAAACAATTGAAGAATTTTGAAGGACACAAGGATGAACATGGTTGTTTTAGTGACTATGTAAGACCCTGTGACCACGTTAGCTAATAATTGGCCGGTTTATAACTTTGACATAATTTTGTACAGATTAAAGGATAATTTTTGCCTATGTTGAGGTAAGCCATGCTTATGTTGATGTTGAACACTACTATGTTAGGTTATTTCTAGACCATATTAGTGCCTTAACCTTTTATTTTTGCACAACAATCATGTATCTAGGTAAGATTGAGGGACATGGTTAAGAGCATACTAGTGTCTAGTAAACGTGTCCAGTGAAAAATTATGTGTTTCGAAGTATAAAAGTCATATATGAAGGCAAATTGAGGGAGTTTAAGTTTTTGACATATTTTGAGCCTTAAAGCTATAGTGATGCGAATATTAACTTAGAGATCCGAATTGAGAGCATATTTCCATAAAGTTTCTATGAAGTTTGTCAAAAAAATGGGGGTTTATCATAAAATCTCTTATTTTTAGTTCTTCTTATGAATTATTGTTATGTTTTTTACTTTTACAAAATAAATTTGTTTAGTTCCTAAGATTTTATGATTTAATTTTCTATTTAATGCAATTTGATTTTTGATTCATTAGACTCAATTATATTTTTTGATTATTTCTTGAACCGATATTTTCAGGATATTAATTCATGTGTGATTTTATATGTCAAGGTTGAAAAATCTAATTTATGAATAGATCTAGCATAACTGAATGGAGTTGCGTATAAACCTAGAGATGGGACAACATAAATCTTTCATATTAGGGTCAAACCTAATATTGGAATTCATTAAGCAAGTAAAGCAATCTTATGGGTTTTAACTAAAAGGAGATTTTAGCTAATCAACTTGAAATTAAGCATAGATAATCTTGAGAAAGATATTAACATAAAATAAGAATTTCTATCAGGTAATAATATTTAATTGAATTGCATAATAAAGGGTTAATTACTAAAGAAGTCTTAGGGAGATTCATTACCTAGGTGCTTATTTGACTTGTTAATCTTGCACTCTAAGTTATTAGTTGTGGTGAACTTTATTTTAGTTTTATTATTTTAATTAAACCATCGTATTTTTTTGTCTGTAAATAATAGGAAAGAAGTCACTACTACTACTTGTATCTCTGTAGGATCCATACTTAATACTCACTATTACTATTCTATAGTTCAATAGGTGCACTTGCCTTCAAAAAAAAGTAATAAAATGCTTAAGCTTTCAAATTTTTTCAATTCTAGCCAGACATTAGTGTTTCCATTAAGTTTGCTGAAGTGGCTTACCACATGTTTCAGATTCCTTAACTATTAATACATGTCAGCCAAAATTAACACAACAAATGAAGATTAATGAAACGATATCGTTTAATTACATAATTAAAATGACGTAGTTGTTTAAAAATGAACTAAATCAGATTACGCAGCCTAGCGACCTTACGCTTTGATTTCAGATTTTTCTTTCATTTTTCAGTTTATTTTCTCAACATCCTCACCTTTTGATTTTCATATTACGAAACCCCAATGCCCTCACACTAAGGGCATCAGGAGAATGAATTAAAAACGAAGAGCTTACTAGTGCAGTATGTTGTTATGCGAGAGTAGTTTGAGACATTAAAAGAATAAATAGAAAATAAAGGGCTGAGCGCATCAGGAGAATAACAAATAATATCGGGCTAGAATTGAAGAAAATTGAAACTTTGAGCATTTTATTACCACTTTTTGAATTTTGGGCTAGAATTGAAAAAAATTGAAAATTTGAGCATTTTATTGCTATTTTTTAAAGTTCGGACTATAATTGAAAAATTGACGAAGGTTTGGATGTTTTTGGTAATTAACCCTAAAAAATATAACATAAAAGTTAAAATTTAACATTGATTTATAAGATATACAATTGACTTTAAAGTTTTTCTTCACATATTCTAAAGATCATCAAAATTATTTTCTAATATGAAAAATATATTAAGGGGTGTTTGGTTCCCTTTTTTTGGTTTTTAATTGTTATTTTCATAAAAAAATAAAATAGTCCTCGAAAACTTGTTTGGTTAAAGTGGTTTTCACTTTTTGTTGTTAAAAATAAAAAAACAACAATGTGTTTTTTAAAACGTAAAAAAGACATTTTCGTGTATTTTTAAAATAGGTTTTTATATGTTGCGAAAACGAGTTTCCCTACTACGCCGACTGTAGTTCTTAAGCCTCATCTGCTATTTGTCCTTATTTTTATTTCCTTATTTCTATTGCTTGCCTTCAAAGACCTTTGCACATAGAAATCAACGAAAAATCTATCATCTTTACATCTTCTGTCATCTTCTCAGTGTTTGTGTCTTCTCATCTGTGATTTTCAGGTTTTTTTTCGTATCATCTTATATGTGTTTTCTAACTCGTTGCTTGACAAATATTGTTGTTATTTGCGTTGAAACATGAACACACCCATCACCTTCTTTTCCGTGAATACAAAGAAGAGAAGTGGAAGTTACACTACAGCGACATACACATTTTAGTGTAGCATAATTAAAATTAATTCATTAATTCATTGACACTTTTGTTTCATGAGAAAGGCCCTTCTTGTGTTGCTTAGCAGGCTTGGTTGGTCATGCTAACCGTCTGCTTCAAGAGAACAAAGTCAGGGAAATAAGCTAGATATTTCTTAAGGCTTTGTTCTTAAGAAAGACAATCTTTTTTGTCTCTTATTGCATCGTTTAGCTCTTATTGTAGTGACAAAACCACCTTCTTCTCATGTTATAGTATTCTTTTATCACCAAGTCTTTTTTGTCTCTTATTGCATCGTTTACAATGACAAAAACACCTTCCTATCATGTTCTAGTATTCACACAAAAGAGAAGTGAGAGTTATGTTACAGTAATTCATCAACTATGTTTTGTTTCACGAGAGAGGCTTCTTATGTTTCAGGGGTCGAGATTCATGAAGTTTTATATAAAACCTCTGATAAGTCCAGTAGTTGCTAAGTTCACTAGCTTCTGGACTTAAAAGTTATAGATTCTACTTTAATGTCCAGCAGTTTCTGGATTGATAGTCCAGTAGCTTATGGATAGCTCATCATTTCTCACAAAATAAGATTGAACATTTTCCATCATAACATCCACGTCATGCTTTACTACTTCCAAGCTCCTGTAATGGTTGATCTCTAATCTCCACTAGGGTGCAAAAGGTAGTTACTTGTTAAAGAAATCTAACTTCTTTGAAGCCTCGTTTAGTTTCTAGATCTTATATTTATCCTGTGACATTTTGAAGTATTTCTCTATTTGCGAACACAGTATTTCTCCCTACGATTGTCACGAAACTTGTCTAACTTTGCTTGTGAGGAAACAATTTTACCTTCCCATCAACTATCGTCTTCCTCATTTGTGTTCCTCCATCACACCAGGCATTCATCACCCTTTGTCCAGTTTCTACTCATAGCAGCGTCATATAACTGCGACATGATATATATACGTAATTATTAGTAGAAAAACATGTTAGCAAGGAAACCATTTTGCCATTAAAAAAGGTATTACGCTGTTGATTAATACATGTTGTCATACAAAGCTTGAGTTATATCTTCTATAACTACATTTAATTTTGCTTTCTTTCAATCACGAAAGGTGACCCTTAATTATCACTTCTATTACTCCTTAAAGCTCGGAGTTAAGATCCCATTTTAGCCCATAAGATGTAGTTTGTAATGAGGATCGAATGGTATAATCAAAAAGCATATTGTTTACATTTCGTTTCACAAATTAGATACCAATCAACATTGGCTCAATGATTACAATTAGCATATAACATGCTTGCATCTTCTTTAATGTCTACCTTGGCCCATAACTATGGACAAGGGTCCCTTGCAAATGATATAATTTAATGCTAAGTATAGTGCATGAAGAATTTGTCTTAATTAGAAGTTGTCAACATACAGAACCTCAGTTTAAGTGTCATAGACTCATATTTCTATTGCACTCTTACGAGTTCTTTAGTTATATAACCATTTACTAAACTATAACTTATGGATATTACTACCAGTTTTTGTTTTTGTACTCCTCGAGTTGTTAGATGTTTCTTTTTTGCTTGACTAGTTTCTTTCTAAATTTAAAGTGAATTATAATTGAAGTTGCATTCATATAAGGAAAACCGTAAAGACAAAGATGTGATACCTTTCTCAAATATACAGCTTCATCACCTAGCTGAGGGATATAACGATATCCCTCCTCGTGCTTTGACAAATTCAACTAGGATAATTTCCTTAGTTGATTTACTTTGCTTGCCATCGAACCCCACATGTCATTATCAAAATAACTACCTCTCCTATTTTTAGTAGACTTTGGCCTGATTGTTGCTTTTGAACTTGACGTCCTTTCTTCAGAGAGGACCTTATTACTAGAAGTCTTGATCATCTCTAGCAATGCATGGCCTACTCTCAAACTAAAGTTATAGGTTGACGAATTTGGTTCCCAAGAAGTTGATTTCATGTGTGCATTGTAAATTGCATCAGTTGTAACTTCAGATAAGCCACTTCCTGAATTTTGACGATTAACTTCATTTGAAGGATATTCCTTACCACCATCAAACCCATTCAAGTTATCTCTCAGTTTCATCTTAAGAACATCATCACTATAGGGTTCATCCGATTATAATGAAAGGTTCAGTTTACCTGAATTTTTTCTGTTTGCTAACAATCCTTGTGTTTTTATTCGTAAATTTATAGATTCGGTTGGTTTATTTTCAACTATATTTAGTATTTAATATTTTACAGAAAGTGTTGTATTTGTCTTATGTTTTATTTTGAACTATGTTTAACATTTAATACTTTGTAGAAATTGTTGTGATTGATATCACTGATATGTGATTACATTTAGTGATGGAAGGTTTGAATAATATGAACGATTCTAATGATTATGTGGAAATAAATGAAAAAGATGGAGTATGGAATGATACCATAGAAATGTATTTAATATCCTTGATGATTGAAGAAGTGAAGAAGGGAAATTGAACGACTACTACCTTCTCCAAATCTGGTTGGAAGAATATTAAGGCAGTGCTTCAAATAAAATTCAATAATGAGTACACTAATATTCAAATGAAGAATAAGTATAATGGATTAAAGGTTAGATTGAAGAATTTCAAAAACTTACTCAAAGAAACATGAATCAGCTACTACTCCTTTACTGGTGAAGTTTTGGGTATTTAAGGTAAAAATAAGTCTTTGTTTTATTAATATATCATATTATATAATATTTATTCTCATATTTAATTTTCATCATTATAGGTGCATAAAATATCTCACAGATTCAAGAAAAAAGGATGCAAGGAATTTTCATACTTGTGTCATATTTTTGGAGATACTACTGCAATTGGTATGCATGCACATCCATAAACTAAATCTCCATTGAATAGTATAAAAGAGAAATATGGAAATGATGTTACTGAAGATTAGTCGTATAATGAAAAAGAAGATCAAGATATAAGTTCTACATCTAAGAGAAAGAAAACTCCTAAGAATAAGAAGGGAAAGAAGACACATTCTAACATTATAGATGAGGTCTTGCTTATACTTGGTGAACAATCAAAAAGGAAGAATGATTTACTTGAGAAAAACTGAGTGAAACATCATTCACTTTAGAGAATAGATCTCAAAAGTCTAACATAATGTTAGAATATATGAATTCCTTAGATGAATTGGGTGTTAACGATATGTAATATGGAAAAGCTATAAAGACTTTACAGGATTCTCCACTTTATAGGGATATTTTTATGAAGATGACAGATATAAGGAAGCTGGATTGGATTATATCGCTTTAGCTATATTTTCATGTTATTGCATATCGAATTCTTATTAATTTGACGCTTTTATTTTAAACATTATTCCATAGTTTGAACATTTTAAGTTTGTGATTTGTATGAATATTTGACTTAATGTATGAATTTTTTGTCTACATTTGGTTAAACTTTTTGATTGGATGTTTTATTAATTATTTAATGTTGCCATTGTAGATACATGGATTTCTTATCAGATTCTAATGGTGAACGAAAGAAGGTAATCATTATTTCTTTAGCTGGGGGAAAGAACAAATATTTTCATTTACAAAAGCAACCATGTAGAACTTTTGCTCTACCAGGTCATAATTAGATATTAGGATTTTCAAATGGGAATCCTACAAGTATTTATGAAAACTTAAGAATGAGAAAGATAATCTTTTTGAGCTTATATGATGAGTTTAAGAGGCTTAAAGGCAACAAGTCATTTGACTGTGGAGGAACAAGTAGCAATTTTCGTGATGACTATAGGGCATAGTAAGACAACTAGAGTCAATGTAGAACGCTTTCAATGTTGGACCCCAAATTTTTATTTATTGTTTGAAGCATGTTTTTCAATTATTTTGAGGTCTTATTGGATTAACTATTTTGGGAGTAATTAGCATGTTAATGTCAGTAGGAATTATTGTTTGAATTGATGGAATTAAGTTTTAAGGTTGAAATAATGTGTAAGGGCATTTGTGGTAGATCACTTGAATC
>JAOSBM010000006.1:27311732-27323139 GCA_027568955.1 Erythroxylum tenue
ATAGGTTAACCGATCCTATAGGTTCTTTAGGTTCAGGTTCAGGTTCAGGTTCGTGAAATTGCCGAACCTGACATTCAAGTTCAGGTTCAGGTTATTCATGAACGGGTCAGGTTACCCTACCATGAACACCCCTAGTCATATTGATATAATGAAGAGATTATAGAGTTTGTTTCATAATCTGATTCAATAGGTTCTAAATTGTACTTAATTGTTGAATTTAAAATATTAAGTTTTTCTTTATATTTATTTTGATTTCATTTTGGTCATTTGTTTGCATAATGACCTTCTTTTCACAACCAACATTTACATTTTTTTTATTTTGAGGACAATATTTTTTCTTTGGTTTAAATTGTCGATAATTTTTTTTCTAAAAAATTTTCTATAAGGTTTAAATGGTAATTTTATAATTGGATTTAGGATATTTTCGTCATCTATATTTATTTGTAGATTTTCTATGTTTTGGGTAAAAAGAATCACATCCATATTGTTGCTGTACTTCTGAATATTTTGAGCAATATAATTGAATATCTGTATGTCTTAATTTTTGCTTAAGTTTAGCTTCCAGACATTTTTGTGATAATACTTCTTTTACTATGGAAATAACTCCTCCTAGATTGTAAGCTACTAAATTATCTTGTTGTTTTATTAGAAATAATTCTTCTATTGTTTTATTTATAGGATAAGGAAATTTTTGTATAAAGATTTGTATATAAATTTCTTGTTCGGGACGTGTTAATTTATAATAATATTTTTTATATTTACAAATATATTCTTCTAAATAACATATATCACAGATTCTTATATTATTTAGATGCCATAATGCATTTTTCTTTCTTTTTTTTGAATTTCTTATTTATATGAAGTTATATCTTTTCCGATAAATTCTTTATAAATTTCATTAGTGACTACTTGAAAAGCCCTTATAGGTTCAATAGCATTAAGAAATTTAGTGGTATTCTTTATTCATATTTCATTGTCTAATAAAAAATTTAATACTATACCTGTTGTTCTATAGGTGATAAAATTCCATAAAATACTTACATTAGTCAGTCTTTCAAAAGGTTTTTCAAGTTGAATAACTAGTGCTAATCTATTAGACCATTCAAGTAAAAGTTTTTTTGGAGATATAACACAATCTAAATTAAGAATGCCATCAGATCCTAATATGACATGCTTTGGTGTATATTCTGTAGGAAATTTTCGTATCTTATTATCTTTTTTGTAGTATCCAATTTGATTTAATTCTTTTTGTTCAACTGGTCTATAATTCCATTCATATTTTGATTGATTTTCTCTTTTTATTTTTTCTCTATTGTGGCTAGTTTCGGGTTGTTTAATGGGTTTTGATTGTTCCATATATACTTCTTGATCTGATTCATATCAATACATTACTTCGTCTTGATCAGTAACGGGTTTTATAAGTTCATATTTTAAAAACTGTTGTCTTTATCTAATGTTACTTTATTAACTAATTGGATAATTTCTTCTAATTGATTTTTTATATCTTTTTCTATATCCTCCATGGTTTTACTAGAGTTATATTTGGCTTAGATGAATGGATTGGCTCTGATACCACTTTTGCTTTTTCTAATTTTTCTAGTTAAAAGATCCTATACATGAAATCAATATTAAAAATAATATCCCTTACACATAATAAGATGTTCAAGAATTTATCACTAAAATTTAGAATTATTATGCAAACAATTAATAGCATCAAGTATAAGTAACCATGCAGCTCCAGCCTTTTATGTAAATAACCATTCAAAACAAAAACATGGTAAAAAGAGAATTGTAATTAATTATAAAAAACTAAATAAAGAATATAATAATTTTGAACATTCAGTGATACATTCTTGAACAAATTCTTTATTTAGTTCTTTATAATTAATTATCATTCTCCTTTTGCCACGTTTTTTTTTTATGAATGGTTATTTACATAGAAGGTTGGAGTTGAATGTTTAATTATACTTGGTGCTATTAATTGTTTGCATAATAATTCTGAACATTCAGTGATAAATTCTTGAACATCTTATTAATTTCCTGTATAGGATCTTTTAATTTTATTTCAATTAATTGATTATTAGTATTCTTTTTATGATCTAAAGGATTTTCACTGCAGACTTGTTCTATTAAATTTTTAATTTCATTTTGTAAGGTAAGATTATTAAGAAGTTAAAATTGTAACTGATTTAACATTTCTGTTATAAGTTGTAGATTTTTATAATAAGTAGTATAAATTTTCCTTAGCATATTGAAGGAGACATGAACTATATATGATATCCCTTTGAAGCTTAGCGAGACAGAATCAACACTTCAAATCTTAGCAAATATTGGATGGTGCTGCTATCAAATTACAAATGATTGAACTCAGATTTTCTGGTTGTTTATTCACCTGAAGTAATAAATAGCATGGAAGTTGTCTTATCAGGAAGAAACTAGATAGAACATTGGAGAACAAGCTATGGATGAGCCAATTTTCCTATTCATATACTCACTTTAGAGCCCTTATATGCTCTGATCGCTCTACTATGGAGGTACTTAATCTCAATTCCCCCGCTTCTTACAATTCTCCTTTCAAAATTTTAAACTTTCTAGTAAGTAAAGATGGTTTTATGGAGTTAGTATAAGAGGTCTGAAATGTCAAAATTATATGATGTAAAACCTTTCAACTGAAGAGGAAGCTCTACTTACTTAGAAGTAAATTGAAAATTTTCTACAAAGCAGATCAGTCCACCACCTTTATCAAGCTATAAGAAGCTAAGAGAGAGTTGAGAAGTGCTCAAGAAGCTTGTTACAGTCACTTGGATAACCATACTTACAGAAATACTGACGCTGCTAAACTAAAGATGTACAAAATTACTCTTTGAGAGTATGATTCACTACTTATGCAAAAGGCTAGAATTACTTAGTTAAGAGAGGGGGAATTCAACACTAAATTTTATCACAATACTATCTTGGTAAGGAGAAACATAAACAAGATAGCTTGTCTGTAGGATTCAAATGGCCAGATGCTTTCAGCCAATAGTATTTAAAGAATTTGATTGTCAGCTACTTTAAATCATTGCTTAGTGCTCCAAACTCTCCCGGTATTACTAATGTTCAAGAGTTGGCAGCTCTTATTGACCCTCCCTTTTCCCTATCTCATGAGACATTAATGAAGATTCAACAGTCTTGTACTGTGTAGGAGATCAAAGATGCCCGATTCAATCTTAATCTATCGAAAACACTAGGCCCTAATGGCTTCAATGCCTACTTTTTTCAAAAAACATGGCTTATTACTGACAAGCTACTTGGGGAAACATTGATTGAATTTATGAATTTAGGGAAGATTTTAAGGGAAATCAATGCTACTCACATTTGTTTGATCCTTAAACTTCCCAATACAAGTTGCCTTAAGGATTTTTGTCCTATATCTTACTATAGTACCATTTACAAGGTGATCTCATATCTTCTTACTAATAGGCTTAAGGAAAAATTGAATAAGATCATTCATGATGCACAAGGAGCCTTTATTCATGGAAAATATTTTTTTGACAATATTATTTTGGTGCAAAAGTCGATGAGAGATTATATCTCAAAAAATCCATTAAAAGTTACTTTATCAAAATTGATCTCTCCAAAGCCTTGGATAGATTGCAATAGAGCTTTATCCTTACTTGTTTATAATGGTTCATAATTCCAATCTTCTTCATTCCAGGGATACATGCTTGCATTTTAACCTCTTCTTATAGCATCCTGATTAATGGTGCTCTAACCAACCATCTAGAGGTTCTAATGACATTAGCCAAAAGGATCCACTTCCCCCTTATCTCTTTGTCATTGCTATGGAAATCTTGAACATAATCATTTGCTTTAACTTAGCTAGCAAACTTGATTTTAAATTTCGTCATAAATGCAAGGAATATTCTATTTCTCATCCTTTTTTTGCAAATGATCTAATCTTTCTTTTTGCAGATCGTTAGGTATCCATTTCTGTCTTACGTCAATTATCATGAACTTCTACAAAACCTCATGATTAAAAATCAATCATTGTAAGAGTGAAATGTATTTATCATCATATGTTACCAACACTAAAAGACTTTAGCGGATTTTTGATCTCGACATCCAAGGAATGCATTTCACTTATTTGGGAGTCCCTATTTTAGCGAAAAAAACTGAGATATTAGGATTGTTTGAAGATTATGGAGAAATATAAGAAAACTATCAATTGTTGGCAAAATAAAGCTTTGTCTCAAGCAGGTAGAGTTTAGCTAATCATTTCTATTATGAAAAATCTCCATCCACATTGGAGTACTTATCTTCTTCTTCATAGGAGTGTTATTAAGGAGATAGAGAAATGCATCAGAAACTTCCTCTGCTTAGGCAAAATTGACAATGTTAAGAATACTAAAATTAAATGGGAACAACTTTGTTGGAAGAAGCATGAAAGGGGGTTTGGCCTTACACCAATTCACACTTTTCAAACTACACAAGTAGCTAAAAAAATTTGGAGATTGTTCAAAGATAAAGAATCTCTTTAGAGTAAATGAATAAATGATTATTATCTCAAGAAAACTAATTTATAGAATATTTTTGAAAGAAAAGAGTTTTCCTGGCCTTTTATTGAATTCCTATGAAATAGGCTCATTGTCTACCCTTTCATCATAATGCAGATAGGGAATGGAGAAGGAGCATGGTTCAGGTTTGACAATTGGACTTCACAAAGTCCTTTTAACCTCAGGGAAAATGTCCTTCCTCTTCTTTCAAAAATCCCAATTCAGGTAAGTGTTAACAATGTAATTAATCACTATTCTCACAAATTTCAAGGTAGGGGTGCTGACATACTCCAAAGTTATTTTCCTAGCTATCATCCTAATCCACACACTCTAGACGTGCTTGTTTGATCTTTAATCAATAGCGGAGACTACTCAAACTCCTCATGCATCAAAACTCTTAAGCCTTATAATCCTCCCATTCCTTGGTACAATATTGTGTGGAAAGGGTCCTTAAAGCCTAAATCCTCTTTCACTACTTGGCTTGCAACTAAAGGTAGAATGAAGACTAAAGATAGGATAATGGGTTCAAATGACAAGCTATATGAATTATGTATGACTAAACCTGAAAGTATAGGCCATTTATACTTAAAATGCAGTTTCACCTCCTTTATTTAGGCAAAACTTTAACACACTATGAATTTATACTATCAAGAATCATATTGGACCATAATTTTGGTATGGGTTGATCATAAATTCAACTTAATATGTAAAGATAAAGTTTGCCTTTGTCTAAGGCTCAATTGTGCGGTGTATGTCATTTGGAGAGAAAGAAACTAGAGATTGTTTAAAAAGGTTATAATAGATAAGTAAGTCCTAATTCACAAGCTTCATTGTAGGACAAGGGAAGCACTGGTAGCCCATCATATTAAAGAACATCTGAGCTCTTTCTCAAGAAGACAATGGAATCTTTAACTTCCTAGCTTTTCCCTAGGTTGTGTATATGAGCATTGTACTTCTTTTGTTTGATCAAACTTGTAAAGACACAAATTGCCTTTTATGGCTTAATGAATTCTTTTATCTTTTTAAAAAAACTTATATTCAAAATTAATTAGTTATTATTTTGGCAAAAGGTGTTTTTGACTCCCTAACATTTTGCATAGAGTTTAAGATAATATTTTTCTTTCTTACTAGTTTCAATTTATACTCTGACATTTACGAAATAACATAATTTACAACCTCAAACTTAATTTTATTAATTGTTTGTTAGATTTTTATTGCTAATTGTATAATTCTAGACACATGAATGTTGACATGGCTATTATGAACTTTTGTAGTTTGGCTTAAAAAGTTTTGCATAAAGTCTAAATAGCTCAGGTCATTATCTCTGTTATCAATTTATACCCCCGTGCTTACAAAATAACACATTTTGCAAAATTAAACCTAACTCTATTAGGTTTCCATTAGATCTCTGTTACGACATTGTTAACTTGTGACTAGTGGCATGTTAGTTATGCAAAAAGTGAATTTAATTCTAAAATTATATAATATTAAAACTTCTATTATATAATAATTAAAACATAATATAAAAGAAAAAATTTATATTCATTTATAAGAAGTTTGAATAGTATCTTCACTTATTCCAAAAGTTGTCATCATTACTTTCTACTATAAAAAGTGTATTACTTAAGCTATTAATACAGAACTTTTAAATCTAACATGTTTGTCAAAATTATCCACTATAGCTAATAATTATATATGCAAAGTTTTTAGTGATTTTTATATTTCTTTCCTTATTTCTGTAAATAAAATTTATATCTCTACAATTGGAAAAAAGTATGATAACTTAAGTTTTCTTATGTAAATTAATTTTTATAATTTTTCTTTGTATCATATTTATTATTAGAAAAATATTTTAATTTTATATTTTTATTAATTACATATTCTTAAAAGACAATTGATATAGATTTAGTTTATTATAATTTTAAAAAAAGTGTTACATGAGAAATTGAAAAGGAAGTTAATAAAAAGTCTCTATACGAAAATAAAAATCTAATATATTTTTAATAATTTAAATAATTAAATGATTATAAGAGTAAAAAATAGTAATTTCATAATAGCCATATTAGTGTCCATATGATCATAATTACATAGTTAGTATGCCACATGTAATAAGTTAACAATGACGTGATGAGACTAATACTAATGATTTGAGGGTGCCAATTGCGCTATTTAGGAATGTTAGGGCGCAAATCGATACTAGGGGCTATGTTACACTTAATGGAAAAAGTTAGGGAGTAGATATATCTTTTGCCTTAAGAAACAAAATTTATAATAGCAAGCCAGATTGCATAGTTAGCGTGCTATGCCTCACGAAGTAATAGTATCATGATAAAGATTAGGGATGATAATTGTGTTCAAATCTGGCTCGGTTTGATTTAAATTTGACAGGCTTAGATTGAGTTAATCGAACTTCGATTGTGACTTAGTTTTCTTAATTTTTGAGCTATAAGTTAGACTCTTTTTTTAAATTTTTTTTTTAGTTTTAAGTAATGTTTGGACTCATGTTGCTATGCTTGGCTATGCTCAAAGCCAATATATATATCAAGTGTAAATGATGTTGTTTGGAATAAAATAATGTTATTTTTAAATTTTAAATTAAAAAGAAAATAATCAGGCTTGGCTTGAGCCCCAACCTAATTAGCCTCAGGTCTCAAGCTGGATCTAGGCTCAATTAATTATAGCCCGAATCTGACTTGGCCTAGCATAACCCATTGCTAATCTTAACAACGATATAATAGAAACCTAATGGAGTTAAGCTTGGGAGTGCAAATCATGTCATTTTGTAAATGTTATGGTGCAAATTGGTACTAATGATAATGGTAGAAGCTATCTTAGAATTTATGCAAAATGTTAGAGGGAAAATAACACCTTCTACCTGCTATTTTTAGCTAGCTATAGTTATATCAAAATGTTATATTAATAGAACAGTAAAATTAACAAATGCATATTTATTTATATAAAGAAAGTAACTAATTTCATAAGTTAAAGTATAAAAATATTTAAATAAGCATATGAGTGCTTATTAGATAATAATATCACTAAAATAAGTTAATAATGAGGATCCAAATGAAACATTACTTGTATGTTTAAAATTTTTCTTGTTATAATGAGTGCATAAATTGATATTTAGATTTCAGATTATCATAGAATGTTATATGAGAATTATTATATTTTAATGCTACTTATGACTTATTCTATTTAGAGTAGCTCATTCACTAACACTTAAATATAGTATACACTATATGGAAATAATTGATTAAATCAACTAAGAACTCATCACTATAAAGTAATTAGGTAAAATATTCTATTTTTTTTATTATTAATGATTTGAGAATTTTGTAGTCAAAGTTAATTAATATTGAACAGTTGTTTTCAAATATCAACTATAAATCAATTACTAATTTGTAAGAATTAACATGAATATAATTTAATAGAGTGTACACTAATTTTATACTATATATTCAAGTGGAACAATGAATAAAAAAGGATTAAATTATAAGTTAGGCAAAAAGTGTATTTTTAATCCTAAATTTTGTAGTAAAGTATTGGTCAAACTTAATGTTTTAAAATGTCCAATGGGCAAGGACGAAGCCACAGTGGGGGCAAGTGCCACTGACATCTAAAAGAATTTAATTTGAAATTAATATTTGAAAATTTAATTTTATAAAAAAAATTAAAATTTTGTCCCATTAATTTAATTGGTGACAAAAAAATAAAAATTATAGATATATTAAGATATCAAATAAAAAATAAAATCTGAGCTCATATATTTTTATTAAGATTACTATTATTTGAGCCCATGACTTTTTTAAATGAAAGCCTACAAATAGAGAGATAAAAATTACATGCTTAATTGACTTTTTTTTATTCAGATTTTCTATCCTTTTGGCTTCTTCATCACACTACTTCTTGTATTTTTGACTTCTTCTTCCCTAACTCCGCAAGGATTACCACACCCAAAATAAAAAACAATATTATATATTGAACATAATTGTGGAAAAGATTCCTCCACAGGCCCCACCCCATTCTACTGCAAATAGGTAAATTCCTACTTCTTTTCTTTGAAAGAATATGTAGTACGTATAATTTAGAGATGGGTTCTTGTAAGTTGTAAATTATAATAGAGTTGGTACATTTTTAATCTTTACTTTCTTTTAGACTTTTAGTAAAGGCGCAAGAAAAAATTTCTCATTGTAGATGAAAAATTGTAGCATATAAAGTCGTAAAAATGATAATAGGGATAAAAGAAGTACCCTAGATGCCCTTATGAATTAAATTGAAAATAGTAGAAATTCTCGTATTGATAAGTGGAGAAAAAAAATACAGATGTATTTGGTCTAGTGTGAAGTGGTAATGATCATCATGTGATTCATTGGAAAAGGGACGTTTAGGTTGATGTTGGTGAAGTCCAAGGTTGATGTTGCTTGAATCCAAGTGACTCTTTTTATGCTTTTGATAACCAAAAATTGATTCAATTTGTTGAATTTTATCCTCCTGATTTCTCTAAAGTAAAGCTTATTATTCTTGGTGATCAACTTGATAATTATATTGTTGATATACAATCTGATGATTAATTTTTGATATTAAATGAGATTAGTGATCTTACCAAGAAGCTAGTTGAAACAAAAAAGGATGTTGTATGCCTTTTAGTGTTTTTACTTGTGAGATTAGCTTTGATTTTGCCTATTGCTACTGCATCAGTAGAAAGAGCATTTTTGGTAATAAAGATAGTGAAAAATCGCATGTGCAATCGAATAGGAGATTCTTGAATGAATGATTGTTTGATCACATATATTGATAAAGATATCTTCAATAGTATTGATAATGAGAAAATTTTACAGTGATATCAAAATATAAGGACTCGTAAGAAACGATTGTAATAGGTTATATATAAAAAGTTCAAGACAATGATGTAATTTTTTTGTGTATTAAATATACAAATATTTGTATCTTTTTCAGTAATATAAGAGTACTTAAAATATTTTGCCCCCACTCAAAATAATTTCTGGATCCGTCCCTGCCAATGGGCAGTGGATAGAGATAGGAACATTAATTTTTTTATAAATCCAAACAAGATTTTTCTTTTTCAAATGAACTCAGCAAACGCAAGGGGCTAGTTATAAACAACAAATAATGAGGCAAGTTGGTGTTAAAGTGTGATCCTATAAAAGAGCTAGTATAATAAGGGTGATCAAAATATCAATTCAGAGCAATCTTATGAATACCGTTCCGTTACGGGTGATTCCGGCAGGAACGTACCATACCGGTCGGAAACCAGAACGGAACGGGCCATCTTGGTATTGGCCTTAAATACCGGCCGATACCGGTGGTTTTTGTTCGGTACCAGTACCGAAAAATATCGGCCGATACCATGAACTCTTGAAATTTCAGGGACTAATCTGCAAATTTTAAAAAAATAACCCTAAATCACCCCCCTCCCGCTGGCCGAGAGCTTCTGCCTTCTGGACTTTTCTTCAGCCTCTTCTTCTCTCATCTTCTCACCATCGCGCCGCCTCTGTCGTCTTCTCACCGTCGCGTCGCCTGGTCTGCTCTGGTGCTCATCTTCTTTCGCTCATCGCCTCATCCTCCCTTGGCATCGAAGACGCTTCGTCCTCCACAGGGACCTGAAGACGCCACCGACCACCACCTTGTCCTCGTGAAGCCATCGCACCGCAGCACCGGAGACCCATCTGAAGCCACCAGAGATGTGTCTGAAGCCACCGGAGACATCTCGAAGCTCAACGATAGAAACAAATAGCAAAAGAGAACACGAAGATGATGGATTATCTCTCCTGAGAGTAAAATGGAAACAAAGAAATGGCACAAAAGAAACATTATGTCTGATAATTCGAAGATTACATACAAGAAGTAGGTAGAGAGAAATTATTAAGTAATTAATTAAAAAAAAGTTAATGAAGTGCTAAGGAGATCGTGGGCAATCTTATCCTCATCCACAAGATATAATTATTTAATCATTAATTAAATTTAATTGCATAAATTGGATAAAGATAAAGTTTGAGCTGTAACGCCCAATTAAAAAAGTGTGGTGCAACCATTTCTAAATTTTTTATTAATTTATTAATTTCATTATCTGGATTAATATTACGATTCTTTTAATATTTTCATTTAGAAAAGCTATAATCAAAGAAATGGATCTTTGACAATTGAAGTCGAAGATCGGAATAATTTCTAGATTAATATTTTTGTGTATTATAATAATTATTATTAATTTATTAATGAGGAGAGAAGGAGAAGAGGTCAAGCATTTGCCAGCCGCTTATAAGGTTGACACGTGTTGGACTCTAAGAGACCTTTTGTTGGTCGGAAGATTGTATTGGTTTGTGATGACCTGGTAGGATAAGTATCAACCATGATAATTAAGGTCATTATGACTGATGATAATTAAGGACATCTAAGCTAATGTGTAAGAAAAGACAACTAATCAATTTTCTAAGCTAAGGTGAGATCCCACATAAGAGACAAGACACAATAGAGACGAAATGAAAGTCTTTATATGATTATAAAAAAGACAATTAATCAATTTTCTAATTATTTTTTTTAGATATGTAAAATTTTTAATTTTGAATTAAAATTAAAATAAGACAACCATGAATGACGAACCAACCAAATTCACCCATTTTAAATTTCGATGCTTTTACAGTTGCTTTTTAAATCATAAACATTGAACCAAATTTGTTATTTACCTTATCTTTAAGATGTGTTGTTTGATTGTTTCCTAATCTCAAAATTATTTAGGTTGTGAATTTCAATTTTGTATAACAATTACGAGTGTAAATTACAAATTCATAAACTAAATCATTGAAATATGAACATATTAAAGTAAAATATTTTTTGTAATTGGAATTTGTTGG
>JAOSBM010000006.1:27349652-27361732 GCA_027568955.1 Erythroxylum tenue
AAGTTAGTAATGTGTAAATATGTGTATATTTCATGATTTAGAAGCATAAATTGACCGACAGCTTCTAGACATTACCGGTTCGTCGAGGCAATAGTTATATGGTCATACTATGAGTTGACCTAGATGATCCTCACTATAATTGAATTACTTTTGTCTAAATTTCAGTTACTGAATTACTACTTATATAATTGTGATATTCCGGACATTGTTGGTATGAAGAGTTTGATATTCGGGAATATATTAGAAGTGCTTACTGATTGTATATGAATAGAAAAATGTGTACTCAACTATGATAGTGGGGTGTTACAATAATAATATTACAGACATCAATTTGTTAGAGCAGCGGAAATAATTAATTTGTTTGTACAAATAATCTTCAGATAACTTGTTGTTTGCATTAAATGATTAACTAATGTGGAATCAATTTATAGTTCTTGTTGATTAAATTATTAATTACATCTTTGTAACTATCTTTATCACATTAACGGTCCACTAAATTAACAATAACATTTTCAAATAAAAGTTATCAAGACAGTGGAAATTTATGTAATGATTTGTTGATTTAGGATATCGGGATGTATTTAATTTTTGTTATAGAAGTATTGCTCCCCTTTATCCAAAAAAAAAAAAAAGTATTGCTACCCATAATGGGTTTTGGATCCACCATGGGGACAACACAAAGTAGAGACAAGGGCATAAAGGCCTATGGCCCTATTCTATGTTTAGGTTTGGGCAAGCAAGCCTCTGTCAAGACTTGCTCCATTTAACGGGATACCAAAAGTCCGGGCCACTCAAATGCTTCTTAGTTGAGCTTGGTATCCATTTCTTTTTTTTTCTTATTTTCTCAATATTACTAATGATTTTTTGTTCCACAACTTAGATTTAGCTCCAAAACGTTAGAAATAAATATACTTCAGTTTTCTCTGATTTAGCTAGTATTTTTATTTTGTTACTTTCCTCGAAATTATTCCCTTCGTCTGCCCCCTTATCAAAGATTAAAATGTAGTTTAGAATATTTTGATGATTTAAGTCTCACATTTTTGTAGTTGGACTTATCGTTTTTAATAGGTGAATATGATATGCTAATCTTTTCTTATTTATCTTAGCAAAAACAATAGTTAATAAAAATTTCACTAAAATGTAGGGTTTAGAGAGTTAGAGAGAATTAACTCGTATAATATTTAAGCGTGTTCGGATCTCCTAAACATCGATAGAGTTTCATATTTTGTACATGAAAAAAATTCTGAGTAATTTAATCTCAAATCCACTAAAAGAATACATGTATCTACTAAACATTTTTAGTAAAAGAATACCAAACCTCAACGTCTTTTGTTCACAAATTTTCTTAGAAAAAAAAGTCATATTTATCTGAACTTAAGATTTCAATGTTGGCAAACGTGCAAATGCGACCAAATTAAGATTTGCAAAAGCAGAGGTGTTCTTCATAGACACGGTTGCTTGGTGTTTTCACTTTCAGACGTGTTATTATCAACATGTCTGAAAGTGAAACACCAAGTAACCGTGTCTAAGAAGAACACCTCGGCTCCTCTTGTCCTTTGGATTGAGGTTTCCATTTCTGCTTGGTCGTGAGGTCTATCCATTCTTTCCCCTTTCCGGAGTCAGTATACTTGTGCCTCAAAACACGCAAGTAGGTGGAAACAGAAAGCAAGTACCAATACCATGATAAAGCAAGTAGGTTGAGAATTCTTATTCAAAAGTCACAGCCCATTTCATGTTTAACTTCAATTCCCATGAACATTAAGAAGCTTCCTTGTCAGAGACGAAATTAAAGGGCACAATGCACATGTTACATGAAATATGCTGATGTCTTGTTAATGACATCATCCGAAGCGATGTCGCAGACGCGCTTTTGGCCCTCTGCCTTTGACTAAATCTTCTTCGTTTGTCTTGGGGTGGGGGTCACGTGGATGTTTTGTCGTACATTGACTTAGATTCTCATCATCTTCGTGGATCGCTATTTCAAACGCCACTACAGCTTCTTCTACGTTAGTCAAAGGCTAACTGAAAAGAACTTTGCGGGTGTACTTTTCAAAAAGAAAAATGAGGAAATCCGATTGCAGCTTAACGATGGTGATTTATGTAGCCATAGTTTGTACGATATTGGAAGTAAAAAGCAATTGGTAGACTGCTGCTAGGATTATAATTTCTTTTAACTTATTTTTTCCGTATTAAATACTTTCTCTGGTTACATCGAAAAGACCTGGCTGCTTGGACATTATATGTTGTCCCTACTAGTGAATATATCATGTTGGCCGTGTTAATGTAAAAGAAAATACTACATGATGACAAGTGTAGGGAATCATTTTCTGTTATTCACGTAACAAATTCTGTTTTACCTCAACTTGTATAAATACCCGTGACATGACATATTTCAGCACAATATCTTTCTCTTCATAGACCGCACTAAAGTTGAGATATTTTTAAAAACTAAGGTTTAAATTTAAGATGTATATAAATAAAAACACAAAAAATTTCGATTTCATAAGTATAAGAAATCAAAATTTCGTTAACTTTTCAAATAAATAATAAGTATAAGCCAATTGTTATTCCAAATATGCATGATTAATAACTTTAACTTGAAATTGTTAAACTAAAAATATATAAATATTCATAACCGCTATTAAACATAAAAATAAGAAGACAAAAAATCCAATAAAAATTAAAAAATGAAAATATGATTCCTCAATCACATGAATGAGGACCAATTCAAAAATAAAATTTGATCACTGAAATACATATTACTATATATTCATTATCCAACACAAACAAGCTTGAGTTTTATAATTTGTTTTTCATGTATAAAACAATGTGTTAACTTGTTAAGGCAAATCATAGGTTTTATTATTCTCTCACATATGAAAGGCACATAGTTTAAATAAACAATACAAATTAGACAATATATACACCTTCGTCAAGAGTGGAACTTGAAATTATTGAAATGAAACTTTCTTTAACCGCCGAAAATTAACTTTAGAATTATTCAAACATCGATCCACTGGTGATTAGAACGTGCACAAGTTTCAACTTCTTTTGCAATGCCGACAAAGTTATTTTCAAGACATTTATGTTTGTCTTGACTACAGGAAGTGCCCTTATCATCTAGGATCAGATCTTCTGTTTCGGTTATGATGTTTTCATCATTTTCTATTAAATCTTATCTATTGGATCCCACATAATGTATGGATGAGATTTAATGGAACAGAGTAACTGGAACAGAGGATTTAACGTGTTATCATCTAAGCTAGAGGAAGAAATAATTTTGTGGCTACCGCTCCATCATAAGTATGTTTGTTGAATTTCAAAGAAGAAGCTTTGCTTCTTTCATTTATTGTCGTTTCTAGAAAACTTTTGACTCAAGTTGTTGTTTGTTACTGTATCTAGACACCCCTACCCACCACCCGACAGCATCTTTTTCATATGGACCCTCTTCCCATTTCAACAGGGATTCTGATTCAACACCCAACGCTTTTCTGTTTCTTTCCATTTTCTTTCTATATGGCTACTGTAAGCTTTAAAGCTGGTTAGACTAGCACCTTGGAAAGATATTTCCATCCTTTAACTTCTTTTTTTTTACCCTTCATCTATCTCTGCTACCTAGACCACATTAGAGAACCTTCCTTTTCCATATAGGCTAATGCTTACATACTGGTCAAGGAAGCTCTTAATATACCTCTAATGGTTTCATCAGTGCTTTTGGTTACTCTCCTAGGAGGACCTAGTTTCAAGTGGTGGGTGAACCTTCCTCTTCGAAGAAACCAAGATATTTTCCTCCCTCTTATAAAGAATACCAACAATAGTCTAGCCACTTAAGGACATTCTTTTGTAGGAAGCTCTCAAATGGAATACTAGTTTAGTAGGTCGTTTCTCTAATAAAAAAATCTACATTTCTAACTATATTTTCATGGAACAAACTTTATTAAGTTAAAATAGGGATGGTCAAAACATTCATTTATCCTAAGGTTTAGCCATCTTTAATTTTGGCTCGATGGAAGAACCTCTCAAGGTCCTTGAAGTTGAACCTTGGCACATTAAAGATAAACCTATCTTCTTACAAATTTGGTCTTATGGTTTGAAATTAGACTAGATGAAACTCAAGCATGTTCCATTGTGGATCAATATTTATAATGTGCCACTTAAGTATTAGTTTATAACTAGCCTGAGCTAGTTAACAAGCTATATAGGTCATCTACTATATATAGATGAGTATACTACCTCCATAAAGATAATACGTTTTTCTAGGCCATGTGTTCAAGTAAAAATGTCTCAGAACTTGATCAATGTTATCAATTTAATGTGTCTGAATGACTACGGGGAACTTGTGGAGAATGTTGTTCATATATCATACCATTGGAAGCCGACTTCTACTAACCTGAGAAAAGCATGTCGAAGAACTGGTAAGGTTTTCTAAAAAGAGGATTATAATTAATTAATAGACTTATACCCCCAAAACTCTTCCTTTTAAACCCCCAAAACTCTTCCTTTAACTCATGAGACTAAAAGAAATTAACAAACTAATGTTGTTATTAAGCATATTGATGCTCATATCTACATTGTTAATGAGGCAAACCTAGCATCTATTTTGCTTGAGTATGTTGGAACTCCTAGTTGCTTAGCTAATAAGGTAAACTCTCATGCAATTTCTATTGAACCTCAAATTGCTCTTCTATAAGTAGTGGAAAGTGGTGAAAACATAGGTATAGTACATTTGGATAAGGAAAACAAATCTAATTTGGTTCTCAAGGATCCTAGGCTTATAACTTCATCTCCAAACTCTCCATATCCTAGTAAGATTCTATATGTGATTACTCATAATATTGCAAATTGTCCCTCTGTAATAATTACTCCTTCACCCCTATTGCTAAAAGGTGTTCTAAAAGAGGCAAAAAGTAAGATTAAGGGTGAATGATCTTCCTTTAACCCTTTTAGACAATAAACAGTAGGTAGTTGCTAATTATGTATTCTTGATTAAACCTCTGTTTTTGGACTTTTAGAAACAAAGTTTAAGAAGTCATCCTATAAGGAACTTTGATTTTTTAAAAAAGGATGAAGTTTTATCTCTAATCACTAATTTCATTATAAGGGGAAAATAGTTTTTTTTTTAATCCTAAAATGGTTAAAGTTATCAACATTTCTACTAATGAACATGCAATTTTTTTTTGATTAATTTCAAATGGAGCAATTGTAAATCCTATCTCTCATTCACATATTCCTTTATTTTTAGATTTTAAAGGTCTAGCCTATGGACTAATCTGATTACAAGAGGATCCATTATATCAATCCCTTAAATTCTAATTAGAGAGTTAACTTACATTCTTTTATCTATAGAGGCTCAAAATGAGAATTATTTCAAACTTCCTTGCAATGATATGGGGTCTTGCTTTGATCATATAAGAGTCATATACTTGGCTTATAAAAGTCATCAATTCACTTAGAGTAGTAAACAACAAGGGAACTAGCTCATAAGGAAAAAAACTAGACAACATTCTTATTAACTAGTATTGATTAACTTAATTCCCTATGAGTTTAAGCGTCCCCTATCCTCCAATACCTACCCCATGAAAGTTCATTACTTCTCTAAAAATGACAAGGTTTTGGCTCCTTTAGTTTCTTGAACTATTTAACAAAGATGGAGGGTTTCCAAGAAGTTCTTAAATAAGGAATGGATCTTAAGGTGGAGGGGTTTGAGCAATACAAGTTCTTTAGGAAATTAAACATATTAAAATTGGCCTTAAGGAGCTGCGTTTAAAGAATACCATAAGCAAATGTCTGGATATAGAGGCTAACGAGAGCAAGCTTGTTGAAATTCAAATTTATCTCCATCTTGACCTTACCAAATTAACTTTGATTGATGAGGAGAAACTGGCTCTCTGTATCCATATTAAAGCTTTGGATATTAGAAGCTCCGTACTAAAACAAAATATAAAAGTACAATAGTTGAAAAAATGGGACATAAACTCTTCATTTTATTTTGAATCCATCTTTTCTCGGAGGAATTGCGTTGCTCTTACTACTTGTGTTGGTCCTTCTATATCAATGGGGGATTTTTATCTCCAAATCCTTATTTGATAATTAGGCGATAGAGTTGATTACATAGGTTGATATACCTAAAATTGAAAAAATTATGCGTATTTTAAATCATCATAAGGCCCCTAGTCTAGATGGTTTCAATACTTATTTCTTATAAGTATTCTAGCATCTCATTAAACAACAGGTTTGACAATTTTTTTAGGAATTTTTCAAGATGTGTAAACTTCTCAAAAAGTTTAATATGACCTCCCTTTACCTAGTTCCTAAATCCACTACCCCAGGTTCACTCAAGGAGTTTAAACCTATCTCATATTGTAATAATTTTTACAAAATTATCTAAAATATCTTTACTTCTAGACTAAAGGTTATTATAGACTCTTTGATTTGTAAATCATAAATAGCTTTATTAAAGGTATAAGCATTGGGAACAACATTCTTTTCACTCATGAATTATGTAAAGGCTACCAAAGTAGTAGTTACAAATAATGTTGTGCTATGAAAATTGACTTTCATAAAGCTTTTGATACTATAAATTGGAACTTCATTACACAATCCCTTGAAGCTTTTGGTTTCCCACATCTTCTTATTAACTGGATCCGCCAATGTATCTCTACTACCACCTTTAACATCTTAATCAATAAAGAGCTTACTCTTATGTTTAAAAGTGATAAAGGCATAAGGAAAGTGGCCCTATTTCATCTTATGTATTTGCAATTTACATTAAAGTGTTCTTAAGGCTTGCTAAATTCACTTTAAGGAGGGAACCATCCTTTAAATTTTATCATAAGTGCTTTAACAAAGAATTTTCAATTTGTCTTTTACTAATGACTTCCTACTCTTCTACAAGGCTAAGCCTCTTTCTATAAGGGTTATAATTAATTTTGGACTGTGTTGAATATTCTAAATTGAGAAGCAAACTTTGCAAAGAAATCAAATACACCATTGGGAATAGCAAATCCACCTGGTTATGATATGAAAACTGGTACAATGTTAGTCTTCTTTACTTGCTCCTTCAAGTTTTCCAACTTAGGAACATGATGAAGCAAAATACCAATTTATAAACTTGTTAATGGAAATGAGTGGTTCATCACACAAAGGGGATTTCACAATATCAAACACAAGTTGCTAGGCTACCTTCCCAATCAACTCAAATATAATATTATATATTAGATCAGGCATTCTTTAGGCTTATTCAATAACAAGTCAGTTTAACAGGTCTTTAGGAATCCTACTCCAAAAGTCAAGTGGAAAAGGCTAGTATGAAATGATTGAATCCTCCAAAGCTTGCATCCAAGGATAAAGTTATGCCAAAAGATCCTAATTCAAGATAAATTCATAAGGAAGTGGGATCTTTTTAGTATCTACTTCAACATTTAGAAATTGATTAATTAATAACGATACGTGGACTTGATGCCCTGCCCATGAAAGAGATCCAACTCATAGTAGTCCTTCTAAATGGTGATTCAACGTAGCTTCTACATCTTGGAACCAAACTAATTTTGGATCAACTTTGTGATAATGGAACCAACCAGCAAAAAGCATTAAGGCTGCAAAGACCAATGCCCCAATAGTAGTATAATATAGTTGTAATTCACTAGTTATTCCAAACCCTCTCCAAATCTTTAAAAAATAGAGGTTATCTATATTCCTCAAAAACCCTCCTTTTTTCTCTGACAGATGATTAGAATTTTATCTAGGTTTGAATCCCAATAAGAGGTCCACTAGAGATTATAAATTGTTGAAGAAAGAGCATGTTTCCTTTATTCCTTCCAAAAGATTGAGAAATAAAAAAATAATTAATATATTCAAGATAATTGCGTATTTACAAAATGTTGTCTCAATTTATAATGTGGCATGCCATAAAAACAAACTCTCCACTCTTGATAAAATTAGAAATATCTATCTAAGGGCTCATATTTTTCAGCTTTACTACTTTGAAGATGAAACAAGAGATTGCCTCTTCTTTAAAAGCGAATTCTCTAAAGATCTATAGAGCTCTATTTAGTAGTTGAATGCTCTTGTTTGTAATGTGGAAGGCTGCAAATTGTTGATCTCTTAATCATCTAAAAAACACAACTTGAATGATGACTTCCTTATCACTAAAATATCCATTTGTGTTTCCATTTATGATTTATAAAAAGAAATAAATGAGTGTTTCTTCAATGGTAAAGTGCTATGTAAAAGTCCTTTCTATCCCAAAATGTTGGAATGGATTAAAGGTATCTTCCAATCAAATGTTAATACCAACTTAATCTCACTTTTAATGGCTTATAAATGGTGGCTGAGCTCAAGGAAAGGGCATTTAGTGGGAAACTCTTCTATCATTTAGGTAAGGAATGGAAGGTGTGTGGGGCCTTGCCTTAGATCATTGTCTTCGGTGGTTGGTTTTGCTTATTATGTAGGAAACTTAGTATTACTAGTTTGTATTTGCACTTGCTAGTTCATTCTCTTGTCTATCTTATTATCCTCATGTTGTAGTTGGTGTTCATGTAATCGTATAAGTTGTAACTCCTGTAAAGAAATATTTTTATAAAAAAATATATTTTAAAATTAAACTATTAAGAATCATATAATTTTGGGCCTTGCTGAAGGTGATTGTAGCATGAAATAGTTTCCAACTTTTTATGCAATGCCAACAAATGTTATATCGAACTTGTTTATATAGGAAAATTAAGGTAGGATTCGATTCTACATACAACAAAATAAATATAAAAAAATATGAACTAGTTTCCAACTTTTGATGCAATGCTAGAAAATGGTGTATGGAACATGTTTATGTAGTAAAAATAGGGTAGGATTAAATCTACATACAACCAAATAAATGTAAAACCTTTTTATTTGAGTTTCAATAGTTAAGATCACTTAAATTATATTACATAATTAATGACTGAACATAATAAAACATGAATCATAATTATGTACCTTATTTTGTAGCTTATTCTTTTCTTAAAGTTTCTCTCGAACCATTCTTGAATCTAATTCATCATAACCACGGTAGCTACATACATGTCCAGTCTCTAATAATATCCACATGAACATATTGAGATAATTCTACAAATAGTATAGAGAAAGTGTCAAATAAGAAGTACTAACTTGTTTAGAGTTTAAACCTATTTATAATAGGTTTGGACCTTTTAGTAATTTAATTAAAATGAAATTCTAAGTTTAATTAAAATTTAGTTACATTTGTAATTAATTCTAATTAAGCACCAATTAGACCCAAATAAGATCAAATATCTCATATTGATCCGTATTTACTAAATATCTCATATATAATCCTGAAGTTTCTTAAACTTTACAATCAAGTCCAACTTGATTTAAATATCTTTTTCTCTATTCCATCATGTTATGTGTGTGACACATTAGCTTCCTAAATATGTTTGCAATAGATATAAATTATAACCCTAAATCATATTTATGATTAGATAAATTAAACTCCTTGATGTTGTCTTTAATTTTGAATTAAATAATTTGTATTCATAGATCAAGATTGACATCGAATAATACATGATGACTGTCCAAATATTAGAAATGTTAAACTGAGTTTGACTAATCTTTTTGTGCATGGTTTTTTAGTATAATTCAATTATTTCATTACACAATGTTCTAATTAGACATAGATCTTGGAATTATTGTCTACTTTATTTGAGTCCATTCATGTTAGTTCTCTACCATTAGTAATTGATTCTTTTAATGAAGTTTGAAAACTAATTTTAAAGTTTCATTTCATCTTGGTCAAGAATTTCCTGAATTAATAATAATTGAGAAAAAAGTTACATTCTCCCTTATCTCTTTAAAGTGATAAATCCTATATTGATCACTTAACTATTTCTATATAGTTCATGCTATATCTAATGACTATCGATTGAGTTATTCTTGACTAGAATATGTTATAAGTAGTATCAAAACATAACAATCCTTAAAAGAGATACTTTGGAGATCTCAAGTCAAATGATCACTTATACAATCATCACAATGAGAATTTTCATAGATATACAAGTAATGCTTGAAATTGAATTCTTATATCGGGTCAGTTTAGTGAAACTTTTCTCTAATAAGTATCCATATGATTGTTTAAGTATATGTGTATTTTAGTTTATAAGATTATATACTTCCTTTATAAGAAAGAAATATTTTTTTGATCTAGTAATGTCAAATCTCAACAAAACAATAACTAATAACAATTTACAGATAATATATAAATACAATATGAATCTTATAATTATGATTTTATTATAATTTCTTTTGTAATATACATTTATATCATGAAATTTATATATATAAATATGTATGAAATAAAAAATGTCTTTAAATAATTATGTTACTGATTTATAACTAATTAATTGGTTGTAGGGCGTAAACTAATAATCTTTCACTTTCACTAAGCTAATCGATTAATATCTTATACTATATCACTATATGACGATCATACTATTGTTAGGATAGTGGATTAGTTAGAGAATTATATAAGACTCATTATAGTAAGAACTTACATAAATAAGTTGAGATATATTGCATCCAACTCTAATTAAATCTATATCCCTATTAGTTTATAAAAGCACAAAGAACATCTACACAAAAATAATAAAGAAAATATTTTCTTGAATCTTGAAATCTTTAAAGAATTGTTGAAGTCTTCCTATATCTTCAAAGAATGGTGAATCTTTGATCAAGAACTATGCAAAATAGATCTAAGTTACTATTCAGTTATTCCCTAGTTAATAAACTTCTATTTTATGTTTCTTACCATTATTAAAAACTCAAAACCTTAATTTTTAATAAGCTACATAATCCTATACATAACTTCGTATAATTGGCTCCATATAATTCTTCAAAAATTAACATCACTAATATAGGATCTTCACCTCTGATGCACCACATACTACCGTCAACTATGTTCAATCGCTGTTAGGGATGGCAATGAGTCAGATCCGACGGGTTAGTGGCTACGGGCCCATGGCCCAACCAACCCAGGCTAAAGTCAAGCTGGGCCGGGCCTAGCCAAGACTGTCATCCCTAATTGTTGTCAACAAGAGCTACCACATATCGCTCTTACTTGACACCGCAAGCTCAACCATTAGACACCACATCTCTTGCCATCAGTGATGACAGTAGCCCGTAATCTAGAGACTTTTTAAGCCACATACAATAACTTGTGCTACCTTTATAACCTGTAACGCATAACCAATGATCACCAGATGATGGGTCTCCTTGTTGCAAGTAACTTATATCGAATTCTTTTCTAACATCAACAGTAACGCCTCTTTCATTCAATAAAAACTAGTAACTCCATATTCATGAGACATATTTCATCATATCATAGTGGTTTTCGAATTTAAAAAAAACAATGGCAGCTCATGTTCTACATCTAAAACAAGCTATTATTCCATTTCAATAACAAACAAAATAGGCTTTGTTATTTATATAAAAAAATGTCAAGTATTCATCTACACATGACCAGTAAATTTGTAATCAAGCATATTTTGTTATTTCCTCAACTGAAAATTGACAGAGGTATTGTTATAGTAATAGGAACTAAGGTTTATAGACGAGATATTTTCATTCTTGTTGTGTGGTGGTACACTACAAGAAAATTAACATTTGCCGACGAAAAATTTCGTCTGTAAATGAGGAAATTTCGTAGGTACAATAAATCGCCGACGGAAATAAGCGACAACTAAATCGGTCGCTAAAATTGCGGTTGGTAAAATCATCGACCGAACAAATTTGTCGGAGATTTACCGACGGCACTTACGATGGTCCTTCTGACGTTAGAATAAATAATGACGGAAACTTACCGTCTGTGAAAATTAGCAACGGAGTGATTTCCGTCGGTGAGGCAAAGGAAATTTCTGCCAATTTTTTGACGGTTATTTATTCAGTCGGTAAAGTGTCGTGAATAATTCTGACAGAATCTATTCCGTCGGTAAAAGATTATAACAATTCCGACGGAATATTCCGTCGGTAAGAACTGTATGTTTTTTAGTTCCATTATTTTTATAACAATGTTATATTATATATATAATTGATTT
>JAOSBM010000006.1:27361832-27374958 GCA_027568955.1 Erythroxylum tenue
TGAAGAATAAATACAATAACAAATTTCAAAATCAAAACCGAAAATGAAGGGAGGGAGAAGCTACGGACTTACCTCTCGGAGACGATGACCACGAGCGACGGCGGCGAGCAGCACCGGCGAGGGAGGAGCGGCGACCGGCAGCGTCTTGGAAGCGTTGGCTGAAGGAGATCCACGAAGAGGAGATCGACGAAGGAGAGAAAAAAAATGGAAGAGTGCGGTGAAGAGGGAGGAAGGAGAAGAGAGGGAGGTTATATAAAAATCAAAACGACGTCATTTTGGTTAACCAAAACGACGTCGTTTTCATTTAAGTGAAGGGCGTGTATCCGACATTTTCGCTGACGCCTTTACCGACCGAAAATTCCGTCGGTACATTTCCTGACCAACTTTCACTGACGGAATGCTATTCCGTCGCAAATGTTTTATTCCACAACCAACTTCGACGACCGATATGCTTTTTCAGTCAGTATTTGCAACGGTTTTAGGACCGTCGGTATTTTTTCGTCGCAACATCACATTTTTCTTGTAGTGGTAAAAGTTGCATAGATTTGTCATAACAAAACTAAACTTACAACTTTCCTAGATAACTTAGTGTTTATGAGGGCTTTAATATGTACTTTTCATATTGTTAGTCAAATTTAATTTAATTTTTAGATTAATGTTATTCAATTCCAATAAGAATTTAGGATTACGGTTCAGATCTAATATGATTTTAAAAGTTAGACTTTGCAAATTTGCATAATCAATTCCATAATAATTCAGAGACAAATAAATAACTTTAAGTCAAGTTATAAAACTAAAAGATGGCTCTGATGCCATTGTTAAAATAAACACAAAATCTTTTTATTTGATTTCTCAAAAGCCAAGATCACTGAAATTATAGTATAATTAATGCATGAACATAATAAAACATGAATAAAAAATTTGCAACTTATTGTGTAGCTTTATCATTTTTCTTGAAGTTTCTCTTAAATCATTTTTTAAACTAGTTTATTGCAACCACTGTAGTAGCTCATGTGTCGGAACTCTAACAGTATCTACATGAACGTATTAATAGAACTCTATAAGTGTGTAGAGAGGATGAGGCAAGAAGTTTTAGCTCCTTTAAGCCTAAGCCTATTTATAATAGAGTTTGGACCTTTTAGTAATTTAGTTAAAATAATATTCTAATTAAAATTTAGTTAGAATTATAGTTAGTTCTAATTAAATACTAATTGGGCCAAATAAGATCTAATATCTCATTTTGATCTTTATTTATTAAATATCTCATAAAATTTTCAAACTTTACAATTTAGTTCAACTTGATTTAAATACCTTTTTCTCTATTTTATCGTTTTATATGTGTAGCCCATTAGGTTCTTAAATATATTGGCAATAAATTATAACCCTAAACCGTATTCAGGATTAGATAAATTAAGCTCCTTTAATTTATCTTTAACTCACTGATTAAATAATTTATATCGATAGGTTAAGATTGACTTCTAGTAACACATCATAACCTATCAAGTATTTGAAATATCAGAGAAGTTTTAACGGACCTAGTTGTGCATGAATTTTTGTATAATTTAATATTCTCATTATATAATGTTTCAATTGGATATAGAACATGAAACTAATATTTATTATATTTAAGTCTAATTATATTAGTTCTTTACAATTAGTAATTAATGTCTTACTGACATTTAAAAACTATTTTTTAAAGTGTTGCTTCACTTTAGCCAAGAATTTCCTGAATTAATAATAATTAAAAATAACGAAACATTTTTATTGATCACTTTAGAGTGATAAATCCTATATTGATCACTCAATTGCCTTTATTTAGTTAATGTTATATTCAATGACTATAGATTGAGTTATCCTTAACTAGAATAGGTCATAATTAGTATCAATACATAGCAATCCCTATATGAGATACTTTGGAGATATCAAGCTAAAGGATCACTTACATAAATACTAACATATTTGTTTAAATATCTCCATACTTCAACTTATGAAATTGACTGTTTTTTTCATAAAGAAGAAATATAGTATGTGTTGTTCTTTTTATGATCTATTAATATCTAGTCTAAATAGATCAATAATTACGATTAATTTAGGAATAATACATAAATACAATATGAATCTCATAATTATAATCTGATCGTACTTTTATTTGCAATATACATTTATCCTATGAATTATATCGTATGTATCTCAATATATATGAAATAAAGAATATTTTTAAATAATTATGTCATTAGACTACAACCAATCGACTAATGTAAGGCATAAACTACATTTGATGTTGCCAACAAATAACTTTCAAGGTTTTACTTGTGTTTTTCTTCAAGTTTCACAAACGGCTTGATAAATAATTGACTAAAGGAATTGCCCTTATCATCAAGGCAAAGGAAGAGAAGGACGACTTTGCCTACCGCTCGATGTCAAGTATATTTGGAAGCAGAATCTAATTTGCTTCTTTCATTTTCATTATTGTTTCTCGAATAACTTTTTGACTCAAATTGTTGTCCCTTAATGTATCTAGAGATACTACCAACCACGAGTGTGAGATTTTTTAATCCGAATTCTTAGTATGTAGACTATCAGTGTCATGGAACTTCTTTTAATAAAATATGAAGCATAAATGTATGAAAGCGCCTTATCATCTTTTACAATACTCGTATTGACCCTATTTTTATTCCAACTTGTATTCAAATTTAAGCACGTAGACTGTCCGTATCACCTTTAGATATATATATATTGAGCAGAAACATATGAAAACATGCTTTTGAAAACAATAATTTCCGCTCTCATTTTTTAGAAATAAAATTTGATGCTTGTATCAATAGCTAGTCGCAGATATGCCTAAGGGGTGTTTGAGGAGCAGTTATTGATCCATTCCAATTGGGACAAGATCTTCTGTTCAATTTTTATGGTGTCTTATTCTGTCCCATAAATCTCAGTCATTCATTATGTGAGTCCCGTTTGGGATCCACATAAATAAACGCCGGATCTGCATAAATAAATAGCTGTGGAATTCACATAAATGAATGACTGATCTGTATAAATAAATTACTGAAATTTATGGGACAGAATAACATACCATAAAACTCGACAGAAGATCTGTACTCATTCCAACCAGAGTACGTATTTAGATATGCATGTCGAACCATCTTATTAGATGGTTGTAGATGAGTAATTAGAAAAAAAAAAAACAGTTTCCCCAACAAACAGTTCTTAAAACCAGCTATTTATTTCATATAAGCAATTAATTGTTTTCTTCATTTCTTTTTTAATATTTTATTAAAATTTCATATTTATGAAAAGAAAGTCCAATTGAATTATTTAAAAAATAAGAATTAGAATATAGAGTTGGCTGCTTCTGCCTATTTGTCTGTTTCGTTCACCAATTTTTCTCCATAGCATAAAGGGGGATGAACCTATCAATTCCACGTCTTTGTCTCTTTCCTTTTATTCTTAGTACTTTCAATAAAAAGAGAGTGCTCGTATGCTTGATTTAGAAGGCAACGTGATCAGCCAAATGTACCTTTAAAAGCACATGTGCATTCTGGCTGGAAAAATTACGAATTGACCCTAAAGATAAAATAAGTAAGGAATAATTAATTACGAATTAATCCTTATGTAAAATAAGCAATGAAATAATACACGGTAAATTTAATATGGTTCATTCTCTAATTTGAACTACATTCACGAATTAAATTTTGAATAAAATTTTCACTAAAAAAAATAGTAGATATAGAGAGTAAAAAATGATACAATAAAATAGTGGCACTAACGTACAAGGTGTTTTTCAAATTTACTATCTTTAGGATAATATCCTCACTATTTTGTCAGTGACCTTTTAGAAAAATATTTTCTAAAAATACTATAAAAATCACTCTCTCACATAAAATAACTATCTAAAATTTACTCTGAAGCTTACCACACATCTCATACACATATGACGTGCATATAAATCTTAAGAGATGAGAAAATGAGGGTTTTTTTTTTTAATTACTCACCAGACAGTTTACATATTGCAAATTGTAGCTGGCCAAAAACACAGATTAAATGCAAGTTGTTCTCAACAACTTACTTTTTTAAAAAATAAAATACCTAAATCTAGAATGGGCGGTACAGGGTTACACATTCTGACATGCATGGCATTAATTGGACGTACTAGTAGCTATCGTGATTACGATTACGGTGCTCAAATTCTTTAGCATAAGTATGAAGTTATTGCTCATCCTGGAAATAAGCAAATTAAATAGATTTATATCGATATTTATACGCAACTGATCAATACATAATCATGCTTAACTTTTTTGAAATCCATAGCTTATAAACGCATCAAGGATTAGACTAATATCTCATTAAACCTTGTTAGTAGTGCAAAATTAAATACCTTAATTTGCTTACGAAATACTCAAAGCTTCAATTATCATAAAGGATGGTAGATATAAGAAGTGGACAAGCTTTGAAGTAAACTTGAACCTCTATAAATCTTATAATATGCTAATGAAAAGGCTAGAAATTTTATATTTGCAAGAGTTACATATCTAGTTGACGACTATCAACTTTTTTTTAATTTCTAAGTGAAACTATTTAGACTTCAACTCCTGTTCATGAGAAGTAAAAGTTGTTCACGCTACATCATTCATGGCTGATCTGGGTTCTGCTCTTTCAACTCTCTAATAGCAAACCAGTTCCCTTAGTCTCTCGCATACCCTTGTAGTCTCTACTCCAACTCGAGAAATTTTGACCTATGAAATTCCATCAAAGAAAAAAAGATTCCAACTATTAGACTAACTGATCAGGTTAAAGACCAGGGAGAGTTTTAATTTGTATGAGATAGGTAATCACCTTAGCATGTAGGGTGTGGAAAACCTTGTCACCAACGCTTGAAAAGCTGGCACTAACAACTTCAGCTCCTTCTTCTTGAAGAATACTGATAGCTTCGTAAAGCATAAAGTTCTTGTTCAGGCCACTGATCAACACCACTTCTATGCTTGAACCCAAGTCTTTCAGTTCAACCACTGGAAGTACTCGCAGGCCAACCATCATTCCGTCCATTGTACCATTCTCTGTTCCTGTCGGACTGCTGATCATTGCCTGTTCTTTTATCCTCTTCAATTGATTAATCCTTTCTCTCTGTTGTTTTATGTATGAAGCTGCATGATCAAGTTGATCTTGTTGCGATAACATGTCCTGAAACGAAGTTAAACTAGTTTAGTATAAATAATTAGTTAACCAAGGAAATTTCGGAAAGATGAACCTAAATTATTACTAACTTCCATGGTACAACTGAACGTTCTGTGCATGATATATATATATATAATTGATAATATGTACTGTTGAGAAATTAAAATTCCTTCCCGAGTGAGCGGTGGCGATGAGAACATGCAGCGAAATTAAGGGCATGATAAGGAACAGATCACCTGTTCACTAAGCCTGCGCCACTTTGTTCCTATTTAAACCCGTTCATTTAATTTACAGGATAGAGAAAAATTAGATGGATAGATATAAATGGAACAAAGTAGCACAGGTATAGTAAACAGATGATTTGAACTTTGAAGGCTTAGTGGAAGAGGTGATCTGACCTCCCTCCGTGTCAAGATCCATTACAGTGCCGTAAAGAAATGTGGTCCAGGTTGAACAAGAAAGTAGTTAGTTGTACATGTCAGTCGCTTTAAAAACGTAAGACCGACCAACATATGACGCATCAATTTTACTGAATAAAAGATCTTTTCGTATTAGGATTTACGGTCGGAGTTGGTCTGCTAACATTTTGAGTCTGTCAATTTAGAGTAATTCATAAGAAAATGATGTTGGAGAGGAGGAGAGAGTAACTCCAATGCAAGAAATTTCTACAAATTTACGGATCTTGATTCCTTGCATCCCTTATTTTGTGTACTACAAACCACAACCATGACAGAGAACGTTGAGTCCATTGTACTGCAACCACATATAGAGTAAGGAAACTTTCTGGTGAAGATTGCAAGAGGTTTTTGGGGAAGGACGAAAAAGATTCGTCATACTAAGTTACACATAGACAGACAAAGATTCATGGTTTACCTTATTAGTAGTTTTGAAGTGGCTGGGTGGAATAAGAGAGGCAAGCTTAAAGCATAAGCCTTTCATGTGAATCCTTCGGTTCCTCTCCACAGTTTTCCGATCAAGTTTAGATGACTGATGATCATGAGTACTATTGAGCTTCTTCATCCTGACTTTGTTTGACTTCTTTCACAATACCCTACTCAAAACGAAGCTCCAAAATACATGAAAAGGAAAGAGAAGCAGAAAATTTTGGGGAAGATTGGTATTCAAATGTGTTATCAAAACATGCAATATATATATATGTATGTAGGAGATGGCGGGTTCATGGTATCTTATTATTGGACACGCCAATTGACAGTAACTGGAAGAAGAACGAGTGAGGAACCTTTCGCAGTCTACATCTATTCTTCAAAGAAAGGGACAATGCTGGGACCTACGTACTTACAGGACAAAGAAAACTTTGTACTACGACGGAAAACTCGGTTCCATATTGATAAGACTCCATTTTTGATCCGATGGCTTAATTATTGGTTTAGATCGTAAAAATTACCATCACCCAAAAAAAAATTTCTTAGATTAATTATAATTCTAAATCAAATTTTCTTTAGACATTATATTCTAAATTAAAAAAGACTTATAAAAAAATTACATCGTCATACCTAAATTTTAAAAAGTACAATTAAATATTAAAGATCGATATAAAATTATTTTTATGTTATTATTATCACTGTAATGATACCGATATTAATAATATAAATAATAGAAAAGAAATCTATAATGATAAATATGGGGAGGAAAAAAACTATAACTAGAAAAAATAGAAATAAAAGAAAAATTGAAACGCAATATGAAAAGACCAAATATTAAGAAATGATTAATGTACTAGAAAACTTAAAGATATAGCTCGTCCGTTCTAATACATAATAATATAAGTTAAAAACATAAAAGATAAAATGAAAATTTAAATACAAAAATAGAAAAAAATACTATAAATTTATAACAGCTTGTTTATCAACAATTTCGTATGTTTACATATAAACTAACATTTAAAGAAGCAATGACGCTATCCCATAGAATATAATCCAAATTCAATGGCTTTGGCTTGTGTGACAGTGTGAGTGCTCACCCCACCGTTATGTACCCGTCGTCACGGGGGGGGACCTCCAGCTATGAGTGACGATGACGGAAGATGGCTAGTCTCGTCTTCCAGAACGAGAAATAAATAAAGACGAAACTCAGTGGTTGACCGTTGATTCTTGACTATTTCTTTGCCACGGCCGCGCTTTCACCGGCCGTCTTTTCTACTTCTGAATTCAGCTAATTCAACGCTTCAATTCATTGGTTTCGATCCAAAAAGACAACGTATAATACAGTCGAAATATTTATCAATTATTACTTAAATAAATATAAAAGTTTTGTTATTGTTTGGACTACAATAAATTACAACTTACTTAACAAATACAACATATGTAGGGATAGGGTCATTGCTTTACTTTAAAACACAGAATTTTGAGATCATTATGCGCTTACTCATGTCACGATAAAATTTATCCTTGTGATTCATATACATATTTAAATTCAAAATAATGAAAAAATTAATGTTATCTCGGTAATTAATTAATTATATCCTTGATAGTAAGATATAATGAACATACATATTACAAGTTGTTATGAATCTCTAAACTATAAATATGTCTGTATGTTATTCACTAGGGGTAATATAAAAGTTAGAGGCATAAATTAGAAGAATCTTTCACATAAATAAAATATATATTCTCTACAAGTTTTTTTAAATAAATAGTTTTTATGTTTGATGTGTTTTGGTTTAAACTAGAGGTATATAATTTATTTTTCGCATTGAATTTATTTAATGTTCTTGATATATAATGTTTATATCGTGGCATTAGAACACGCCTTCTATAGCTAATCGATTAGCCTTTGTGCATATATGTTTTATGCATGTTTTCATTGAACAAAGAGTGCATGTTATTGGATTTGACTCTTCAATAAACATTCTATGCATGTTTTAAAATTAGATATTCTATTTTTAATGTAGGACTTATGAAACAACTGAATCAAAACGAGTATGAACAATTAGGATTGTTTATCCTAAATTAGGGATTTTACCAAAGAACTAAAAAAGGGATTTCAAAGGTTTAAATTGGAACCATGGACTAGTGCCTGACCATCATTACTGGTAGTCATACCCTATCTAGGTTACCTTTCTGGTGGTGATTTACCAACTCAAATAGAATAGGCATTAATTTTAAAGTTTATATTTAATCAAATTAATGTATGATGAAATGATTGAAATTTTACAAAAAATTTATGCATAAAAAGGTTTGTCAAAATCATTTTAACATTTCTAAATAGTTAGAAGGTCAAGATGTGTTGTTAAACATCAATCTTAATCTATGGATATAAATTATTTAATTAGAGAATTAATAAATTAAAGGAGTTTAATTTATCTAATCCTAAATATAACTTAGGTTTATATTTTATATTCATTCCTAACATACTAAGGAACCTAATGAGTTACGCACAAAGAATTGGTATTGAAAAAAAATGTTTTAATCACATTAGACTTTATTGTTAAGTTTAAGCAACTTTATGATTAAATATAAGATATTTAATAAATAAAGACTTAAATTGTAATTGACATTAGAATTTTATTTCAATTAAATTACTAAAGGTTTAAAACCTACTATAAATAGACTTATAGTGTGTTTAGTTCACCTGCTGGAATAGATAAGGAATTGAATAGTTATTCTTTATGAATAAGATAGATATGGAATAGAATGAAATGAGTATTATTTAGTTTGATTTATTCCTAAGAATTTCTAATGATGATGTAATGCCAAAGTTTGATTTGAAAACATAAACTTGGAATAACAAAAGAATAACTAACAAAAAGATCAAAATATCCAAGTAGCCCTCACTAACTATATGATTATTTTTAGGGTTAATTACCAAAAAAGCTCAAAATTTTGTCAATTTTTTAATTCTAGCCTGAATTTTAAAAAGTAGAAATCAAATGCTCAAATTTTCAACTTTTTTCAATTCTAGCTCAAACTTCAAAAAGTGACAATAAAATGCTCAATCTTTCAATTTTCTTCAATTCTAGTCCGACGCTATCTGTTGTTCGCCCGATACCCTAAGTTATTTGTTTTCTGTTTATTTTTCTGACATCTCAAACTACTCTCATATTACAACGTACTGCATCAGTAAGCTCTTCGTTTTTAGTTCGTTATCCTGATATCCTCAGTGTGAGGGCATCGAGAATGCACAATCTGAAAATCGAAGGGAAAAATTGAAATCAAAGTATAAGGTCGTTGGGGATGCATAATCTGATTTAGGTCATTTTTAAATAACGACGTCGTTTTAATTATGTGATTAAACAACGTCAATTCATTAATTTTCATTTGTTGTATTAATTTTGACTAACATGTATTAATAGTTAAGGTTTCTGAAACAAGTGGTTAGTTGCATCAGCAAACTTAACAGAAACACTAACGTCAGGTTAAATTTGAAAGTTTGAGTATTTTATTGCTACTTTTTGAAGTTCGAGCTAAAATTGAAAAAATTTGAAAGTTTGAGCATTTTATTGCTACCTTTTAAAGTTCAGGCTATAATTGAAAAATTGACGAAAGTATGGGCTTTTTTTGGTAATTAACCTTTATTATTATTATTATTATTATAGCAGCTAAGTAATTGTGTGGATTCCTAAAGGATATTTTTGTTCAACATATCCTTAATTTTATTCTCAACTACTTGGAATAGATAAAAATACAGGGTTGATGAGTTTACTTATTCTCCAAACTCAAAGAATAAGTAAATCCTTGGATTATATATTATGTATGATTTCTTCAATCAAATAAAGAAATAACCTATTATCAGGAATAGATTAGGAATAAAATGGTTATTTCAGTAAACCAAACACCTAATTAAATTACAATGGAACTAGCACTTCTTATCAAAATAGCACTTCTACAATAGTTATAAAGTTCTTTCAACGTGTTACGTGGATATTATTAAAATTCAGAAACTTATATGATTTGATTTGAGAAAAACAACGAAAAAAGATTATGCTTTGAAATAATATATGAATTATAATTCATACTTTATTATATTCTATGTATTAATCATATTATAGAGTTTAAATATTCTTAACTTTTAAAGACTTTTTCTTATTGCACGCGAGATCGAAGTCTTGATTTCCAAACAATAGCAATAAAAACAATAGTTGACCCTCTTCTGGGAGTATAGGCGCCACAAGGAAGAAGGGAGTTGTCCCATGCTGTTTATGTAATTCAAATTTCCCTGTTCATACTAAGTTTGAGTGTTTGACTCTATATAATTAAGAAGGGAGTTGTCCCATCAAAAAGAATGCTGTTTATGTAATTCAAATTTCCCTGTTCATACTAAGTTTGACTATATATATATATATAGTTTAAGAAATTTTTGAAAAAATCTTCTAATTTTTTAAATTTTTTGCAACAACTCTTTTTCATTTTTTCACAAAAAATAATTTCTCTTACATTTTAATTAGAAAACAATGACAAAACATATACAATATGAACATCATATGTGTACTAACTAAGTATTACTAATAAAATAATCCAATTTAACTCTAACATTGACATGAATTAATTAAATTTGATTTAAATTAATAATTTAATATAATTATAATAAATTATTAATATGTATTGAATTTGATTAGTTTGATTTGAGTTTAAGAGCTGAGTTAACTCATCATATAAGTACCATCTAATCGGTATAAATGCCATATTCTTGTTGCATATATTTTATTATTATTTTTTAATTTAAGAGAAGTGTTTTTTAATTGAAAATTTTAAAAATTATAACAATTACGAGATTTTTAAGAGTTTCTTAAATTTCAAGATGGGTGTTTATTATATATATATATATCACAAGTATTTGATAAATATTAGTATTTTTCATACTTGAAATATTGGCATAACTACAAGCTTATTTCTACATTCATGAAAATAATTTATATTTATGGTTGAGTATAAATTTTAGTTTTATACTCAAGTTTTATTAACTAAAAGTATTTTAAAATTTCCTGTTAGTTTAATTTTCAGAAGATTATACACAAAATAGTTTGGAGGCATTTACAAGTGCAAAATTATTTCAGAAATGAGATAAAAGTGATTAAATTTAATTTATAAAACATGTTATTCATGTCGTCATTAAATTTTATTTATCTTTTTGTAATTTTTACTTTAATATTTGCTGTTTCAAAGGTCACATCAAGGCACACCACGACTCTTCTTTTTTTTCCAAAATTGGAAAACTTAATGGAGGAGTTGCTTTTAACTTGTTGAAACTGAACTTATGATTATAAATTGTGGTTGGCCAATCATTTGATGAGTTAAGAAGTTTTAAAATTTGTGTTGGGTTAAATTCTGCGTAGTTTGATTGTAGGAATTGAATATGAGGGAGCTAAATATAACGTGGGTTTTGTAACATTCGACTACACTTGATTATTCCAACTAAGTATCTAGTGGCAATTGTTACGTACATTACTTGTACAAATGATTACATCCGCAATTTTCGCCATAAATATAATATTTCAAGAATGTGAGAGTAATATAAAGCACTTTGCACGCCACAGGAGTCTTTGCGATTGGAAATATTCTGCATCCTAATCTCAAACATGTACAAGACATAATAAATTTGGCAAGGACTGCGAGGGGGTCACTACTCCTATTGTGGACTGTTGCGATACACGCAATTAAGAATGTGAATGTGAATCACGTATGTGGTCTGCATGTCCCGCACAGATGCTGCATAGACTCTACTATAATTCAGTCTTGCAGGTATCTCAGTTACAAGCACAAGTGTGAAATTGAAGAAAGGATGGTAAATGGTCCTTTTTTAAAACAGTGAATTTCTTAATACTTATTATATTTTAAATATACCAAATTTTAATTACATATTAAATAAATTATCTGATACATATATTAATCTATAAATTATTAGATGAAAATTGACTAGCGAATTTTTAATATCAAAGCAAGTATGAAGTCTAAATGACTTGTTATGATGTAATACATAAATATAACGATTTAGACAAATCATACTACATTTAATATGATAATATCCCTAACCGCCCAAATAAAGATGGCTCAATAGGACCACATAAGGGAATTAAGGGTAGTGACATTGCCAACCTCATAAAACAACCGTTTTGCGAGACTGCATCAAATTGTAACACTCATTCATTGATTAGGGGGGGTCATTCTGTTTTCAAGTTCTAGAAACAAAGTTAAGACATGCGTAACGACGCAATACGGTGCACTGTTTATTATTAATGTTGTTTGTTCCAGTATCTCTTTAAGCCTTCTCAAATTTCAAAAGTTAATATAGAGAATAGCTAAGTTTTTTTTTTGGGGTCTTAGACCAGGGTATCCACCGGTGAATCCAGTAATTAATCCCTTCGTTGTTTTGTAGGCACCTCACAGAATGAGACAACTGGCCTATGCAGCAGCCTTAAATCCTTGAATCAGCTGTCCCACCCCATAAGGTGCCTACAAACTATTGAGAGGATTAGTCACTAGATTCGCCAGTTATTCTAATGATTATTCGATTGAAACTACTAAAAAATTAATGAGATATGATATTGCAATATTTAATGAATTTACCTAAAAACATTAATTCCAATTCCCATTCTATGGGGAAAAAAAAAACTCAAGAGTTAAATCATAAGTAGCTAGTTTCAGAGTTTGTATCAATGTTATGGATTTCATACCGGGGTCGATATCGGATTGAGCTCTGGAACGGAACGGTACCGGTACAGGTCGGTACCGGGTACCGTTTCGGAGAATTTTTTAAAATTTATAAAATAGTCCCTAAAATTTTTAAAAATCGCAAAATAGTCCATATTGATATATTATACAGTTGTACCGTATACTTTACTAGTTTACTGTTTACATCAACCATGCTTTAAAAAATTTAATAATAAATAATAACGATAATTAATTTGAAATAATAATAAATTTTAAATATTTTACATATAAATAATAACCACAATTAATATAAACAAAGACAATCATCATCATACAATTAT
>JAOSBM010000006.1:27458333-27469615 GCA_027568955.1 Erythroxylum tenue
TGTTCACAAATACAAGTATGCATGAAGATTCCAGTCCTAATCACTCTCACCCCTTTCCAAATTACTATTCTACCCTTCCCGTCGGGGTTGGGATGTTACAACTAACGGACGCCATCAAATCCATGCCTTGCATTTATATTACTCTGTCATCAAGACATAGTGAAATGAATAAAGTGATTGATGAATGATGAATCCTCTCCTTCCTAAAGCAAGTGATGACATTGAGGATTGTAAGAAAACTTGGTAAAGATGAAGAAAAATATTTCTTTCATACTTGTATTGAACTTTCGGGTAAAATATATACAGATGCTATTCTACTGCTATTGGTTGAGTGTCCTGTTATGCTACTGGCTAAATGACCTGTCACTAACGAATTGTTGGCTGTACAACGCAAATGCAAAATATGTACAAAGATAGGCAGAAGATAGAGACAAAAGCAGGTAAAGACAAAGAAAGAAAATTGGGCTCGTTAATGTATAATGCTAAGCCCACAGTTGTAACTTATTTCGGACTCTCTAATACGGTCCGGTCAAGCCGAAGTTGTGGGTGAAGACCGACAACCCCGAGTTTGCAAAGGAGAGTCGAGAAGGTTCGAGTGGTCAAAGGCTTCATAAACAGATCTACGAGTTGGTGAGTTTTGTTCACATGTCTAAGCTCCAGGAACCCTAACTTGACGCAGTCGCAAACTAGATGGAGGTCGATCTCAAGGTGCTTCGTGCGCTCGTGGAAGAATGGGTTTCTAGAGATGTAAATCGCCGCCTGGTTGTCACAGTATAGAGGTATGGGTTTCGGAATCTGAAGCTGAAAAGTGTGTAAGATTTGGGTGATCCATTTTAGTTCACATGTAGTCGAGGCTAGGCTTCTATACTCCGATTCAGCTGAAGAGCGACTCACCGTCGATTGTTTTTTTGTTTTCCAGGAGATCGGCGATTTTCCTAGGAAGACACAGAACTCGGTTAAGGAGCGTCAGGTGAAGACACAACTTCCCCAGTCAGAGTCGGAGAAAGCTACAAGGTTAGGGCTTTCTTCTGATGCATAAAAGATCCCCAGGTTCTGAGTTCCCTTTAAGTATTTCAGTACCCTTTTGGTTACCTCCCAGTGTGGTAGTCGGGGGTTGCTCATGAACTGGCTAAGTTGTTAAGTAACGTACATGATGTCGGGTCTTGTAAACCCTAAGTATTGTAATTTTCCTCCTATTCTTCTGTAGTCTTCTGGTTTGTCGAGTTGTTCACTGATCTCGATGGTTAACTTTGTCCCAAGAACTATGGGTGTTGCACAGGGTGAGCAGTCTAATAGCCCAGTCTCTTGGAGGAGGTCTCGAATGTATTTTCCTTGGGTAAGTATCATGCCTTCTTCTGATCTTGCTATTTCAATGCCCAGAAAAAATTTTGCATACCCAAGATCCTTGATGGTGAATTCTGAGTTTAATGTTTTCTTAACTGAGACAATTTGGTCTTCATTTTCCCCTGTTATCAGAATGTCATCCACATATATAACTATTGCCATAAAATCATTTCCTGTGCCTCTAGTGTATAAGCAATGATCTGCTTCTGATTTAGTGAATTGCATTGAGGATAATTTTGAGGATAGTTCTTTGTTCCACTGTCTCCCAGCCTGTTTTAAACCATAGATTAATTTAATGAGTCTGCATACCTGTCCTTCCTTAGCTCTAGTGTAACCTTGCGGTGGTAGCATGTATAACTCCTCCTCTAGGTGGCCATGAAGAAATGCATCATTAATGTTACATTGATGTATTGGCCACTGTTTGGAGGCGGCTAGAGCTAGGAATATTCTTATTGTTACCATCTTTGCTACTGGAAAAAAGTCCTCCGAATAGCCAGCCCCCTCTCTTTGACTAAATCCCTTGGCTACAAGTCTAGATTTCAATTTTGCCACTGTTCCATCCGAATTGCTCTTCACTTTGTACACCCACTTTGAGGCTATGGACTTCTTCCCTTTAGGTAATTAAGTCAGTCTCCAAGTCCCATTTTTCTCCAATGCAGACAATTGCTCATTCATAGAATGTACCCACCTTTCATCTTTACTAGCAGTCTCATATGATAATGGCTCAAATGTTCTGGAAACATTACCTATAAAGGTGCTATAATTGCTGTTGTGCTTAATGTTGAGTAGCTTTAATCCCTCATCATTTGTTCCTACAGGATAATAGACTTGCAATGCAACATTACAATCAGCAAGGGAGTGAGTGGATTGTTGTGTTGTGGATTGGAGTACATAATCTTGCAGGTATTTGAGAGGTAAGTGGGTTCTGCTGCTTCTTCTTTGTGTGGGTGCAATTGGTATGGTGTTTTGGTAATGTGGACTGTCGGGTGGGGAATTGTTAGATGGCTGGGAAATGATTTCAGTTTATGGTGTGGTAATTGGTGTTTGTGTGGGGTAGTCTGCATCTTCATTGGTTAGGATGCTTGAGAATAAGGGGTTGGTTGCCTGTGTAGAGGTTGGGCTTTGCTCTGCATAGGGAAAGTTGTTTTCATAAAACACTACATCTCTTGACACAAACACTGCTTTAGTGTCTAAGTCCATGACTCTATAGGCCTTGTAATCTGGCATGTACCCAAGAAAAATGCATCTTTTTGACCTAGGATCCAATTTGGTTTTATTTGGTGTTTTGCCTAAGCCAAGGCATAAACAACCAAAAGTCTTCATATGCTCATAACTGGGTATTCTTTTATGTAGTTTTTCAAAAGGACTCAGCCACCCTAGGACCTTGGTTGGGATTCGGTTGATGAGGTATGTAGCTGTAAGCAATGCTTCTCCCCAATATCCTTTAGGTAACTTAGCTTTGAAGAGTAGGGCTCTAGTAATTTGGAGTAGATGTTTATGCTTGATTTCCACTACCCCATTCTGTTGTGGTGTGTATGGGCTGCTCTTTTGATGTTGGATTTCCATTTCTTTAAATATGTTGGTGCATTCTTGGTTAATGAATTCCCTCCCATTATCTGTCTGTATTTTCATTATTTAGGTGCTGAATTGTCTCTCAATGTTTTTAAGAAACTGTAGTATGGTCTGTTGGGTTTGGTGGTTGTGTTTGAGTATGAAAGTCCAAGTGGCTCTAGAGAAGTCATCCACAATTGTAAGGAAATAATGTGAACCATTCGTTGTAGGAGCACTGTAGGGTCCCCATAGGTCCATACGAATGATTTCAAAGGGTTTGTTTGTGTGTATCTCATGTTTGGGAAAGGGTTTTCTATGTTGTTTGGCTAAGGGACATATTTGACATTCATGTTTATGAGGAACAGAAACTTTGATTTCAATGATGTGCTGTAACTTTTCCTTGGATACATACCCTAGCCTAGAATGCCATAAATCAAAAGCTACTGTAACATTGAGAGCAATATTTTCAGAATTGTAAAACTCTAAGGAGGGACCTTTTAGGGTATTGGATGGTAGGAACGTTTCAGTAGTCAACTCATACAATTCATTCACTGCCTTGATGATTGCTATGACATCGTTAGTCCAAAGGTCCTGCAAAAACAACTTGTTAGATAGGAAAATAGCAGCAATTTCATTCTGTGTTGTGAGCTTATTAACTGACAACAAATTTTTGAAGAAATTAGGCATATGCAATATTTCTCTGAGGGTGATTTTGTCCCCTATTTGTGCATAGCCATTGTGAGCAACTTCTTGTTTTGTTTCATCAGGGAGAATCACATGATCATAAACATTTGTGTTAGTTACATACCCAGTGCAAAGTTTCAGGTGATTCATCATGTGTGTGGAGGCACCCAAATCAATAAGCCAGGAATTAGAATAGTTAGAAGCAATGTTCACAGAGTGTGTAGCATTACCTGCATAATTTTGAAACCCTGATTATTTTACCTCCCCAACAGCCTTGCCCTTAATTGCTTTGCTTATTTCCTGTTGAATGAAATTTGCTAAATCTGAAGATATCCCTCCATTTCATGGCTTATCCTCATTCTGTTCTTGTGTGTTCTCTGCAGGAGTGTCCACTATCTGTGCCAAGTTTTCCCTTCCTCTTTTCTTTTGTGCATTGAGCTCCTTATACCAGTCAGGAACTCCATGGATCTTGAAACATGTCTCCAAGGTATGCCCATTCTTCTTACATTTTTCATAGTATTTGTCCTCTTTCTTAAGATAGTGTCCTTTGTTTGCATTGGTGGTGTTAGTTTTCCCTCCTTTCTTCCAGTTATTTGATTGTTTGGCTAGCATTGCGATGTTGGGGGTACTATCCATAGTGGAATTGACCATTCTTTGTCTTTCAACAGTCTGTAGCATAGAGAAAGCTTTGTTTGCAGTAGGCAGTGGTTCGATTAACATGATTTGATTCACTACATGCTCAAACTCATCATTGAGTCCCATTAAAAATTGCACAAGTCAGTGAGTATTTTCCTTGGCAGTAATGTGTTTGGATGCATCACATGTGCACATAGGAGTAGGGTTTAAGCTAAACAAATCATCCCATAACTTTTTCAGCTTAGTATAATAAGCAGAAACAGTGAGTGTACCTTGTTTTAGGGAACTTATTTCCCTTTCTATTTGGTATAATAGTGGCCCAAATCTTTCCTGTAATTACACCACCCAAAGCTCTCTAGCTGTAGGAAAAGATAAAAATGCATCACTTAACTCCTTGACCATGGCATTGAGAATCCATGACTTCACCATGCTATCTGCTCTTGTCCATTTTGCTGATAAAATCAAATCTTCTGTGGGCATGATGCAGGTCCCATTAATGAAAGAAAGTTTATCCTTGGCACATAAAGCTATGGTCATGGATTTACTCCAAGTAATGAAGTTGTTGCCATTGAAAGGTGATGTGACTAACACAACACCTGGGTTTTCAGTATTTGTGACAGAGTAGGGTTCATGTTCTTGGTTTATTGGCATGTGTGTGGCACTGGAGCCACTGATATCTGCTGTATTCGACATATTAGGTTAGAGTTGGAGAAAGGGGTAGCTCTAATACCATGTAAGAAAACTTGGTAAAGATGAAGAAAAACATTTCTTTCATACTTGTATTGAACTTTCGAGTAAAATATATACAGATGCTACTCTACTGCTATTGGTTGAGTGTCCTGCTATGCTACTGGCTAAATGACCTGTCACTAACGAATTGTTGGCTGTACAAATCAAATGCAAAATATGTACAAAGATAGACAGAAGATAGAGACAAAAGCAGGTAAAGACAAAGAAAGAAAATTGGGCCCGTTAATGTATAATGCTAAGCCCACAGTTGTAACTTATTTCGGACTCTCTAACAAGGATATCATTTATCCTTATATTAAGCATAAGCTTAGTAATGGAAATAAGACCTAACTATGTACGACAATTGGTCTGATATTAGTCCCCTTATCCAACTTCCGGATCTACGAAGGTTCACAAACAGATTATCACCTAGCCTAAAGGTTTCTGCCCTGATTGTTAATAGTGAATGACAAGGACAATTATGAGGCTTTCATTATTTTTTGCGATATTTTCCTTTGCTTCAAAATACGAGTCATGAAAACGTTATATCTTGGAAACTTCACTGGAGTGGTCAATTCATTAATTCCTCTTGCCACCAATTATTTTCTCCCAATCACGCAAGGCTCCTTGGTCCAATCTACTTTGGAAAAGTGCTATCTGTCTTAAACCTTCTTTCCTTGCTTGGATGGCCATAAAAAATAGGCTCCAAACTAAAAGTCAATTGCGAGGATAGGTGAACACCACTTGTCCCCTATGTAATAGAGTAACGTAAACTAGGGATCATTTATTTTGTTGCTACTCTAAGTCAATATGGAGTCGAATCTAGAAACGACTATCTATTCCCCTTTGCAACTGTAATTGAGAGCATATTCTAATAATTTGTTATAAAAAGTCCTTATTGTTTTTCTTTCTCTATTAAAAAGACAATTTTTTTAACTATATGTTTAAATATACTTTACTAATCTAATTACTTATATATGGTTGTTAACAACAATATTCTTTATTGTTATATGTCTTCATAATGAAAAAGTAAAAAGAAAAAAGCAAACATGTGCGACCAAATTTATTGCACCATGGTTTATGGCTAACTTTTTGTGAAAGCAACAAAAGAAGACTCATGCTTATAAACTAAAATATTCATCTGACTTGTCACATCAAGAGGAAGAGCATTTGGAGGATAGTGAAGAGCAATGTCAATTCATTAAAGAAAAGGTACATGTTTTCTCATTTTCTCTAGTAATATTTATATAATTATTCTATTGTTAAATTTGGTTTGCATATAGTTGCCATAGTAATAGTTATTTTTGGTCTTGATAGTGATATAGATTAAAAAAATTGTAATTTAATTTTTCTTTCCATTAGTTTTAATTGTCACAAATTTTAATAGAAAAAGAATGATCAATCCTCTAAGAAGAATGGCAGACCACAACCTTGATGTCCTTTAAGTAGTGTTACTTACTTTTTAAGGTGGAAAAAACTAAAGAAACTTGTTGAGGAATAGCCATAGGTGCAACAAGTAAGAGGAGGGGATGAAATACATGAAAATGTAATAAAAGGCGAAGTAAGGGAAGCGATTGTTTAGAAAGAGTATACTTTTCTAAAGTGGCGAGAACTAATAACTAAAATTATGGAACAACAATTTGAACCACATGAAGATCGATTAAAAGAAAATAGATATGATATAAGCATGGATATGACATAAATTGCTATTGCTCAACGCAAAGGTAATCATATATTGTACTATTATTTAATTAATTTCTCTTATGTATACTAACAGTACGAATTATTTTGAGGGCATAGGTCCAACTTTACTTGAAGAGGTTCATGCAAGATCTACGAAATAATGCAAACCAATTTTTTTCAATGCTCTTAATCAGACAATTAGTCCTGATGAAAAGAGGTTGACTGAATTCTCACTTTTCTTGGGTACTATGGCTCATAAAATCTTGCACCTCTAAACTATGTTAATTGACATAAGATTCCCGATGAACCTATTTGGGAATGTGTTAATGCAAGAAATCATTATCTTATTGCTTCTTTCAATTTTGATTTATAAAATTTAAATGAACATTTATTACATTACAAAAGAGATATATTCTACCATTAGAAAGTAAAGAATAGACTTTGAAAATTGTTGGAGATGCATGGAGAAGTTATAAGTTTAGAGTGAAGCGAAAGCATTTCAAACAGTATATGATAGATACAGAAAGAAAGCTATTGTCCTAACTACATAAGAAAAGAAGTCTTTGAGGAGCTCATTTCTTATTGGAACCACTCAGATGTGAAGGTATGATAATTATCGGTACTTTTTACAAATTAGTTACATGATATCTAATTAATATAATGCTTTAATGTGTAGCAAATTGTTGAAACAAATATTCAAAATAGAAAACAACAAATTAAAATGCACACAGCTGGTCCTAAGAGCTTTGAAAGTATTTATGCTAAGTTGGAAAGTTCATTAATGATTTATAATCTATCAACAAATTTGCTTAAGTTGTCTAAATTATTTCTAAATTATAATTGACAATTTTTTCCATAGATAGAAAATTGAAAGAGAGGATAAAAATCCACTCTCTAATGATGAAAAGTATCCTGCAACTTGTAAAAGAAAGCTTAAAAAAGTGTACAAGTAATTTATTGTAGCTATAAGGGAGAAAATTTTGGGTAATGTTTGTCTTGTAATAATTTTCTATATTGTTGATACTTTTGTTGAGATGCCCAAATTTATTGCTTATTACATGTGTTTCTGATTCCATTTAATTTGTTTTTTATATTGTTGATTAGTTCTTCTTGTCAAAATGAGTTATTTATAGTATAACTGGAATTATGGTAGATTTTTTGTAATCGTATATGGTGTTTGCATTCTTTAGTGTGACTGTAAATTTTCTTTTGTAGGCTCGCATTGAAGAAGTGCAAAAGGAAAATGATAGTCAAAATCTTGATAAAGTTGTAGCTGATATGGGAGTGATAAGGCTTGGATGTAATAAAATTTTTGGACGCAGATTGAAAGTATCTAATATGAAAGAAAATAATATGGCGAGTGAAGCCTTGTGCAAACTTCCTAAAGAGTATTTGCAATCCATCAAGAAAGCATTAGCAGAAGAGATGAACCAAAAAGTAGATGTTGAAAAGGAAAGAATGAGAAAGGAATTAGAACAAGAGAATGTTAAAATGCTTGAAAATGAAAAGGCAAATAGAACAAGATAAAGTTGATAGAGAAGAAATGATGAAACAAATTTTCTCCCTCATTCATTCTCAGTTTGGGTTAGCTAACACCACTAACATAGATGTTAATCAAGAAAGGAATCTTTTATTCCTCCAAATCATACATATTAACATGAAGAATATCGGGTAATAAATTTTCTTAATTTATTGTTGATGCACATGATCTTTTTATCTTTTTTGTCAAGATTAACTGCTTATGTTCATGCTTTTTGAATTTGTTCATGAAAAGAATTAAATCATTATGTTATTAGTTTTTGGACTATATTATTTGTCTTGATTAAATTGAGGTAACAATAAAGTATTTAGTATTTCATTCTTTAGATATATCAACATGTTTATGAGCACAATAGTTTTACAATTCTAATATACTTATTGGTTTTTTTTGGGTAAGAAGGTGATGATTAGGAGCGAATGAGGAGGTACTTGGTGAAGGATTTTGGAGTGCCCATATATATTGGTTTTATTTAATATTTAGATTAATTCACTTATATTCCATATGAAATGAAGGAAGATAATGTAGAAGAATATCTTAGATAGTGATTTTTTTCTTTTATATTTTAAATATGTTAAAGGTTGAATTTTACAAGTCCTTATAGACTATATATATATAAATGCAGTTTTTAATCGTTTATATTTGATAGTACGTACGCAATTAAAACATATATTAATGTCTGTATATTGCTTTTAATGTATATATAGATGTTACCTACTTAATGACAAGAATTTACTTTTACATTAATATAATATTGATAACAAAAGAATAGATTGTTGCTTTTACAAATTGTTGTCTAAAAAAGTCACATTATTACCTTATAAAGACTTAAATTGTTGCAATATCTACAAATTGTTGCCTAACTTATTATTGAAATCAGTTTATCTTTAGCTATTATATAATATATTCATTATTAATAGCAAAACAAGTATCACTATATTAGTATTAAAAGTCAAATAATTCTCTTTTAAGATTAAAAAATCAAAATTATCAAATATAACATAATGTATTATAAAATATTTAACAAAAGCTAAAAATAAAGTCAAGCCGAACTCCTAAGGATCAGCATTGTTATGTTAAAAATACTAGGGTTTGTCATGATAATAGGACATTAACCATGCTTTCTTGTTTATCAAAAATTAAACCATAATAGATGAGAAAAATTATACACTCTTATTCAAGATCTCAAACAGTTAAAGAAACAGCTTAGCATATGAGGTATCAGTATTTTTTATTGTCATATAAGAATAAAAAAGATACAAATATCTTATAATTTAACAATTTAGTTATTAATCATACAAGTTTTGTGGTTCAATGAAAAGGAGATTATATCAACATAAAAATTAGTGATATTTTAAAAAAATTAAAAATTATTATACTTTTCAATTTTCTAAAAAAAATCTTATACTTTTATTAAAAATAATGATAAATATATATAACATAAATATTATACATTAACTAATCAAATATTAGTAACACAACAATACAATCCAACTCATCTTGCAAGCCTAATCTCAGCTAATAATTTAAGATAGCTGAGATAAGTTCAAAAGTTGAGTTACATCGTTATTTAAGTAATATTTGATTAGATCATATATCATATTTATGTCATGTATTTTCATTATTATTTTTAAAGAAAGTCTAAAAAAGGGAGTTTCTTTTGAAGAATTAAATTAAAAAAATTTAAAACTTAAAATTAAAAATATTTTAAAAGTTACTTAACTCTCATAAATCTTTGTACTTTACCCGTAAAATAATTAGTTATGGAGCTTTATCAATTCATGTTTTGTTTTGAAAGGTTGAGTCTAGTTTAACCTAAAACATAAGGCTATTTTAAAACCAAAATTTGTATATATTAAAATTAAATTCCATGTCAAATCGTTCCAAATTAATTTGATTACACTAGTAATACACCCCAAATGTTAAGAAATCCGGCTCATATCCAATCCCGTATGCAGTAAAATAATTACGATTATTTTCATTTGATTTTATAAAAGTTAATAACACTAAAATTTTATAAAGTGATTAACAAATAAATCATAATAAAATATAAATTTTAATTCGTAACTTATTTTGAAGTTTGATTATATTCTTGTTGTATCCCTCAAATCATTTCTAAAACTAGCTCATCTTAATTACCGTAATCGCATAAATGGTCAGTAACTAACAGTATCACATGACAAGTTGAGAGAACTCTGTAATTGTTGTAAAAAGAATTAGACAAGAAATGCTAGTTTCATTAGAGGTTAAGTCTATGTATAATAGGTTTTAGGCATTTTAGTAATTTAACTGAAATTATCTACTTTCAATTAAACTTTCAAGTCCAGTTTGATCAAAATATCTTTGCTCTCTTTAACATAGTATTTATATATAGCTTATTAAGCTTCCAAATCTATTGAGCAATAGATATAAATTATACCTCTAAATCATATTTAGGTTTTAATAAATTAAAATTTTAATTTATTATTAATTCTTTAATTAAATAATTTATAAAATAATATCGATAAATAAATGTGAGCGGCATCCTTATTGGGCGACATAAGTTGTAACTTCTCGCACTTCTTTCAATGACAACATCTTGTCACCTCTTTGCTTTTCTATCTTGTTCATCTCGATTGTATCCTTTTTCATTTGACGTGAAGAAGAATAACTGAGCTTATAACTGAAAAGACCAACATGGTCACTTTTTGTTTTTATTTAAAAGGAGAGAAAACATGATACATATTACATGACGAGTCTAGGGCGACAAACCCGACATATCCTCTAATAGGATTGAGAGGCACCCAATGGGTGTTATATCAAAATTAGTGATCCTTAATTCGAACTGGTCGAAAAAATTGGCAAGTCAGTCAGCACACCGATTACCTTCCCTGTATATGTACCGAGTTACAACGACCCAATTACGGGTAAACAATTCATTGATACTCAGGACTAGAGGATTGAGAGACATTGCGCGTTGCGACGGGGATGATAGTACATTAATCACTGCACACGAATCCACCTCTAGTTCAATTCGACGATAACCCAGGTTCCAAGCTAGCTTTGTAAGTGTAAGTCGACTTGTGCACTTGATGTAACTCGACTTATGCTTATACAGTACTATAAGTCGACTTGTTTT
>JAOSBM010000006.1:27493626-27510876 GCA_027568955.1 Erythroxylum tenue
CATCAGCCAAAACCCTGCCAAAATACTGACTTGAGCGTCGGAGGGGCCTCCCGGGAAACAACCCCCAGCGTGCCTTTGTTCGTTTTTGCAGGTGTTCGATAGTCGAGATCGCGCGAGATCATGGATCGAAACATTGGCAATCCGATTCAGCAAAACCCGACCGAATCATATTCTTACCATTTTTTTATGTCCAACATAAAATTATTTAAATGAGATACTATCAGGGGTAAGGCTGCGTACTATCAGGCCCTCCCAGACTTTGCTTCAATGCGAGAATTTTCGGGGTATGATGATGATAATGATAAAATTATTTAAATATATGTTATATGAATATAGATGATATTTAGAAAAATAAGATAAGGAGATAAGGGATATCGTACCCGTATCTAAATTGAAAATTAATTACCATGGATACAAAACGAATAATTTTAATTTTATAGATAAAAATGAATTTCGATACAAATGTAGACTTCATTTTTGTTATAGAATATTTACTGCGGCTACATCATAAGAAGACAGTTTGGCCGAGTGGTCTAAGGCGCCAGATTTAGGCTCTGGTCCGAAAGGGCGTGGGTTCAAATCCCACAGCTGTCAATTTTTTAAAGTTTTTGAACTTTTACATAAGCAGTCAACTCAAATGTATCTTAACCAACTTACTGGTTCATGAATACTAAGAAGTGAACCTCTTATTGTTCATTTATCCCTCTTTTATTTTGGACCATCATTAAATATTCAAGAAGTTAGGAAGGCCTAATGGTCCCAATAATTTAATTTAATACCTAAGACCCACTTGGAGTCCACAACAATACGACGTACCAAACACATAACATGTAATATCTCTTTCTAAAACTAAAGACACACAAAAGTGCTTCTCTACTCTCGTTGGATGCTTCGTCAATCCAGGCTTGATCATCGTCATCTCTAAGTTGCTCACCGTATTTTTATATTGGAAAGTTTAGTGCCTTTACTTCATACCACGTCTTGCTTGTAGTTGTAGCACATCAAAGCTGCCCGTATCACCCATGATCAACCACTAAGCCTCTTCTCCAGCTATTCTCCATCAATCTACTATTGTTGCACAAATCATTAAATAAGGTTTGTCTTTTATTTGCTCGGTAAGTTATCCCTGGAAAATTTCCAAGGTATTTGGTCAACCAATCAATACTTCCATAAAGGATGTCATTCTCAAGGTAAGCTATTTACAGCTTCATGTGCTATTGCTGCATTCAATAAATGCACCATCATAAAAGAGGATGTTTTGCTATCATATTCAGAAAGCTACGAGTTACTGATTAGACGATTACTGAGATAAGTAATGTCTGTAGAAACTTCTCCTACCAACCTCTTTGGGATCATTTTATACACAGGCAGTCACTACTCAAGATGATAAAGGAAGTTTTTAAGCATGCATTTACCTCTTAACTTGATCATTTATGGAATACGATGTAGCATCAAAACCATGGACCCTTAATAAACTCGAAAGGCAAATATATTATATTATATTATACTCTAAACATATACTGTCTACATCACTCAGTTTCATCCTCCGACAGGCTTGGATAAATACCAAGATCTTACTTTGCTGCCAGCTTTAACTTTCTTCTTTTGCTGCTTATTCCCTATGTTTAAATCAGAAGATTGTCTGCTCAAACATCGCATGAATTGGGAAAAAGATAAGGAAAAGCACCATTTTGTTTATTTATAACAGTTGAAATGACAATCTGGTTGCTGACTTTAGGATTTAAAACACACACGAGGACATGATAATGTGGCTTACACCTTTACCAACTTAGATCTCAAGCATGAAAAGAGGGTAAGTTTGTATCGTGAATGTGACTTTGTGTCTGCAAATGATCTATACGTTCCACCCAAAATCGCATACCACAGGCCTAAGGGTCAAAAATAAACCACGGGGTACATCTGTCGATCAAATGAGCGAACGAGGTCAAAGCAGTCTTTTGGGTTCGGAGAAAAGGACCCATTTCGCCACGTGGCGAGACCCAATGTTAATGGAAGAAACAGACTGATAACAGATCGGTAGTTGCAGGCCTCCCGCGCTGCGAGTGAAAGTACTGTCTTTCATCTCTGACATCCCAACTCTGCTAAAAAGTTATTTTCTTTGCTATTTTTTCACCTTATTAAATTCCCATTTTAATGGATACTAACTCTTTCTATTTCCATCGTTGCCCTTCATTCTTTCCAAGAAACCCACTTGTTTTTTTTTTTTCCTTTTCTCTATCTTCTAGCTTATAATATACACACAAACCAAAGGTGAAGTCTTTCCCGTGCCTATATTTGGACAAAGAAATATCTCAACTTTTTATCTTTCGTCTAAAACCCAGATAGCATATCGCCGGAGAATTTTCTTCCATGGAAGGATTGTAAGGTGCTGAATTCATTTTTCGTTCTGTAGTTTTATTTTTGCTCTCTCTTCTTTTTTATGTTGCCCCAAGTTTTCTGTTGTCGGATCAGTTTGACGCTCAGTTCGAAGATTATAAATTTTGTCCCTTTTTATATTCGACTTCTTCTGTTGGCTGCTATTTTGATTCTGGGTTTGTTTCCTTATTGCCTACATTGGTTTATGGTATTCTTAAGGTCGGTACTTGATGTGCTGTTTTATGGATTATTTTTTAAAGCATATGATTAAGAAAGGGTGGATGTTTTACGTGACATTTGTTTCCCAATGTTTTTCGAAACATGGAAAGTTAGTTTCATTGGATCATAAGCTTTAAGGTTAAAGGATTGAACTTGTGATTTTAAGTAGCTGTTTATTCTGCTTTGATTGACTTTTGTCAAGCACGTCTGTCCTTTTTATGCATTTGTGAATGATTTACTTACTTTAATAAACTTGTCTTGGTTGGATCTGCTGTGGCAATTGGCTGACAGAAAATTTCTTTTACTGCAGAATTTTTTTTTGAAATTTGCAGTGTTGGATTATTGGGTGCATAAAGATGCCTGGAATTGTCGTTGATGGAATGAATGAGGAAGTTGCAATAGAAGAAACGAATGGAAATTCTGTGCCCGTTAAGGAAAGTTCGGTTTCAAATAGGTCTCCTAAGAGTACATTGAGTCCGCAAAGTCCTCGCAGTGGTAGCCATAATGTTCCCGTTAATGGGGTGGCTGTTAATGAGCTTGTTGACGATGGAGTAATATGTCCCTCTATAGAGCAGCTTTATGAGAACGTCTGTGATATGCAGAGTTCTGATCAATCACCCTCAAGACATAGCTTTCGATCTGATGGTGAAGAGTCTAGAATTGACTCAGAACTGCGCCATCTTGTGGGAGGAGAGATGAGAGAGGTTGAGATAATGGAAGAAGAAGAAGAGGAAGAGGTGAACAAGCCAGAGGATGATACTCAGGGCTATGCCTCTTCCAAGAAGGAAAGTTCATCCAGGGAAACGATGTCAGGGAAATTGGACAAGGTCCCACCTGCAAGCACCAAATCTGTTTCTTCGAACTCCTCAAAGAAAGCTAGTCATTTGCAAATGGACTCTGAAACATCATCCAAATTGATTCCAAAGGGAAAAAGTCCACCAAAGAAACCTCCTACTGATAAACAGAATAGTAAGAAGGTGAAAAAGGCAAACGGTGGAGTGACATCAATTAAGATGCAGAGAAATTCTCCATTGAAGTTAATGAATGGAACAGAAGATTCATCTGAATCTGAGTTAAACAATCCAGATCTTGGGCGATATTTGTTAAAACAAGCAAGAGATTTGATTTCTTCGGGAGATAATCTGCAAAAAGCACTTGAACTAGCCATTCGAGCATCCAAATCATTTGAAATATGTGCTGATGGGAAACCAAGTTTAGAGTTGGCTATGTCATTACATGTTACTGCAGCAATTTACTGCAGCATAGGCCAATATACAGAGGCAATTCCAATCCTACAGCAGTCAATTGAGATTCCAGTAATTGAGGAAGGTCAAGAACACTCCCTTGCCAAATTTGCTGGTTACATGCAACTTGGTGATACTCATGCTATGCTCGGCCAGTTGGAGAGTTCAGTAAATTGTTACACTACAGGATTGGAAATCCAGAAACAAGCTCTTGGAAACATGGACCTTAGGGTAGGAGAGACTTGTAGGTACTTGGCTGAAGCCCATGTTCAAGCTTTGCAGTTAGATGAAGCTAAGAGGCTTTGCCAGATGGCTCTAGACATTCATAAAGAGAATGGATCACCTGCTTCTCTTGAAGAGGCAGCAGATCGGAGGCTCATGGGTCTTATATGTGAAACAAAAGGAGATCATGAAGGTGCTCTGGAGCATCTTGTTTTGGCAAGCATGGCTATGGTGGCAAATGGCCAGGAGTCTGAGGTAGGCTCTGTTGATTGTAGCATTGGAGACTCATACTTATCCTTGTCTAGGTATGATGAGGCTGTTTTTGCTTATCAAAAAGCTCTTACTGCCTTTAAAACCACTAAAGGAGAGAATCATCCAGCTATTGCTTCTGTATACATTCGTCTGGCAGATTTGTATAACAGAACTGGAAAATTAAGAGAATCTAAGTCGTATTGTGAAAATGCTCTTCGGATTTATGAAAAGCCAATTTCTGGTATTCCTCCAGAGGAAATAGCGAGTGGTTTCACTGATGTTTCTGCAATCTATGAATCAATGAATGAGCTTGAGCAGGCAATCAAGTTGCTACAGAAGGCACTAAACATATACAGTGATGCACCTGGTCAGCAAAGTACAATTGCTGGAATTGAAGCCCAAATGGGGGTTATCCACTACATGCTGGGGAACTATTCTGAATCTTACAACTCTTTTGATCGTGCAATTTCAAAGCTCCGTGCAAATGGAGAGAAGAAATCTTCTTTCTTTGGCGTTGCACTTAACCAAATGGGCCTCACTTGTGTCCAGCGTTATGCTATAAATGAGGCTGCACAATTGTTTGAAGAAGCAAAAAGCATTTTAGAGCAACAGTGTGGACCTTATCACCCTGATACTCTTGGGGTTTATAGCAATCTTGCGGCTACATATGATGCAATGGGAAGGTTTGAACTCTCTTCATTCTTGTAACTTTTCCATGACATTCTCCTTAAATTGAACTCTCTCCTTTCTTGTAACTTTTTCATGATATTCTCCTTGTAACAGTTTGACGTCATTTTTCATAAAACATCATATTACAAATTGTTTGTGTTAACGTTTCAGTAACCTATGTTAAGTACTCAAATGTATGAATTTGAATCCTTCTCTTTCCCTGATGCTAACTTTTGTAGCCAAGTAACAGTGCTTGTCTTCTGTTGCAAGAATGTCCTTTTCCTTCTCTCAATGTTTAAATGCATTGCAGGCTTCATGTTGAGGTACTAATGTTGTGCTACTTTGGCACAGATTAGATGATTCAATTGAAATCTTGGAGTTTGTTGTTGGGGTTAGGGAGGAAAAGCTTGGGACTGCGAATCCAGATGTGGATGATGAAAAGAGAAGGTTGGTTGACTTACTGAAAGAAGCAGGCAGAGTGAGCAGCAGAAAAGGCAGGTCGCTGGAGAACCTTCTTGATGCACAACCTGATAGCATAAACAAAGATGGGATCACAGTATCGTAATATTTACACGTCAAAATGACTAAGATGTATTATAGAACATAATTTAAGGTAGGTGATTGTTTGCTTTAGTTGGATATTTATTTTGGTTTGGCAGTAATTCTATAGTATTACATTTATAAGTTAAGTATTTACCAAAGTGCTGTTTTATCTTTGTATGAAGCAGCGAAAGTCCTTATTCTATGGTGATCCTGCTAAGAAAATAAAGGTTCAGCCAGTCCTTATTGACATGGATGCTCCCAGTTTGATTCTGCAAGCCTCATTGTCAAGTTATAAGTTTTTAACTTTGGCATGACCTTACCGTATTCTATTGACTGAGTGATTCTCAGAAAGCCATTGATCACAAGCAAGGAATTGAGTGTGATTGCCTGCTAATTATCTGTAAAGAATGCTATTACCAGCAGATCTTATGTTTTTCAATGCTATGAATCTTTATCCTAGGTTGGTTCTTTGATCAACTAGTATTAGTTACCTCGAGTTTATAATCTGTAGTGGTCCCAACTACAATCCTTTCACTCCAGCTAATTTTGAGGCCGAATTTTATGATGAATAGCTATCAACAGTTGCTCAGAATTCAATGTCTCAAGGTGCTCCACGGAATTGATAGCGGAGAGTCTAATCGGCCTCACATCAACTACAAAGTATAATGTTAAGCTTGCCTGGTAGCTACATGGTTGAGCATATAACTAACAGTTTTCCCATTTGCATCGTTTCCCCTCCATAGTAGCAAAGAAGACTTCACTAACCTTTTTAAACTGAATCATTTTGTTGTTCAGCTCCATCTCAACTAGCTTTCTGGTAGAAACTCAGTGGAATAGTAATTTAACAATGAAGACAAGATAAAATAAGAAGAGAAAATAGGGTCTGGCGGTGCTGTCACTAATGAAAAGCATAAAAGAAGTTGACAGTGGCAAATTGCGAGAGGTGTTTCTCTCCCAATATAAATATAACACACTCATTCCAGGCCTTCACACTTTCTCTCTGCCTTTGATATACTCGCATATTATGACATAATCCTAACCACTTGGACACCTCATCATTCTAGAAACATACTAGCAGAAAAAACATCAAAAACAGTAAATAACAAGATAGGAATTAGGTCAAAGTTAGAATGGGCCTTCCTTTAAATTTTCTACGGTATTTTTAATATTTTGGCTATTCTGGGTCTTTTTCTTCCCTGAGTGAACTGAAAATGAGATTATACTTATAAGATTTATAATACATTTATGTATTATGCCTACACTATTACTAGTTATTGTTTTGTTGAGACTTGTTACAGAATATAACAATTGTAAATAACTGTTACAAACGATAATAGATCCATAGGGATTATACAGTTAATGTAAATAACATAGTTATAGGGATTTTGGCATAATCATACGAATTACTTTCCTATTCTAGCCTACGTATCGTATTCTTGTATAAATACCTTTATAATTCTAATAGAAAATATGAAGAACATTCTTCTCACTTTCTCTGCTTTCTCATTGTATCAGAGCCTAGTCGAGTTTTTGGGTCTCTTTTTCGAAACTATTTTCTTCGTTTTGCTTTTTTGCCCAATGAGGCAGTGCATGATTGTGGGTTTGTGGGTAACACATTTGGGAGAGTTTTTAATTTTTTTCTCACCTCTTCCTTCACAAGACTTCACGGGTGCCGATCGACCATCTCTTCAAATTCGGTTGTCAGATTTCCAGCACCTGACTCACACACGCTACCATCTTCCCAGATGTCCTTTTTATGCCCTGGCACGTGAGCCGCCATCTGCTGAACTGATTTCTTCCTCCGGTGTTGCCTCCTCTATTCCTGTCTAAATATCCCGTCAGTTGCTTTCGGATACTGCTGATTTGTGTTGGTGTAAGGTGACAACCCTTCCTGCTCTCTTTTTTGGTGTGTGTGCCTCTGATTGATTCCAGTTTTTTGCCATGAGGTTGGCTTCTTCTTTTCCTTCTTTATTTAATTGATATTGTCATTTGGGACTGATTTAAATGGCTAAGGGTAGTGATATGAGCGATGATAAGAAGACTATTACCGAAATTACATTGGGTTCATCCAAAATCACTGATAGAAAATTAACTGGAAGAAAAAATTATGCATAATGAAAAAGGACTATTCGTAGATCTGTCACTAGTGTAGATTTAGAAGATCACTTAAATGGTAATCCGCCTCCTAAGAGTGATGTTGCTGCTTGAAAGAAATGGTTAATGGAGGATTATAAATTGTTTAATCAAATCCCGAATACTCTAGACCCAACCGTTGATGATGTTGTGAATCATTGTGATAGTGTAAAAGAACTATGGGACTATTTGGAATTTCTATATGCTTGCAAACAAGATCTGTCCTGTATTCATGAATCATTGTTAAAGATTTATCGAGTGGAACAAAAAGGTCGCTCCCTATTTCAGTATTATACTGAAGTGAAACAAGCATTTAAAGAAAATCATTGTTGCTATCATAAAACAAGTGCAAGAATAGTAGGAGCAAATTGTGGTACAATGTTTCTTAACAGGGTTGGGTCTTTAATATGACGTGGTACACATACAATTGTTAACTAGTTAGACACTTCCTTTACGGAAGTATATGCTCATTTGCTTCGAGTTTGTAAATATGGTGACATGACTTCTAATATGGTGCCCAATGACACAATGGCGTTGGTTAATGACATTTCAAATGCTAATCATAGTGGCAAAGGTGGAAATAGTAGTGGTTTTGTTGCTGGGAATAGTAGCAACTCTCGTATCTGTAATTACTGTGGAGTTGAGGGGCATATCAAGAAGAATAGTTGGAAATTGCATAGTAAGCCTCCCAAGTACTCAGGTCAGAATAATAACAGAAAATTTATAAATATGGTTACTTAGGATGGCATCCTACTGCTTCCTCAGTCATCCTTACCTTTTGTCACAATTTCAGCAGATGAGTATGCTCACTTAACCAATGCCCATCAACAAAGTTTGGCCACTTATGATTCAAAACAGCCATCCTCTACCACATCAGCTTTGGCTAATACAGGTAACCCTGCTGCTTGTCTCTCCACCTCATCTCGTAGTTAGGTTATTGATTCAGGTGCTACTGATCATATGATTGGCAACACAAGTATCCTCGCTTCTTTCCGATCTAATGCTAATTTACTTTGTGTTACATTAGCCAATGGATCTACTATTTCTGTATTTGGACATTGGACAACAAACCCAACAAAATCTCACCTATTATCATATGTTTTATGTTTATCACAATTTTCTTTTAATCTATTATCTGTCAACTAACTTACCAAAAGTCTTAACTATTGTGTTGTTTTCTATCCTGATTGTTGTCTCTTTCAGGATCTTGGGATGAAGCAAATTATTGGTAAAGGGTATCTGGTGAATGACCTACATGCTCTTGATTTGACTTCTGAACTCGTACCTCGATCGATTGCTTGCACAAGCTCATTTTCCCTTTTGTAATTTCATTGTCGTTTTGGTCATCTGTCTCTACCAGTTTTATAAAAGTTATATCCTAGTCTTTAATGAGAATCTACCTTAGAGTGTGAATCTTGCCAATTTGCTAAACATCATAGAGAATCTTATTCTCCTAGAATAAATAAACGAGTTGAGTCTTCTTTTTACTTGGTGCATACTGATGTATGGGGTCCTTGTCCTGTTTCGTCCAAATGAGGGTTTTTGTAATTTTGACATTTATTGATGATTACTCTTGGGTTACTTGGTTTTATCCTATGAAATCTCGATCAGACTTGTTTACTATATTTTGTCCCTTTCATGTTGAAATTAAGACTCAATTCGACAAATGTATCTACATTTTGAGAAGTGATAATGCTAAAGAATATGTTTCTCAGACTTTTAAGTCTTATCTCTCTCAGTATGGAATTATTCATTAGTTATCATGTATTGATACCCCTCAGTAAAATGGTGTAGTAGAGTGAAAGAACCGACATTTATTAGAAGTTGCCCGAGCACTAACGTTCCATATGCAGGTCCCAAAAGTTTTCTAGGCTGATGCTATTTCCACTGCTTATTTCCTAATCAACTGACTGCCTTCCTCTGTTCTTGGCAGTCAAATTCCATATTCCTTTCTCTTTCCCTCATTTACATTATTCCCTCTTGGTCCTCGAATTTTTGGGGTACTTGCTTTGTTCAAGACATGCGACCTTAAGTCTTGAAACTGGATCCTAAATCTCTTAAATGTATCTTTTTGGGATATTCTCGTGAACAAAAAGGATATCATTGTTACTCTCCTTCTGTAGGTAGTTACTTAGTATTTGCTGATGTGACCTTTTTTAAGAATACACCTTTCTTTGATTCTCCTGTGTCCTCTTCTTCACACTACCAATTCAGGGGACAATTTTCTCATTTATACTATCAATGAACATGTAGTTTCTCCTCCCTCTCGACTTGTTATTCGTCAAGTTTATTCTCGACGTGTGCATCATTCTATTGAGGCATCTCCTATCAGTTAGGAGATGGGCTTGACCCTTTTTGCTTCATTTCCAAATTCCTCATTATCACCTAATGCTAGCCTTTACCTTCCTATTGCTCTTCGTAAAAGTAAACGCATATGTACTTACCCTGTTTCTTCCTTGGTGTCTTACCATACTCTATCTCCCTCCTCCAAGTCTTTTGTAGCTTCCTTAGACTCTGTTGTTGTTCCAACGCCCTAGCTGAAGAACTGGCTCATGATGGTTAGCAAGCTGCAATGAAAGAAGAGATGATGGCTTTAGGGCAGAATCATACTTGGGATCTTATGCCTTTTCCTTCACAGAAGCCAGTCATTGATTGTAAGTGGGTATTCGCTGTTAAAATGAATCCTGATGGTTCTGTTGCTTGATTAAAAGCTCGGTTGTTTGATAAAGGATATGCTCAGACATATGGGGTAGATTATTCTGTAACTTTTTCTCCAGTTATAAAACTTTCTTCTGTCCGCCTGCTTATCTCCTTAGTTGCTACTTATAGTTGGGCACTTCACCAACTTGACGTGAAGAATGCATTCTTATATGGGGATTTACGTGAAGAGGTTTACATGGAGCAACCACCTCGATTTGTTGCTTAGGGGGAGTCAGGGAAAGTGTGCAAATTAAGAAAGTTTCTGTATGACTTGAAGGAATCTTCTTGTGCCTGGTTTGGGAGATTTGGGAGATTCAATACTGTAGTGATTGAGTTTGGCTTATAAAGAAGTGCATATGATCACTCAGTATTTTTGGCATCATTTAGTTATGGGTGCATTTTACTGGTTGTCTATGTGGATGATATAGTGATCACTGGAAGCGATGAAGCTGGGATCACAGGGTTGAAAGCATTCCTTGGGAGTTGCTTTCAAACAAAGGATTTAGGACCATCAAAATATTTGTTAGGAATTGAAGTTTCTCGCAGTCATAAGGAGATCTATCTATCTCAAAGAAAATATTGCCTGGATTTATTAGATGATGATGGTTTTATTAAGGCAAGGACATGTGATACACCTATGATACCAAATGTGAAGTTAAAAGTTGAAGATGGAGACTTGCTTGAGAATCCTAAAAAGTACAAGAAGATTGTGGGAAAATTGAACTATTACTGTGAAATTGAACTATTACTGTGTCTTTTGTTGGAGGCAATCTTGTTTCTTAGAAGAGTAAGAAACATAGTGTTGTATCCCGATCAAGTGCAGAATCCAAATATAGGGCTATGACGCAAACTACCTGTGAACTTATATGGCTACGACATTTACTTAGTGAGATTGGGTTTGTTTAGTCTAAACCAATGAACTTATGGTGTGACAACGAAACAACTATTTATATTGTAAACAATCCTGTGTTTTATGAGAGAACCAACCATATAGAAATCGACTGTCATTTTACTCAAGAAAAGCTAGAAGATGGATCAATCTCAACTCTACATAGCTTATGTGTTTACCAAAGTATTACTTGGGAATCAGGTTAATTACATTTGTAACAAGCTGGGCATGATCAATATCTATGCTCCAGTTTGAGTGGGAGTGTTATAAAAGTTGTAAATAGCTGTTACAAACGGTAACATATCCATAGGGAGTGTACATAAATGACATAGTTATAGGGATTTTAACATAATCATAGGAATTACTTTCCTATTCTAGCCTGTGTATTCTTGTATAAATACCTGTATAATTCTAATAGAAAATATGAAGAACATTGTTCTCACCTTCCCTGTTTTCTCAAGACTGAATATTAATAAAACATAAAAAGACTAGAATTGAGCACAATTGGTATTTAAGTAGAATTATTTATCATTCAAATTAAAGTTTAATTGAAATTAAAATTTAATTTCAATTAAATTACTAAAACGTTCAAAATCTATTATAAATAGGTTTAAACTTTAATGGATCTAGTTGTCCTTGCCTAACCCTTTAAGCAACAATTGCAGAGTTCTCACAACTTATTCTGTGAATACTGTTAGAAGCTGGACACTTATATGCCCATGGTAGTTCAATGGACCAATTTCAAAAGCAGTTCAATGGATACGACACTAAAAGGATCAAATTTCAGAATAAGATACGAATTAAAATTCATGTTTTATTATGATTTACGTGTTAATCATTTTATAGAATTTTATTGATCTTGACTTTCAGGAAATTAAATACGTAATTTTTTTTATAATTTTTCCACTGCGCGAAAAATATGATCTTAGCCCGATTTCTCAACACTAACAACACCCCCCTTATGACTTTCACCTTGTTGGCAAGGTGAAACTCAAGAAATTGCTGACCAATTGTGTCCTAGGGTTCCCAAGAAACCTCAAAGTCCAAGAGGCTCTTCCATTGGATGAGCACATCAGAACAGTTCTGCTGGTTCTTTGTTGGCCGAATGCTTAAAACCTTCCCTAGCTTCACTTTCCATTCCTAATCATTGTGCAACACTTGGGGAATCTCTTGGCATAATGGCAGCTTTGAGCTAGGAAAAATAGAACACCGGATGGACATGAGCGAAACTAGGGAGTTTGAGCTTGTATGCTACCAGACATATTTTTTAAACAATAGGATAGGGGCTAAAATATTGCAGTGAGAACTTCTCATTTTCCTTCTTAGCCAATGACCTACTTTGGTAAGGCCTATTTTTAAGATAAACCAAACCACCTGAAATGAGACATCCCAATGGCGTTGATTCGCATTGTTTTTCATTTTTTTTCTTATGCCAACCCCAATTGTTCTTTCAGCTCCTTAATAATCAAGTCCCTACCTTGCAGTTGCTCTTCTACGATTGAGTTATAAGCTTCTGTTGGCTACTATTGTAAGGGAGGAAGGGGTTCCCTTCCATACACCATCTTAAAAGGTGTCAATTTCGTGGCAATATAAAGGTTATATTATACCAACATTCGGCCCAAGGCAGCTACATATTGGCTGCCTTTAATGTTTAGGGTAGGATTGCACAAAATAGCATAAATAATCTATTACCTACTTCTTTTTGGCCGTTCGAATGAGGGTAGTAGGTGGTACTTTTCCTCAACTTTTTTTGCTGTAACTTGAATAATTCGGTCCAAAAATGAGATAGAAATATTTTTTTCTTGATTTGAGATGATAGATCTTGGAAACCTATGTAATTTAACAACATGTACGAAAACATCAGTGATAATAGTGGCTGTAAAAGGATGCTTAAAAGCAATAAAATGCCCGTACTTACTAAATCGATCCACAATCACCATAACAACATTTAATAGACTTAGGTAACCTTTCGATGAAGTCTATTGCAACATCCTCCTATACTTGTTATGAAATTGATAAAGGTTGCAAGAGTCCCCCTTGTGATAAAAATAGTTTCTTATTTTGTAAACAAATAAGATTTAACAAATTTGTTAATATTATTTTTCATACCTTCCCATTATAGTTCTACCATTACCCTTTTATAAGCCTTAAAAAATCCAAAGTGTTCAACAATCAAACTCTTATGAAACTCAGCTAAGATTGTTGTAATAAGGGGAAGATTTTGAAATTACCAAGCTATATTTGTATCATGAATGCCCTTGCATTAATGACCAGTTAGGTTTGCTATCTAGATCGACACTCAAGGCCTCTTTAATGGCCCCTGGTTCTTCATCTTAGTTTGCTTGTGCCATTAATTCAGTCACATCTAAACATTGAGAAACCATACTAATCAGTAAGGATGACATTCTAGATAGTGCACCTGTTGCCTTGCTTTCTCCTCGAGCTTATATTCAATTTCAAGGTTAAAGCTCAGTAATTTGGTCAACCACTTTTGATGCTCTTTTGAAACTAGTCGTTGTTCAAAAAGATGTTTCAAACTTTAGCTAGTAGGCACAAAAAATTTATCGCCCATAAGTTAGTGACTTCATTTTTGTATAGCAAACACTATCGCAATAAGTTCTCTCTTGTAAACTGGCTTCAATCTAGCTTGCTCCTTTGGTACTTGACTGTAAAATGCTATAGGTCGGTTTCTTTGCATTAAAATAGGCCCTACTCCCATGCCCAAAGCATCCGTCTCGATCATAAAGAACTCCTCAAAATCAGGTAAGGCTAGGCTTGATAGTTTTGACATGGTTTGTTTATGATGTTAAATAGCCTCCGCAGCTTCATTGTTCCAAAGAAAAACATCTTTCTTCAATAAATCTGTTAATTGAGCTACAATTTCACCATAATCCCTAACGAATCTCCAATAATACCCTTTTAGCCTAAGGAACCCTTTTAATTTCTTAAGTTCTTGAGTATAGGCCATTGTTCCATAATCATTACCTTTTTAGGGTCAATTGAAACTCGCTCCTTCGATATCACATGTCCCAAGTCCTTGACCCAAACTTAACAAAAACAACACTTTTTAAGGTTAGAAAATAATTTATGAGCCTTTAGAAGAGAAAGTATCTCCTTCAAATGTTGTAGATGACGAGCCAAAGAGGTGCTATAAACCAATATATTTTCAAAGAATACCAACACTGCTCTCCTCAGCATTGATTTAAACACCAAATTGATCATTGATTGAAAAGTAGTTGGAGCATTTGTAAGATCAAAAGACATGACTAAAGATTCATAATGGCCCTCATGGGTACAAAAAGTTAATTTTGCTACATCTTTAGTCTTCAACCTTATTTGGTGATATCATGACTTCAAATCCAATTTTTAGAACAAACAAACTCCTTTTAATTCATCAAATAACTCATCGATTGTTAGGATCAAAAATTGGTCAAGTACTATTTTTTTGTTTAACACCCTGTAATCAATGTAAAACCTCCAAATCATGTCCTTCTTCCTAACTAACAACACCAGACATAAAAATAGGCTCACACTCGGCTGAATAATTTCTACAACTAACATTTAATGGTAAGGTCGTACATTAATCAATGTAGTATTAGACTTCAAATTAATCTCATGGATTTTATCCTCTTTACTGACAATTCATCGGGCCAATTGAGGATTTCTTAGAATTCCTCAATCACTTTTTATACATCTGTTGGAATTTGAATTCCAGTTTCCTCATCTTAGAGTCATATATACCCAAGTTCCACTAACAACCCTTTTCCCTATTGTTGAATTATCTTCACTATATTTTTAAAGGAAACCATTAACTTGCTCAGGCTTAGATCCCCTTGCAGTGTCACGATTTTTCCATACACTTGAATTTTCAAGGATAGTGTGTGCTAATCAAAAATTAGTGTGACACACCACAAATAACCATTTGAGTCCCAAGATAACGTTGGAGCTATCGACATTGAAAGGTAAAAAATCTTCAACAATCATGACCTCCTGCATTTTTAGCATTGTCCCATGAAAAATACCCTTTTCAGGAATGAAAATTCCCATGCCCATCACCACCCCATAGCCAGTCATTTCCATTATCAAGATCTGAAGTTTCCCTACCAATCCTTCATTAATAAAATTGTGTGTAGCTTCACAAACGATCAAAACTACCACCTCATGTCCCCTTATTTCCCCTTTGAGTTTCATTGAGTGAGGAGAAGTCAAACCAATAACTGAGTTCAGAGAGTTGTACTTCCCCAACTTGGAGCAGAACTTTAGAATCTTCGGCCTTATCTTCCTGAGATGTCTCCCCTTCTGCTTTATCATCTAAGACAACCAACATATTAAGCTCTTGACCCTTACATCAATGCCCAATATTATTTTTTTCATGGCATTTAAAATAAAGCGCTTTGCCCTTTTTGCTTATATTTGTTAGTTAAAAAATAAATAAAAGCTGAAAACAGAGGATTTCAAAAGACAGCAGAGTGAGTTTATTCGAAGAAACACCATTGCATAAACAAGAACGAAGATACATTTAGAGCTTTAGCTCATGACCTAAATAGCTGAATTACTAACTGAAACATAGAAAATCTAGCATAAAATCAGAAAATCTGATCCTAATCCCTTTAGCCTAGGACTACCTATTGACTAGGATATTTATTGGATATCTGAAACAAAAACGTTAAAAAATACGTGCAACACTTAAAGCATATAATTAACACCCCTCCTTGCTTTAAGGATTGCAAACTCCAGTTCTTTCTCTTAGAAGCTCAAACTTGCTAACTGGGAGTGGCTTTGTAAATAAGTCTGCTAGCTGGTCTTTTGATTTGCAGTAGACTAAAGTGAGCTTTCCATCTTGCTGCACTTCTCTTAAGAAGTAAAGTTTGATATTAAAATGCTTGGTCTTCCCGTGAAACACTAGATTGTTTGAGATTGCAATAATGGCCTGGTTGTCAACAAAAATCTTAGTGCTTTCTTTCTGCTCTATGTGTAAATCATATAAAATCTTTTCAGCCATAAAACTTGATTTGCAGCTGCTGTTGCTGCAATAAATTCAGCTTCTACAGTAGATTGTGCTACAATCTCTTGCTTCTTAGAGCACTAAGAAAAAACTCCTGAACCTAGACTGAAAGAGCAACCTGAGGTGCTTTTCATGTCGTCAACCGATCCTGCCTAATCACTATCGGAGAATCCATAACACCATAATCAATAGTGCCTTTTATATACCTCAGTATTCTTTTTGCAGCAATTAAGTGCATTTCACTAGCATAATGCATAAACCGAGACAGAAGACTTACGGCAAAAAGTATATCAGGCCTTGTTGTCGTGAGGTACATTAAGCATCCTATCAAGCTTCTGTAGTGTCCTTCGTCAACTTTATCAGTTCCATCCTCTTTGCACAACTTCTGTTTCTGATGTATTGGTGTGCTCATTGCTTTGCACTCCTCCATCTGAAATTTCTTCAAGATTTCCTTTGCATATTTTTTTTGACAGATGAATACTTCATTTTCTCCTTGCCTGACCTCCATTCCAAGAAAATATGCCATGAGACCAAGATCTGTCATTTCAAAAAACTGCATTATTTCCTGTTTGAATGCCTCAACCAACCTTGTATTATTTCCTGTCACCAAAAGATCATCTGCTGGACCCCGCTCCCGAGGCCCGGCCGGACTGCCGAACAGTGCCGGACCCCGTTCCCGGAGCCCAACTAAACAGAACAGAATTGGAATCACAAACCGAAACGTTGGGCCCGAGTCCCCGACCCCCAAGGCTGAACCCGGGGTGGTCCGTCGGGACTGACAAAAGAAAGAATCTTGCGGAAGCACAAACAAAAGAATTTGGTAATGCGGAAGCCAAAACATTAATTACATTCAATTAACATCATCCAGTACAAAGTCATTAACATGTTATAATCCATAATCAAACTGAAAACAAAATACATCAGTATGCTCGATGAACTATCCAAAAGTTAGCACTAACTGAATGCAAAAGTCTCTAACTACTGAGGAGCGCTCGATG
>JAOSBM010000006.1:27532931-27543852 GCA_027568955.1 Erythroxylum tenue
TCAACTCATTCACTTTACTCTCATAATCCATACAAATTTATTCAAATATCAAAGTCCTCAAATCTTTTCTCATCAATCTTCCTTAAGGCACAAAACGTCTATACCACAATTTATATACAAAAACACTCATTGAATTTCATTTAATATTTCTAAATTTCTACTTAAAATTCGGGGTCCAACATGTACGTGAAACAATTATTGACTGTGGTAGTTGGGAGTCTAGGTGGAGATGACGTGCAGTTTGACTTGGTTTATAAGTGAATAAAGAATTTTCCCATGTTAAATTGATATTGTGAAATTTGGAAAATATGGTTTGTAAGGGAATATGTCTTCACGAAAATGGACATCACATGATAAAAATTTTTTAGATGATATTGGATCAAAACACTGATGACTATGATAAACAACTGAAAAACCCAAATAGACACACGGTGTTGACCTAAGCTCAAGTTTATTTTTTGAATATGGCTTAAGCCAAGGGTAACATAGACTGCCAAATGTTTTTAACGCCTTGTAATTCGGTTGTTCCCCGAATATTTTTTGAAACGGTGACTCATTGTTTAAAAGAGGCATTGGCATGCGATTGATGAGATAAACGGCATGACGACATGCAAAGGACTAAAAATTGGAGGGAAGAGACGCCTCATGGAGTAGTGTTCTGGCTGTTTCAACAATATGTCGATGACGACGTTCAACAAGAGCAACTCGTTGAGGTGTATACGGGGGACTTAACAGATGTTCAATGCCATTAGAGCTGAGATAGGAATCAAGACTTTTGTATTCACTGCCACCATTTGTATAGAGAGATAAAATTTTTGTGTTGAAGTGTGTTTCCATTAACAGATGAAATTTTTTAAAAACATCTTTGACATCACTTTTATTTTTCAATGTATATAGCTAGATATATCAAGTGCATTGATCAACAAAAACACAACAGTATAATTTTTTGTCAATAGATAAAACTGGAGATGGACCCCATAAATCACTAAAAATAATTTGCAGAGGTTTAGTGCTAGATAAAGTGAAATTCTGAAATGGTTGTCGATGGGCTTTATTAGACGAACAAGAATTACAAAAACTGAATTTATCATGTTTTGCCGAAGGTAAAGAAAATTTATTTAAAATAAATTGCAAGGTTCGAAAATGAGGATGACCTAGACGTCGATGCCATGTATCAACATAGACAGGAAAAGATGTGTGATGAACTTTTGGTGTGCTTGGGGAGGATGGCTTTGGCCACTCATATAGCCCATCTTTACTCTGGCCTGGCACCAACGATCTCTGAGTTCAAATCCTTTACCAAAAAAATGAAACGGAAAGAATTCAACAGATGTTAGATTATCTTGGAAAAATTTAGAAACAGAGAGTAAGTTACGTTTAATAGCAGGAGCACATAAGGTATGAGACAGTTGAAAGACCGTATTTGATGCACATAACTGAGTTAAACTAGTGTGAGTTATAGGAATTTTATTACCATCACCCATTGAGACATCTTGATTGCCGCAGTACTCCTACAAATTTTGTGGATCGGTAGTGATATGATGAGTTGCACCTGAGTCTACAACCCAAGGGTCTGATGTTACCTGCAGTCCGGAGATATAGTTTGCCTTTGCTTCAAGATTATTGTGGGATCGAGATTGGCACACATTTGCAGTATGGCCAGGTTTGTTACAGAGTTGGCAACAAAGAGCATTATTGTTTTGAGACCGCCATTGAGGTGAGTAATTGATGCGATTGTTGTAGCGCCATGGTTGGTTATCGTTGGTGGAATTGTTTGAGTTGTTCGTGACTCATCGATAATTGTTATTGTTGTTACTGGGAGGTCTGTAATTGTTTTTGGTGGCAATGGCAGCTGTAATAAGGATGGGTTTTGACTTGGATTCCTAATGGCGAATGAATAGTTCATGATCCAGCAACTTGTCATATAGTTCTTCATAGGAGATGGTGGTGTCTCGGGCTCTTATAGCTGCAGAAATTTCACGAAATTCAGGGCCAAGACCATTGAGAATTTTAACTACCAGCTCCGATGTGGAAACTGGTTCCTCGGCAGTGGCAAGTTCATCCGAGATAGAGCGAATACTTTGTAAATATTCTGTGACTGGACTAGAATCCTTTGTGAGGCGAGCAAGTTGATCACGGAGATTGAAAATCCGTGTTTGAGATTTGTTTGTGTAGGCAATATGTAGAGAATCCCACTCTTGTTTTGTTGTTTGTGCAGCAGCGACAGTGGAAGCGAATGTGGGATCAATTGAGGCCATAAGTGCGTTTTGGATAACCTGGTCCTGACGGAATCAGAGGTGAAAGTTAATTGTGGAATTGTCGTCATTAGTTGTGGTAGGTGGGGCTAGTCGATTGCCATCTGGATGACCAAAACAATCATAACCATGCATTAACATTGAGAATTGGGCTTTCTAGATCGCGAAGTTATGACTTCCGCCGAGTTTGATAGGTAATTGGGAGGCTGGATTAAATTGGATGATTTTGATGTTGTTGGTAGTGTTGTCGGCATTGACAATGGTTGTGTTTGTTTCTGAACTAGAAGACATTCTGTTGTGTGATTGATAAGAAGATGGATCTAACTCGTTAGAGTGTTTAGGTATGCTCCGACACCATAAAGAAGCTCACAAAGGATTGAATGAAAACCACATAATTTTTATTGAACAATAAACTGGCTTTTAAATACAAAGTGCAGCAACAACTAACTCCTTAAAGAGAGGAGTACGTTAACCATTATTAACAGAAAAAGTGGAATAAAATCCCATGAACAAAGGGATAACAGATGACTAATAGACGACCAAGTATTTACAGCATGTGCTTAATACACATTCTCAAAGTCAAATCATAACGCTGCTGTGTTTGTTCTGGTCTCTTGTATCCCATTACATGCACCTTTTCGATAAAGTGCAATCCTATAATTCAAAAAATTAATGGTTGTTTCCCGAGGACTTTAAAAAATTTTCAAATATCCTTGCCATCTTCACCTATGCTTTCATGATAATTCTCTTTTGTTCCATAAAAACCAGTTCCATGCCTAAAGGTTAATTCCATTTCATTGACTTGAAATATATTGACATCTGTGCAACGGACTAAGAAAGTTCATGCTTGACTCCCACATTCCTGCTTACAGACTGACACTTGACGAAGGTGAAACTGTGTGACAGGGCAAACCTTGGGAAGAGTGAGTTACAATGATCACACATTAACTTATTGATATTAAGGAATTCGTATTTAGTTGTCTGATATCACACAGCAGGATAACAACTGACCACCAGGTGAAGCAGATGAACCGAGTTGAAATTATATATTAAACTGAAGTAGGATCATTTTATATTATTCTACAAATTTTAATAATGGACACATAAATAATAAAATGATATTAAGAACACCTGAATTAAGAAACATAACTATTAGTATTGTATCTTGTAAGGTGATCATCTTTATATAATATCTACAGATAAAAGAGTAGAAACTCAAAAGAAGTTCCCAAAAATTACTTATACAGAAGTTCTCGATGTTTAAGTCTTGAGTGCAGAACATTACAGTGTAAGTTCTTTCGAACGTCATTGAATAAAGCATGCAGCAGGTTATTGCATTCATCTTCATATTTGGATCTCATGCTTCAGATTTCTTTCACTTTCCGCATCAGATCATATTTAATTATCTACAATACTCCACCCTTTTGGAATGGTACATGTTGGTCATGCATCAGTCTGCCGATTACTCATTAGGCATTTTGTTTCATTTAATATGTTATAAATGGATTATAGTTAGCCAATTAATAAAATTAATTGTCTCATAAGTTGATGAATGAACAGTGTTATTTTGTTTACAAGCAGTTTACTTAGCCTTACTCTTTTATCTTATAGGAACCCGTTATAAGCAGTATCATATTCATCAATTAATCCTTTCCTTGTCCCAAAATTTGAGAGAAAAGCTAAGAGATTTCTATGCCCATTGACATTTTTTCCAGGTGGAATGGAGTTTGAAATCGAAAAGTATTGGCATGAAGTGCATGTCAGACATCATAGGATGATACTAAGCCTGTGAAACTTCTTATTAGAAACAAAAGACTAAATTCATGATAAGAGCATTTGATCTTGTCAGACTGAGGATTGTTAAACTTGATTTTGGGATAATTTTCTGCTGGAGCAGCCGTGTACTTTCTTTCACTTTTTATGTGCAGAGTTAATTTCATCAATATAGTTTGATACGAATGACATCTACAGGTCAAACCATGTTTCGAAAACCTTATCATCCTCCTCCTTACGTTAAAAGAGATTAGGCCAACAACATATAGGTGCCTGGAACAATCTCTGAGTCTAAGAAAGAAACAGATTAAACCATTGTTCTGCTTCCTGGCTCCATACATTAATTGAAAGAGGCCCCTCTGATCTTCCACAAGAACCTCTGTCCCTCAATCTATTATGACCATTTTCATCATTTGCTCACATGTTTTTGTCTTGTTCCCTTTAAAAAGAATTCTAAGGACTGACATCACCTCATCAATAGCTCTGCTGGTGCCTTATCACTGTACAACTACCCCTTTCTCCCCTCACTACTCACAGCTATATATTACCCTTCCAATTACTGATTCCCATCCCTATTAAACTCAGCATTCCTTATTAAATTTCGATCCGATCCACCAAAGCTAGAGGTGGTCAAAAATATCTCTGTAGTTACAGTTTTTTTGTACTTTTTGGGACAAGAATAATGGAAGTGAGGAATGGATACAAGAAAAGATTGTGGACAGTCGACGAGGATAGAATTCTGATGGAGTACGTGAAGCTGCATGGAAAAGGCAAATGGAACCGTCTGGCTAGGGAGAGAGGTGATTAACAGCGTCCTTTTGTTATGAACAAGCAAAAGATCATTTGCCCATTTAGAAATTTCCCATACATATATATTTTTGAACATGACGGCTGGCTGATATACTGAGTTCCTTTTCATTTGTTTCTGCGTCGACGTGATTAATTAGGTCTGAAAAGATGTGGCAAAAGCTGCAGGTTAAGATGGATGAACTATCTGAGTCCAAGTGTTAAACGTGGTGATTTCTCAGAGGAAGAAGACGACCTCATTATTCGACTCCATAATCTCCTTGGCAATAGGTCACTTATCTCCTTCCAAAGTGATATTTTTCTTTTCATTTCAAATAGTTATTGCATGCCTGACCGATGTCTGCAGTTCTTACAGACAGTGATGTTTTATGGTTTAATTACAATTGTCAGTCAATAAATATCAGTGAAATGGTTGTTTGATGGTTTCCAATTAATACTTATTTTAAGGTGGTCCCTGATCGCCGGTCGAGTTCCAGGAAGAACGGACAATCAAGTTAAGAATCGATGGAACACTCGTTTGAGCAAAAAACTTGGAGTTAGCAGGCCAAAATGCAGAGTTAGTGCTACTTCTTCCAGGTTTTCCAGAAATTTGGAGCATAGTTTCAGTACCCCTTCAAGCTCAAATGTCAAACCACCTCCCAGTTCCACTGATGGAACCATCGGCTTCAATGTTTTGGTAGGTGGCCCTGATGATAATGCATTTGAAGAGCTGACAATGAGTGACTGCTACCAGAATTTAGCTTTCTTGCTTTCTGGTGATGATCCAGATCTCTACGCCATGAATAATTTATTGGAATTTCAGGATGGCTAGTCCAGTGGTTATGTGTGGATTTAGTGTTAGTGTTCCATATTTCACAAATTAAAATTAATCACAATGTATCTTCCCGGTGCCTTTAAAACGAGTCTAAATTCTCTGTCCAATATTATGGTGTCTTATTGTGTCCAGTAAATCTCAGTCATTTATTTATATGAGTCCCGCATGAGTTCCGCGTGAATCCTGCAAAATAAATGGCTGAGATTTTATGAGACACAGAATAATATTGGACAGAAGATCTGGTCTCCTTCAACGGACTAATTTGTTTAACTTTAGTTGTCTGCTGTATCAAAAATATTTTCAAATTCAAGCCTAAAAGAAAAAGAGAAAAAGAAATTTGACTTTTCCGAAGCCACCATCAATTCATGCCCAGGATGCTTTTTGATGTATGTAAGACATGGGATTACTGTTAGGACAAAGTCAATCAATTGCTTACGATTTCAGCAAACTGCCCCAAATTCAGTTTGGTAGGATTATTTTTAAAATGTCATTTTGTACATTATATTTTTATGGACAATTCGCCATAGCAACAGAGAGTTTTAGGCGAACAAATTAATCTGTGGTTAATACATCAAACGTTAAATATATGTGGAACATTTTGTATGGTATTATTAGCAATACTTAAATTTTGGTTTCCTAGTGGATTTCACGTGGAACATTTTATATGGTATTATTAGCAATACTTAAATTTTGGTTTTCTAGTGGAGAAATCCCAACTCAAATTAGAATTAAAGGCATCTACATGCCTTGAAATATAAATTTGATATAGTAAGTAATATCACTTTTAGGTAACTAAATTTTGAAATTCATACCTGTAATAGTGTCCGTGAATTTAAGTTGAAGCTCTGCTTTTCCTTTGATGTTTTTTGTCTTTCTTATGTCAAGTGTGTCTTCTCCTGTTTTATTCAGCTTCCACTCTCCTCCATTTCCACTCTTGTTCTTTCCTTACTTCTCCTGCTCAGCAGTTATCCTTCTAAATTCTACCTTTGAAGTTCTTTTACACAATAGCCATGTTTGGTTGGTGCGAAAGTAAAGTGAATTTATAATATAATTTTTCGGAAAATAAATCTATAGAAAGTAAATATATTCACATGTTTGTATACTTATAAGAATTCTAATAGAAAAGTTGGGTGAATTCTTATTATAATGTTTGGTATGCAACACTATTTTATGGAATGTAACTTAATTTTGATTTGTGTTTTCAATTATATCCCTACAAACTAAAGAAAAACTGAAATCGTTAAATAAAGAAAAATATGAACCTGAAGATTGTCGATTGAAACTTCTGAACAAAAATATTCAAAATCCTACTAACGGGAGAATAATAAGAATAGTTAAAGACAGTATTACAAATATCGGTACGTACCGGTACGAAATAAAGAGAGGGTCATACTGGTACCGGCTAGTATTCAAAATATCAGTCAGTATTGATCGGTACCTGCCGATATTCAAAATATAGGCCAAATACCGACTGATATCGAAAATTTTAAAAAATAGAGGGACTTTTTTGGGAAATTTTAATACCGACCAAATACAAGCTAATACCGAAAATTTTAAAAAATAGGAGGACTCTTTTGCAAAATTTTCAAAAAATTGTTAAATTTTCCCTCCCTTGCTCTTATCTCTCCTCCCCGCTCCCTTTTTTCAAAGTTTTTTTAATTAGTTGTTTTATTTATTTCAACTTTTATAATTATTGTAAATTTTTAATTTTTTAAATAATAATAAATATTTTTATTAGTAATAATAATTATAAATTAAATAAAACTTAAAAGTAAATTATTTTTATTTAAATTTATTTTAATATTTATTAATAAAGTACTAATAAAAATATTTTATTTTTAAAATAAATAATTTAAAATTTATTTATTTATAAACTAATATTTATTTTATATATTTAAATTAATTATATTTATTAATAATTATTAAATTTAAATTTAAATTTAAATTGTAATTATTATTTATTATTATGATTTTTGGAGACAGGGTTTTATAAAAGAGTTGTCGTAGAGTTGAGAGAAAAGAAAGGACTAAATTGGCTAGCGTATTTTTTAGATTAAATTCCTGAGGAAAATAATCTAAATACCAAGGGGGTGCTGGGATTTAGAATTCGAATAAAGTGCTATTACTTTTCTTATATTAGGAAAGTTTTTACTTCCTAATTACTCAAAAAAATATACTAAATGTGATAATATAAATTTTAGGAAAAAAATTACTTTCCCAAGCAAAAATTCATGCCAACCAAACAAGGCTAATATGTATTTTCTTTACCCAACAGACAAAGCACAAACTCTTCCCGCCACTGAAAAAAATTCAACCTCCTCCAACTCCTTCTTCACCTGCTATTCCAAAATCTACTTCATTGCCTTCCCGTACTCTTCCACCTCCTCGTAATCATCTTCCAGCGTCAACTAATTATGATCCATCCAATAATTCTCCTGTGTCTTTTCATACCAAACTTTTTTTGGATTCAATTTGTTGAGAATATGAATCCTGAAGCTAAGCTTTCGTGCTTTCCCCCAGCACTACTTCTGATCACCTAATAGGGTCATCCTTTATCTCCATTCTTCATGTTGGAGCTCAAAAATGAAAATCCACTATGGTTGGTTTCTTTCTGGCTAAAAAAGTTCCTTTTTCTATAATGAAAACTTAGGCAACTAGCAACTAGAAGTAATTTGACCTCCTTGATGTCATAGTTAACAACCAAGACATATTCTTCTTTAAATTTAGCTCTCCTAATGTAGTGGATGCAGTCATAAAGTCTGGTCCTTAGTACATTTATAGTAAACCTTCCCTTGTTCAAGCATGGAGACCTGGTGTTAAATTCTAAGAGATGAAGCAGACTAGCATACCGTTGTGGCTTTGTATACATGCATGATATACATCTTGAGTACTAGATCACTGAATGATTGAGCTATCTATCTAGCTCAATTGGCAGACCTTTATGTTTTGATCAGGCTACTGCAGAAACAAAAAGGGTCAATTTTTTTAGAATATGTGTGACTGTTAATGCTTCTATTGAGCTACCCAAGGAGATTTAAATTAGAAGTTTGATGTCAATCTTGAGCTTATTGAAGACACAGTGAAGATCACATATGCATGGAAACCACCTCTACTAAACCAATAAAAACTTGGCAACCAATTGGCAAATTGTTCAAAACAAGCAGCTTTGAGGAATTAATAGGTGAAGCTCACGTTCAAATCCTTGTTGAAGGCATCAGTGAGGACTCTCACTGTAAAGGAAAGAGCCGTTGAAGTCCTTGCACCTGAATTGGTAATCACAACTCAAGCACCAAGTATTGAAGCTAATTTCAAAAATGTAACAAGAAGAAGATCCAATAGAAAGAAGAATACGCCTTCTACTACTTCTTATTGTCTATTTATTCATAAAATATTAGGGGTATGAATTCCCTTTTAAAAAAGCAAGTGATCAAAGAATTTATTATTAAAAATAAGCCTTGCTTGATGGACATTTAAGAAACCAGAATAAAAAGAGCATCAGTAGCCTCCTGTCTTTTTTGCCTAATAGTTAGAGGTCCATCTCTAATCAGGGTCATTACCCCAATAGAAGGATTTTAGTAATCTATAATAGTGACAATATGTCATAGTTGGTTCCACCAATACTGACCAATTGATCCACTTACAAGTATTTTCTAAACATCTATGAAAGGTTTTGGATATTTCTATCATACATGCTCTCAATCATGGCTTTCTAATACTTTCCTTAAGGAGTAAGCTTAAAGAGCTAGAACTTGGTATCAACTCCCTTTAGCTCTTGGTTAGTGATTTCAATGTCTTCATTCATCAAGATGAAGCTATTCCAATAGACCTACTTGTCATGATATTAAAAATTACTTGGTTGATCTTCAAGTTTTTTATTTACCTTGGGGGTGCAATTTTTTCATTTGGAGCAATAAGCACAATAACGAGACTTTTTTAGGGAAAAGTTGGAAAGAGGCTTATCCAATTTTCTTTGACTGCAACATTTTCCCAACACTGGTGTATTTTTTCCCAACACAAGCATTTTTGATCACTTCTAATGGTTGTTACATTTAAACCAGACCATACTCCTCTCAAGTATCCTTTTCGATTCAATAACTTCCTAACTTCTATGTCTAGGTTTTTAGGATGCTATTAGAAGAGGTTATGCTTCTCATTTCTATGGATCCAAGCAATTTCAATATTTTATCAAAATCAAAAGCATCTGAGATGAAGTTAAATCCTTTCACAAGGAAAATGTGGGGCATGTTCATCATTTGTTAAACACTGCTATAGTTGCTTTCTATAAAGCTTAAAAGAACCTGTACATTAACCCCTCTTGTCCAAGACTCCAAGAGGCAGAAAATATTACATTGAATAACTACCCAAAGGTAGTTAATTTTGACTACTCTCTATTGAAACAACGATCTAGGATTAAGTGGCTACAAAATGAAGACAAAAATACAGGTTTCTTCCATAAATCTATAACTGCAAGGAAAGCCTCAAACAAAATTGTTACACTTGAATGTAATGGATCTTTGCATCAAACTCAAAGTCAATTTATGCATAAAGCTGCCTGTTATTTTCAATCATTATTTAGATCTCCTTCTTTTGCATGCTCCTATGCAGCATTTATTGAGGAAATAGTCTAACAAAAGGTGTGTACTCAAGAGGTGGAAGCTCTGGCATTTATTGTTACTAGATCTAAATACACTGCAATACACGAATGCCCTCTACCGGTATCCACACAATGACGAACAATCCGGGTAACGACTATAGTGTGCTAGCAAGTCCTGAAACTCTTTTCGAACGTCGCACAATTTTCTCTCGGAGGGTGGCTAGGGTTTCGTCTCTGTTGGCCCTGAGTTTTTTTATTTAATTAAGCATGATTAGATGATTTGGTAGTATTAATAAGGTTTAATGGCATTAATGACTAGACTAATGTGTTAGAAGTAGTAAGGGCTCATTAAAGGTAATATGGGCTTGTCACTTAAACACTTAAGAGCTTGGGCTTTTCATTTAAGGCATGTTGGACTTTTGGGCTTTAAAATGGCATAAAAAGGAGGCAAATAAGGTTGTCTTACATAAGAAGAAGGCAAGAAACGAAAATAGAGAGGGAGTGGGGAGAGAAGTGTCGTGAGAGGGAGAAAGAAAGAGGAAAGAAGTGTTTAAGGAGGATTTTGGAGTAAGTTCAAAGAGGAAAAAGGTGGAGGAAGGTTCAAGCTATCATTTAAACCAAGAAACCCCTTTGTTGGGTAAAGATTCAAGGTAAGTTACATTTTCAAGATCTAGCTTT
>JAOSBM010000006.1:27574864-27596078 GCA_027568955.1 Erythroxylum tenue
GGTCTTTACGTGTGCATGGGAAGTTATCACCTTCTAATGGGCCGTTGATTTCTGGGCCTAGGATTGGGCCTTATATGACCGACCCAACCAATTATTATTATTATTATTTTGTATTTATTATAATTCAAAATTATTATTATTATTATTATCTGTTCTGTCCACTACAACCAAACACATTCTGTCATTGAGACGGAGACAGTTATTTCTGTTCTGTCCACCACAACCAAACACTTCACTGTCTCCAATTTTTGTTCCGTTCTGTCTCCAAATTTTTGTTCCGTTCTGTCTCTAACCATCGGAGACAACAACCATACGCAACGGACAGGCTTGGGATAAAGTTTAGGGCTGGTTCTGTTAAATTTTTAAAATTAAAAATCCAATGTCGTGCAATCAATGCAATCTCTTATTTTATAAAGAGATTTGAAGCGTCAAGATTAGTATTTTATTATTAAACTATAATTTTGTTGAAATTAAAATTGATTGTAGGTCCTAAAGTCTTCTCACGATTTCTCTACTAAATTTTCATAGTCTGGGGCAGATGGTCAATGTCCATTTGATGGGAATTATATAATAATCACACTCCACGCTTGTCAAACTTTACGTAATATAGATCAATGGACGAGCAGCCACCATTGAAGACTCTTGGTGGGTGTGAGTACTATAGTTATGACTACAAGTAATATAAGACTTTTTAGACGAGTTCAAGTCCCCAGACAAGTAGTTAATTAAATCCAAGGCACTCCTCAGCTGCCCTTTTTGGACTGCTAAGCCCATTTTCCCAATAAAAATATAGTCGCCTATGCCCATTTTTTCTCAGGATATACCATTTGTTTAACAAATCAGTCCAAATTGAGCAAGAAAAAGGATCTTCATAATACCTCAGCCACGGTTGTTGAAGTCAAAGATAGTACTCACTTACTGTATTTAGACAATGACTTTTGACAATCTAGGAACACATGTGACATCATTTGCATATGAAACACACTTTGTTTTGTCCCTTTATTTCTCCGGACCATCCCTGTTCAGCGAACTTGTTAACATCTTTCCATGGTCATGACGTCCTTTGAGTTGCCATCTTTAATGATACTGTACCTTTTAACTGTGATTCCACCGTTCTTGACCAAGAAACCAACTGAAGGAATACCCACAGAAAACAAGGTTGATTGGCTATGGTTCCATCTTAGGAAGATGTTGAATGTAATTTGCAAATCCCAACAAAACCCAAATTCTTGGTTACTATAATTTCTCTGTGATAGTAAGTTTTGCCTTTTTTTTTCTCCTTCTTTAGGTTTATATTCACAACAATATCGTTATGGTTATGGAGTTAGCAGACAATGATGTGTTTGGATTACTGGAAATAATGGGGTAAATATAAAATCTGGATGGTGGGTATCAAAAATCTAAAGATACCCTTGCACAAAAAACTGGCCAAGCATCAAGGGTGATAGGAATAAACCCAAAAACTTGCTCAAAGGATAAACAAAACCATACCTAAACTCTTCACGATAGCATCCATCTATACAACTTTTGTCAAACAATAAAAGAGGCACAGGATGACTGTTTCCGTTTTTATATGCCACGTTATGTTTTTCTCCATCCAACAGATAGAGAAGGACACAAAGTGACACACGAAAACGAGAACAGATGAATTGATCCTGATAAAAGATCCTAAAATATTAAATAATTAATCTTGCTATAATTATTCTCGCTTTTAATTATTGTTAGAATGGACAAAGCAATTTTCTTATAAATATGAAATAATTGAAGTCATTTTTTAAATAAAATTTTTGTTTAGAGTGTAATTTTGTTTACTTATTATGGGCTTCTTTGAATATTTGGAATCAATATTAATAATAACAACAATTCGGTATTAAGTAGACTTATTTTTAATTAATAGAGAGATTATTTATAAATTAGGGTTTTTTTTTTCAAAAATTAAGAAATATCTTGAAACCTGCTTATTAACTTTCCACTAAATTTCAAGCAGTCCAAGTATTAAACTTGGAAGTGTTGACAGTTGACACCAACCAGGGAAGTCCACAAAAATGAGCTGATTAATACCATTCTCGTGCAGTTTGACGTCAAGAATCTCTATCCCCTTTCTCTTCCCCTGCTCTTTACAGTTTACACTCATTACTTGTGTACAAATTATTATTATTATTATCATTACTTTAAGGCAAACCCCACAAATCCCAAGGCTACAAATTTTCGTTTTCTTTCCCCGTTTTTCATAATTTATGGTATGTTTGGATGTGAGTGGAGGAATAGAAGGGAATAGAATAGAATGATTTAAATGACTCAGGTCATTATTTGATAGTCTATTTTGAAACAGGATGAAATGACAATTAATAACTTTGGAAGTCATCATTTGCCATCCAAAATTTAATATTTTGTGACTTCTCAAATTGAAGGTCAGGGATAGAATGACATGAGTTACCTTTTAAACCCTAATTTAATGACAAAAATATCATCAAAAAGTTAATGAAATTATAACCTCAGTATAGCAAATACCTACGCGACTACATGTTATTACGTCCATTGTGTTTCTCCTTCAACTGGCTTCTTCTATTGACGAACGTTTTCCTCCACAGCTACTAGAGTCATCTGTCTTCGTTCCATCATACAAGCATCGACTAATTAATGAACTTAATTGTGTATGGTATGTCTAACGAAGAGTACAGTGCGATGAGAATTAATGAAAAAGAACAAGAAAGTTGGTTGCTTATATAAGAAAATGACAAAACTATATTCTGGGTATTCTATAATTTAAAATACTTTGGGATTACTAAAATAGTTTCACGATAACTATGCATATTTTATTATAAGGGTAGTTTTGAAAAAAAAAATTAATACCATTTCATTCTATTCATTTTTATATCACTTTAAAACAACGTTCAAAGGAACCGCTCTTATTTTACGTTATTGTACTATATAATGCTAAGTGCTTGCTCACTTAGCCATGTCCGCGTTTCCCTCAGACAGACTCAGAGGCCACACATAGCAATCCAACTTCAATCTTTAGCGCTTACCCTTTTCCCTGCAAATTTTGGTTAGATATGGCACTTAACTTGTTGTCTCCGCCTGAACTCAAATCCATCTCTTTCTTGGATTCTACCAAGTCCAACTACAAACACCTCAAGCGTCCAGGTTTTTTCTCTTTTCACCTTGAGTTTTCTTGGTATTTCTGTTTGGTTTGGTGGGGGATATAGGAAGGGAACTTTAATTGAGACGGAGAAAGGTTCGTAGACTGTACGTTAGTTGCTCACTTTCCCCTTTTCGTTCAGGAGACTGATTTCTAAAGACTACCCTTTTGTTTCTTTTGTGTGAAAAAAGCTGCTTTTAAAGAAATTGGAGCGAGAAAAAGATAACGTTTGGAACTTTTCATGATTGAATTGTTTATAGCCATTGAAATTTGCTATTTTACCTTGAAATTCTTTACTTTCTATTGGGATTGTTAAGGATTGCTGTTTCGGATGAATGATTCAAAGTTGCATTCCATGTTGTGGTGAGACACGGTTAAATCGTTCGAGTAAGCATGCATTATCATTGTCAGAGGATAAGTTGAGAACTTTTGGCAGTTGTAATTTGTGGATAATCACAGGTAGGTTCAGCGTGAAGAGGAAGGAAAGTGGAACAACATTTGCGAAAGTGGTGCTGAGTTTAGCTCAGCCTCCTCCTCCAGCATGGCCAGGGAGCGCTCTTCCAGAACCCGGTCGCAAGACTTGGGATGGTCAGAAACCTATTTCAATCGTCGGATCCACTGGTTCTATTGGAACTCAGGTTGGCCTCCCATATCGAGGACAAGACACGGATGATCGGATCTTTAAAAAATGTTTGTTACATAGAACCATGCATAAAGCCCATGGAAGGAGTATCATCCTTGTTATACGTTCAAAATATGCTCTTTGAAAAGAATTTTTAACGAGGCAGGAGGGAAGTGTGGGTCAAAGAGCATGCCTGAAAACATGGATAAGTTATTCAATTCATGAAATCAAATAACCCTTAAGGTCATCATAATAGAAACACAAGATCATCAGTGCTCATCCGTTTCCTACTACTGTTACATGGGATCACTGCTTAATCTTAAAAAGAAATATATCTATTACGCAGACCTTGGACATAGTGGCTGAGAATCCAGACAAATTCAGGATCGTGGCCCTTGCAGCTGGTTCAAATGTGACTCTTCTTGCTGATCAGGTAATCAGCCGGTTCCATAACTAAATAAAAGTTGCTGTATTTGTTTTTTGGCAAAATCTATGCTTGCAAATAGTGTGATCCTGTCTTTATTTGACTATTAAACTCAAAGTGCTATGTGGTCAAAGTAAAAGTGCTGGTGGAATCTGGGTAAAACCAAATTAAGCTCAAGTCTCAGTTGCTCAATAACGTAGGTTTTGCATCATGCAGGTCAAGACTTTCAAACCTCAGCTTGTTGCCGTTAGGAACGAGTCATTAGTTGATGAACTCAAAGAAGCTTTGGGTGACCTTGAAGAAAAGCCTGAGATTATTCCTGGGGAGCAAGGAATTATTGAGGTAGACTACCAACTAATTTCCTGATATTTTAATGAATCTTTTCAAACTTTAATTTTGTGCAATTTATTTTTAGGTTGCCCGCCATCCAGAGGCTGCCAGTGTAGTCACAGGCATAGTTGGTTGTGCAGGCTTAAAGGTAAGTAAAGATATTCTTTTAATCATCTTTTTACATTTCCTCTTCTACTATAGGATCCTCATCACATTTTAGCTTTGTTGGATAGCATCAAGTGAGAGGGATAGTGTATTATGACATCCTTGGATTCAGTTACAGTCAAAAGTGAGTATGAGTGCTTTCAAGCATCCACGTAAGTTCCATTCTACATCTTTTTTCAGCCAACAGTCGCAGCAATAGAAGCAGGAAAAGACATAGCCTTGGCAAATAAAGAGACATTAATAGCTGGAGGTCCTTTTGTCCTTCCTCTTGCTCACAAGCACAAAGTAAAAATTCTTCCAGCTGACTCAGAACATTCTGCCATATTTCAGGTACAAATTTGTGAACAATGGTATAACTTAAGTATCCTGGCTCTGTTTGTCCACCTAGGGAATGTATGGCACATGTGGGCCTGTGCTCACATTTGTGTCTATTTTAGCTGCTTCTACCTTTTATTTTGGGTTTTACTCATTATTATCATATCTGATCTTTGACAAGTCTCAGTTTGGTCAATTTTACTCCCAAAAGTTATATCATAAAGCCTTTTGCTTTCTGTAGTGTATTCAAGGCCTGCCAGAAGGTGCCCTACGGCGAATTATTTTAACTGCTTCTGGTGGAGCTTTCAGGTGTGAAATCATAATTTAAGTTTGTCAGATGATCTCTGCTGAGGGAACATATGTTTTTGTCCTGAAAATAGGGATTTCTTTATGATAGAGGAGGAAATTGGAGCTATTGATTGTCTAATGGTGATGCATTTAATTGTTGTGCTGCTTGGCTTCAAAACCTTAATCTAGACATACTTGCAGCTCTCTTTGCAGGCTGCTTTCCTCATTCTAAAATGCACAGCAGACTTAAATTGAGATATAAAAACGAAGTTGCATAAAATTTTTTTGACTATTATTTTTTCTAGTTCAGTTATATGCTGTTTATTTTCGTAACATAACTACAAAAGAAGAAAACAGATCTGTCAGTAAAATATTTTCGTCTCTGATTCTGGGTGTGCCATATTTTGAAGTCATGTCAACAGCTGTTTTATTGCAAAGAAGCTGGATATAACTCTTTGGAAATTTCTGTGAAAACAGGGATTTGCCTGTTGAAAAATTGAAAGAAGTTAAAGTAGCTGATGCATTGAAGCATCCAAATTGGAATATGGGGAAAAAGATCACTGTTGACTCTGCTACTCTTTTCAATAAGGTCTGTTTATATTGCAGTCTTATCCATATGGGATAAAAGAACTTGCATGTGAATAAATTTCAATGCCTTACAGTTACTAACAGGTGCAATTTAATTGGTTTGCAACAGGGTTTAGAAGTCATTGAAGCTCATTATTTGTTTGGAGCTGACTATGATAACATTGAGATAGTAATTCATCCACAGTCTATAATACATTCAATGGTTGAAACACAGGTTTGACTCGTGATTCTGACTTGCTGGATGCTGTCAACCTTTCTGTTGGGCTTTCTAGCTTTTTGAAGTTGAAATTATAGACTTGAAAGTGACTATCCTGGAATTCATTCCAACTATGTTTTACTTGTCAGGATTCATCTATTCTTGCACAGTTGGGGTGGCCTGATATGCGCTTGCCAATCCTTTACACAATGTCATGGCCAGACAGAATTTATTGCTCCGAAGTATCTTGGCCTCGTCTTGATCTTTGCAAGTAAGGAGCGGGTTTCCTTTTTTAAACAATGGCTTTACATAGTTTGCTTGTTTCTGACAGAAAAGTGCCATATAATTCTTTTAGTTACCCAAATTTCTAGTTACTTTTGGGAACCTTCAGAAGGGTTTCACTTTGAACATGCTAATGTCCATTACCATTTTAAACTGGGAAAGCCGTTGAGAACATTACAAATAGATGAAATTAGACTAACTCGGGACTGGTTGTAATTATCAAAGTCTTGAGAGTGCTCTTATTCTTGGTGACATTCCTCAAGTTTGATCTTATAAAGTTACGAGGAAAATTATGTCTCTTTTCATCAAACAATTCCTAATCATCTGTTTTGATCATGTATGATTTCTTAAAGTTTCTAAGTTCGTATTGTTGCTCCATTCTCAAGTGATAGAAGTGTTTTTTACTTTTTCTTCTTTTTTTCCCTACATTTACACTAGAAATGTATGCTTTTTCAAAGACTTTCAAATGATATGGATAACTGACACTCTCAGAAGTGATAAAAACTTACATTGCCTGATATGCATGATGTTTTATAATTACAAGGATGTAAAAAGACATAATATGGATTATGTTTGAAGGGCTGATATTAAATGGATGGTGCAGGCTGGGTTCACTAACATTTAAAGCTCCTGACAATGTAAAATACCCTTCTATGGATCTTGCCTATGCTGCTGGACGGGCAGGGGGTACTATGACTGGAGTCCTCAGTGCTGCTAACGAGAAAGCTGTGGAGCTGTTCATCAATGAGAAGTACGTATGCTTTATCTTTATAGCAAATATGCATACTTAGCATACTGATATAGCTCCTAAACATGCACAAGCACTCAGGCTTTGCTTGTGAAGCAGTGTAATTCTTAGCATTGTAGAATATTTTCAGGCTTCATATTTTTGTCCAAAAAGCTGGATAAATCATAATAACAAATCATTGCTGCTCCTTTTCAGGATTGGCTACCTAGATATATTCAAGGTTGTGGAGCTAACATGCAACAAGCACCGGGCAGAATTGGTAACCTCACCATCTCTGGAGGAAATTGTTCATTATGACTTGTGGGCAAGAGATTATGCTGCCAATTTGCAACAATCTTCCGGTCTAAGTCCTGTTTTCGCCTGATGAACATATCAGTCATGACAGAACACTTCCTGCCAGAAAAGATAGATGGCATCGTTCTATAGATTGAACCTTACGAAGGTAGATATCCCTGTTATGTACCTGTTGGTTGATCACGTAAAAACGGTATGTCTAGTACTCTTGAAGGAGCCAAAGTAGGTGATTGATTCATGAAGGGAGCGGGAAGGGAGAAGTTGTAATAAGAGAAGACACAGTGGAAGTTGTAATTCTTTTGAAGCAAAGTATCTGTTTTCTCTTTTTTTGGAACTCCTAAAACTAAAAGATGTCCTTTTATCTTTATCTTGCTTTAATCTTTAAACATTTGATTAATCATTAAAGACTCTGTACAAGTAGGTGCTTAGTGTTCTCAATATCTTGAAGCACAAAAGCCAGAAGGAAGACAATCTCAAGGGGGTAACAGTTCTAGCCAAAATAATAATAATAATAATAATAACATTGGTTCTCTATGGAAATGCAAACCAATTTCCTCTGTAAAAATCTCCATTAGAACTTCGTAGTCTACCCACTCCTACTCTTACATCATTGATTATCATTTGACTTTATGAAGAGGCTTCCATTGGGCACTCTTTTGACTAGTTTTCTTCTTTCAGAAATCAACTCTTGCACTTCTAGGAACCTCTAAAGGATGATTCGAAAGCACAATTCATTTCATTTAAACTAAATAGTCTGTAAGCATTTTACAAAAATCGCCTTACAGAGTGAATATAATTAATCAAAACTCCGTCTGACTTTAAATTAGACAATAACCATGATGATGAAATTTTGATAGAAAAATTTAAAAGTTAAAACTGGATGATTCTAGAAGACAATTTTTCCACACCTGTGCCGAAAAAGAATAGTTATGGCAAGTAAGACGACGACGACAACAATAAAAACGTTCAATATAAATCCTGTTAAAGTGCAAAATCTGGAAAAATTTAATAGTACGCAACATATCTTTAATTAATAGAGAAGCTATTTCTAAATAATCCACATAACGCACTGATTTACTTATAATATAGACTTAAAAGCACCTTTGTAATTAGGACATAAAAGAGAAGATTAATTTAAAGTTGTTCACCGCAAAGAACTCAGAAACTTTTGAGAAGAGGGTAAGCGGTCCTGTATTAAGGATAAGCCATCAACACTATTGGCACATCATTCAACCCCCAAAGTGATCACGTACAAGTATTAAAACATAGAATCTGAAACTTAATATAGAAAACATACCAGAAGGATAGAATTAGAAGAAATGCTGCAAAAGACAGAATTTTTGGGAAAGCCATGAGGATGAAACTTTGTTACAAAATGTCTCCATAATCGACAAATTATTTTTGCACTATTTTTTAAAGAAGAAATTTAGCTCTTTGTATTGAGAGATAACTTTCCAAATTATTTTCTACATGTTACTTGTATTAACATTAAAATCTCTTCTCGGGAGGTTCTTAAGTGACGAGAAAGTCCCTTTAAATTTCAGAATAAAAACACCAGCAGTATTAATGATAAGATGTTATTTGGTTATGTTAATTGAATTTATCTCTTTTATTTTAGATTGATTTTAGTGCTTAATTGGTGAAATTAATATTTGTTTTATTTTAAGAGGTGACAAGTGAAGATTGCATCAAATTGAAGTATTTTTTGTCCAAAATCATGAATGAATTTAAGAAAAAGTTGACGAATTGATGTAGGAGATAAGGCAAAATCACTCTTAATACTAGATTTACTCCAAGAGTTTCAATTCAATTAGGAAGCTTATTTTCATCCATATTATGTAGGGATTTGATTTTGATTAGAAGGGAATCTCTCCAAGATAGAAAGAAGCTAGTTTTTTGGTAGGTAAAAGAGAGAAAAATGTTACATAGACATTTTAGTCCTCTTGATCTTTTTAGCTATTTTTGGTGTTGAAATAATAGCCATGTGTGGCTAAATTCAAATATTCTAATTCAAAGGGAATCAAAACTCTAACTGTAATCTTATGAGATTTTGCTCTAAACCTAGTTTTATTTTAGTTCAAGTATTTCTTATTTTGTGTTCTTTTATTTCATAAATAATGTTAATTATTCTATAGCTATTCATAAATTCAGTGATCTATAAATGTCATGAATGATTGGAACAAGTAGGAAATAAGTTATTTATAAATTTGCATATCTTACTTACGAGAAACAAGAAAACTGAATTAAATTGTTGTAGATATCTCAATTATTTAATTTAAGATTTAGTCTTTTTTCATTAAGTTTATTGCTATTATTTAATTGATATAAATGTTATCATATCCAATTAGCTTATTGTAATTTTTGGTTTAAATGCTAGAAATAAATCAATTAATTTAGGAAAATTTGAGACTTACTATTAGCATCTTAGTAGGTTTCGGACTAATTGCTTGAATAGTGAAAATTATTATTTTTAAATCAATCATCAAACTTACAATTAGATGAGATATTTCTCTTAAATCAAAATTAATTAAAATTGAATTTATCAATTTTTATAATTAGTTGATTTATTTTGATTCTTTGTTAGTTTTAGTTCATTAGTTAATTAATCATAAACCTCCACTTTGTTTTATTAATTGAAATTAAGGAACTAGTTTTAGTTTTCTTAAGACTTGACCTAGTTTCACGACTACTACAAGAAATTTATGAATCAAAATAAAATTTGAGGGTTTTGATAACCCGATAAAAATTTTAGTGTCGTCATCGAGGAACTACTTTAGTTTCTTAGTTTCTTTGCATTATTTTACAATTTATAATAATCTTTTGTCTTGTATAACTCATTCTTTTTAAACATGTGAATGGATTTATATGCAGTGTTTCTTGGCTTTTAGTTATTTAGGAAGGAGGGTCACGACTTGTACTTGCACTAAAGTTAAGTTATTCTTTATTTGGTGTATGGTACATTAAGTGCAAGTCAATTTAGGTGCCTGGTTAGCTACACAGTTTAACATTGTTATCTCTTCTAACAAGAACTTGTGTCTCTAGCTATTAATCTCAATTTTTTTGATATAACTAACACTGATATGCATACAGCCCGTGAGATGGAATCGCCGGATAGGGCTTGTTTGAGCAGGATGAGGTTGCTCGAGAAATAAAAGAGAACATCTCATTTTGTATAGCATTATCCCCCTGACAAGTTCATTATCCAATCAACGAGAGGATTACGATGTTCCACAACCTTCGTGTCTTCCGGCCCCACCAATTTGACATGAGCATCATTTTTTACTAGAGGGGTTAGAACATAAAATTTCTAAACTAGTAAGGAATTTGGATATTATACTCTAATTCATAAGGGTGATATCTCTATGTCCATCAACACTATTGTACATTTCATTTCAGATGCTCATAACTCAGGGGACTCTTCTACCTTGTGATTTGTTTTATGTTGCTTATTTTTGTAGAATGTGAGCATATGTTGCATATATTAGGGACAATGTATGATTTAGATGTGCAGGGAGCGAGAGCATAGACCATGATGAATTTTGTGATTTATACTTGGACTCATGAATACAATGATTCATATGTTGATTATTCCTCTTGGGAACCTAAATATTTTTGTTGTTGTTTAGAAATAATCCCTAAGTTAGGATAAAATTTTAGTTTGAGTTTTAATGAATGAGAGAGATAAACATAATTAGTATTTTTCATTAAATTACTTTATCTCATTAGTTTTGTTAAATAAAAACGGGCAAGACTTGATGCATTTTGACATCTATTTGAGCTTTTGAATCTAAGTGCATTCATCACATTTGTGCTTACATACTTTTCTTTATGGTGTGTGTTATCAAACTTAACTTTTTTATGCTAGAATTTGCTTTTGAATACACTTTGAGACCATATTAATGGTGATTTTATGCATGGAGATGACAGAGGCATTTAGGATAACCATTTTTTACTTGAAAAACCTATTAATTTTTACCCTTAAAAAATCAATTTGAGCCTTGACCCTTCTTTTCTTGTATACTCACCTTGTTATAAGCCACTTTTTCCTTTTTTTTCGTTGACGTGCTTAATAATTTTGAGCCCTTAAATTGAAAGAATTGTATAAAGCTTATTTGCATAGGATTTTGACTATTTTCATAAAAGTAGATCAGTTTATTGAAGTTGCATTGTTTTGATTTTCATGTTTTATAGAATGGGGGACAAGTAAAAAAATTCTTGTTTGATGTTTTGTTAAAAAACAAAAAGTATAAAAAAGAAAATTAGAAAAATGAAGAGGTGATTGAAAAGGATGTTATTCGAATCAAGTGAATTTTATGACTGATTTATGTTAATACTTATGTAGATAAGTTTGGATGGTTCCCTTCAATTTGATTAACTTAAAATTTTATGTCATACTTTACTTAAACCACATTACAACCCCTATTAAGTCCCTTTAAGTTATGCATTGAATTCATTTTTATTAAGTGGTAGATATTAATGAGCAAGCTTATTAAAATAATTCGTTATGTTTTGATTTGAGAGCTTAACGATCCATAAACAATTTGAGTGTATAGGTTGAAATCCATAAGAGGGTGTCAAATCTTATTTCATTTGATTTTAATGGGATTGATAAGATATTATGTTTTCATTCTAAAAAATGTGTCCTATGAGTGATTGTCCTCTTAATTGTTATTTTATCTTAAACCTTTAATGTGTATTAGCTTTTGAGATTTTTTGAATAACATGAAAGAAGATGAAAGGTTATTATGAGGATGACTGATGTAATGAATTAATGTATGCTTGAGGAAAAGCATAAGTCTATTGTGGGAGAATTTGATAAGATGCTACTTGCTTATGTTAACTAGACCTACTCTTTTGTTTTAGATTAAATTTAGTTCTTAATTGGTGAACTTAATATTAGTTTTGTTTTAAGAGGTGACAAGTGGAGATTGCATTAATTGAAACATTATCCGTCAAAATCAAGAATTTTGGAAAAAGTTGACATATTGCTATAGTAAATAATGCCAGATCACGTCTAATGCCAAATTCACCATAAGAATTTCAATTTAATTAGGAAACTTATTTTTATCCTTATTACATAGGGATTTGAATTTTTTTAGAAAGGAATCTCTCCGAGATAGCAAGAAGCTAGTTTTATGGGTAGGAAAAGGAGAGGAAAATGTTACATACACCTTCACCATAATTCTCTTTTCGTTTTTCCTTGTATTCTCTCTTAATCTTTCATCCTTTTATCTATTTTTGGTGTTGAAACAATAGTCATGCATGCCTAAATCTAAATAGTCATAGTTAAAGGGATTTAAAACTTTAGTTGTAACCTTGTAAAATTTTGTTCTAAGCGTAATTTTATTTTAATTCAAATATTTCTTGTTTTGTATTCTTCTTTATGAGTAATTAATATTGATTAGTTTGAAATTTTAATTTAACAATAATTATCCTATAACAACTCATGAATCTAGTAATCTATAATTATCATGAATAATTGGTACGAGTAGCAAATATGTTATTTATGAATTTGCATATTTAACTTAAGAAACAAGAAAATTAAATTAAGTAGTTATAGCTATCTTAATTATTTAATTTAAAGTTTATTATTTCATATTATACTTATTACTACCATTTAATTGATATGAAATGTTAGTCGTACTCAATTAATTTATGATACGATTTGGTTTGACTGTTAGGATTGGGCCAATTAATTTAGAAAACTTTTAAGACTTATTATGATTATCCTAATAGATTTTGAACTAACTGTTTAAATTGTAAAAATTATTTTTTAAATCAATGATCAATCTTACAATTGAATGAGATATTTCTCAGAGTTAATTAAAATTGAATACCTCACTTTTTATATTAAGTTGATTTATTTAAATTTTTTGTTAGTTTTAATTAGTTAGATAATTAATTATAAACTTCCATTTTATTTTGTCAATTAAAATTAAGAAACTAGTTTTAAATTTTATTGAGATATGATCTGATCCTACAATTATTATAAGAAATCAGTGAAAAGATAAGATGATTCATAAACTCATGATATATAATTACTTAACCAAATTTCCTTGGAGATGTTAAAATCTTGCCATTTGTTTACGATATTTTGCATAAACCAACAGTTTTGAGTTTGTTGCTCAATCTTGAAAACAATGGATCCGGTTAAAAAGAAAGTGATGGTCTCAGTTAGAATGCATGCCAAGATTTATGATAGAGAAACGGAAGCAGTGGGTTAACTGCATGCTTGATATTCTTCTCTACCTAATTGGCGTACGAATAACGTAATGTTTTTCTTTTGTGCAAGGCAAAGTAAAAAACAAACAAATCAGAAAAAAGAAGAGGCTACTGACGTTCAAAAAGAACGCCAAATTTATCAGCTAACAAACCAATGCTAACCTCCTGAGGAGGAACTTTCAAAAACTGAAATGAGGTAGATGAACGAATACCCATTTTTGCAAGCCTATCAGCGACTTGATTGTCTTCGCACAGGCAATGAATAAGATTAACATGTCAATCCCAGTGTAACATTACTGAAATATCACCCAACAAGTTAGCATGAGGATGAATCAGAAAATGATCATCTCGGACCAAACGAATCGCTTCTTGAGAATCGGAACAAAGGACGATACGCCTGTGCCCCCGATCCCAAGCCGAGAGGAGACCAAAGAATATTGCCGACAACTCCGCAATCATATTAGTGGCAGTGCCAATACTGTCATAGAAACCCCCCAACTAAGTACCACTCGAATTTCGAAGAACACCGCCAAATCCAACCTCACCTGGATTATCCCGTGAGCTCCCATCAACGTTAACACAGATGGATTGGTTTGATTTGGTATAGGTTTTGGAGTTGGCTGGAAATACAGCAAGGGATAACAAAGATGAACAGGATAATCCCAAGGCATGTGCTTTTGTCTGTGAGGAACGAGAGGAACTTGGGAATCGGAAGCTACTTGCTGGTGTGATCAATGCTCATGGTGGAGTCTTACCCAACATCAATCATGTGCTCCTTCCTAAGAAATCAGAGAAGGCTGGTAGAGTGCCCAAGTCACCATCCAAGGCCACTAAATCCCCTAAGAAAGCTTAGCCTTTCTTGTTATTGATTTCTAGCATTAACTTGGAAAATAGTGTATTCGCATTGTGTACCCGTCCTGTGTATAAACTAGGCCATCTTTGTTCTAACTCTGTGTTTAAACTGCTAAGCGGTCGTTCCTTTTGCCTTTCTACTTGTGTTTGTAGATTTAAAGAAAACTGTCATCTAAATTGTGGGGTTTCTGCCAACTCATTCTTTAGGAACCACATCATTCACATGACATTCTCAACATCAATCATATAGACAGCTCATTTTAAAGATTGAAGAGTATGGTTGGTGTGGACTAATCCTTATGTTTTCATCAATTAATAGTCTTAAGTGGAACCAGCCTCAACAGGACGGATCCTTTGTTCATTTTTCCTGTTCTTACTCTGTCCTATTGAATCTTAGCCATCTATTTATAGACAGAAAGCTACGAAAATCTTCAGTGAAAATTTGTAGAAAAAGTAAATAATAGAGCAAGAAAAGTGCAGCAGCCTAACCCTAACCTAAAACCTACGATGATCCCCTTTTTACCCTAATGCATATGTATATATATATGCGGCAACACCTAAGCCTCCTATTTGATGTGAAGCTCTCCATTATCTTGTCTTGATTTTGTCCAGATTAGATGCACTTCTATTTTCGGTGGGAGACTTCTTGGAAAGATAGCAAGAGGATCTTGGACGTTTGTGTTTTAATTAGAAACAAATTCTGAAATTTCTGCAGATTCCAAATTCCATCCTTAGGCGTGCCCACGCTTAATTTCTAAATTTCGGCCAGATTGAAGACTTCAGATTTCTTTCCTCTTTTGCGCCTTTTTGGTTCTCTTTCGTCCTTAAAGTGTTGAAAACTATCTGTAAACAATTATAAAGCAATTCCATCAATTTCGGATACCATTTTCAACACCTTAACAATCCCTATAAATAGATGGCTAAAATTTAATGGAACAGGGTAAAAATAAGAAAAATGAACAAAAGATATTGGAAGTAACATTTTTGTTATAAAACCTTGTTTTTTTTTTTTCCAATTTTTCCTCACTGATACGTTTGTTTGATTTGACTTTCTGGCTTAGTTATAATTAAAAAATTTATGCAATGCCCACCTTCCAAAACTACTGACATAGCCAACTTAAGGCATCCACTGTCTCATCCAAGTTGAATGAGAAACGAAACCTCCATAATTGGCCAGGGCGGCAGCAAGTCCAACCCCTTAAAAATCCCCTAATGTGGATCTTGGAACCAATCAAACCATATAGAATGTTGACAGCCCCCACTTTAAGTGGGTTACAGTTGGAATAATACTGAAAATTTAGGTAGTGCATAATCAAGAACTAATAGACTACAGCCATAAGACCCTTTCAAATCAGTGTGACCCCAAGATATTATTTATTGTTTGCGTGGCTCCACTCTGTCTGGCTTATATAGCTTACCCTGTCATCAAATCCAACCCGTGCAGAGAAATGGACATGCCACATCTTCTTACATCTTATTCTATGTTTCATTTCTCTTGTGCAATAAAACCCATCAATGGGTCTTTCAGCAATATTGTTATGGTAGCAATACAGACAGCCCTATAGACAATCCTTCAATTATATAATTTAGTCATTTTATTAGTGATGTTATGTGAATTTTTAGATTTAATCTTTTTCATTATTTAATAATTGGGACAACTAAGTTTAAAGCAGAAAAGAAAGGCGTCAGTTCCTCGGACATATGGTGATAAATATACCAAAAATGAAAAGAAAAAGGATCTATGCTCTTGCAAAGTAGGATTGAATTTGATTGTGTGGAGCCGACGGGTTAAGATCCTCTGTACCTAACATCCTCTGTTTCGAAATGAACACCTGTTCCAACCCGCTTGGACAGGGAGGATCTGGAATCTGGCGCCGGAACAAACAAGAGAAGGCCCGGCTGCAGATTCCTATGCAGATATGGTTTGTGTATCCGAGAGATATCTGAATCTAAGGAATGGTACAGTTTTCACTCTTTAGCAGTGTGTGCCCCAAAAAAGAAAGGTTTGTACACTACCCCACACCCAAAGACTAAACCAGACTAGATGCCATTCTACTGCTACATGGTTAGTCGGTTGTTAAATTCTTTCCGACTCTGTTTACGAGTAAAGCCAACTTCAATCATTTATTCATTAGCATTTGCTGCCTACATGTTTGCTGGAATATAATTCATTTGGGTCTGGCAAAGGTACGGATGTTTTACAGGAGAAGAACACAACCATCCAGATAAGTTGACAAATAGGAGCTAGGTAGCTTGTGAGTCTTTGGATATGGATCCTAAGACGAGCATACAAGATGGATCGATCACAATGTAACAAGTGACCTTTTAGTTATAAATCATGTAATTTTGGTTCAATAAATGAAAACAAGTTGCCGATGGTGACAAAATGCTGTCGTTTTCAGATTGGGACAGCACCCACTTCCTTAATGAAAGAAGAGCAAAGCAACAGCTTTTTCACTTTACACATTTTTCAAAGTTTCGTGGAAGCTTTTGCAGTGGGATTGGCATCGACAGCATGACAGTCCAGTATGCTCACCCAAATACCTATGGGAGTCAAATCAGATACGTTCATTGTCTCTGCCTTTGTAATCACTCCTTAATTGTAGTTGCATTGCAAAGTTTTTAAGATTAGTGTCGTTTTAAAAAAATATATATTTATTAAAAAAATTAATAAAATATTTAATATATTTTTATTAATTACATGTTAAAATACTTTGCAAATATAATCTGTGTAATTAAAATGTGAGAGAAATTAAAGGGTAATTTTATAAGTAAAATCATAAATATGCATAAAAAGTCACAAACGACACTTATTTTGAATAATTAAAATTTCTCTAAAATAACACGTATTTTAAATAAGAGGAAGTATTACATGAAATTACACACATAGATATGTAATTCCGTAGTAGTATTTCGATACATTAATATATGACATTCTGTATAATGAATGCATTCTTTTCTGTAACTAGACAAGGAAAATGAATTTGAGAGTAACATTTAGTTACTCAAATGGACTCATCTATAGGAGTTGACATTGACTATGCGTTGCTTAGCTAAGCACACAGGAAACGAAATGTCAGCTTGGATAAGTTCCTGGGTACTTCTTTATTTGTTATCATAATCTGACAATTCATTTATTAAAAGCTTGCTGCAATATTAATAACAGAATCAATGTCCTATAAGATAATATTAATATATTACATATGGAATAACCCCAACATTCTTCAAAACAAAAGATATAGATCTCACCAAATTCATAAGCTTCCTAGTATCTTATTTACATTACATGTAAACTTTAAGTAACTAAACGATTAAACAAACAATAAAATAAAGAAAAGAGGGAAAAAAAAACAAAAACTCAAAACTGAATTAAGATTAGTTGCTGGAGAAAACCAAGTGTGGCCTGTACGGCAGAAACGAGTGTCGTTTAACATTCCCTTTCTCTTTCTGGTTCTCTTTCTTATTGTTATTCCTCGTCAGGAACAAGAAAGCTTCTTTCCCTTCGCTATTGCTTCTAAACACTAAATCTCGAAGCTTCCACCGCTTCGACGAAGACCCCGTCGACATGCTCTTTTTACACCTCTCCGGAGATCGCTCCATCGCCGCCTTCTTCGGCGTCCACACGCAGTAGGAGCCAGCAGGTAGGCCATCGAGATCGTCAGCCTCCGAAGAAGAGCAAGACGACGTCGTCTCACGATCTTCGTCGAACAGTTTCTTCAGTTTTGACCGCTTCGATTTATCCGTTGACGTTTGGTTCGAGTTGGTCGCCGCTTGGGAGTACTTACCTTGCTCTTCTCCGTCTAATAACAAGGCCGTGTTGAACAACGGATACATCGGCCTTATCTGACCGTTGTAAAAGATCTCATCGGCTGAGATCGGAGACCCGCCGGCGTCTCTAGAAACCACCGCAAACGCAAACTCCTCCTCCTCCTCCTCCTCCTTGGACGTTTCCACATGGTCGTTGCATGAAAAAACACGGTATTCGTCAGAATCGCGACGGTCTTCGTCGGCCAACTCGTGAACAACTCTTGCCGCAATGTCGGCGAGGTTCTCGGAAGAGTAGGAATTAAAGCTCGGAGAGTGGATGATGGAGGCACCAGGCGTCATCGAAAAACGTATCGACGTTCAGTCAATGGTTAATTGATTTTCTCGATCGCTTTAAAGAGAGAGCGAAGTGAGTTTTGGATTGAAATGTGATGTTTAGAGATAGAGATATAAAATAGTTAGTGGTTGGTCTTGTAACAGTTACATTGGTCCTATTGTAGTAAATGATTAATGAGATTGGCTTTGTATTTTTGTTTATATTAGACAACAATAAATCTGACTTTTAATCAAATGTGCTTTTTGATTTAATTTCTAAGTTACTTCTACAAAGTCTTCGTCTCACCCTATAGCAATCTTGCCAGGACAAGAAGTTTTGTCAGTCCTCCTCTACTTTTAACACTTTTTTTCTTAACAAACTTCTCCACCGATTCGTTGTACTGTAACTGAAAAACAAAAATATTTGAAAAAAATGATTCCTAATAATTTTTAAAATTCTTTGTAACCCAACAGATCCAATACGGAATACCATCATAAAGAGTTAAGAATGAGGACTACGTGTCTGCACGGATAGTTTGGTTGGCAATCTAGCAGGGTAATTTAGGACAAGGATCAAGATTTGATTCTCGATAACGAGAGCGCATGGCCGCTTTATTCGGTGATCGATCAAGATCAAACCGTGGTTTAACCTCTCACCATCTAATCGGGCCCAGGTGTGAGGGCAGCTGGAGTGGCTAATTCCACCTTTAGGGACAAGGATGAGAACTACGTCTCCACTGAATTATGCTTTATTGGGTTTAAGTTGATGACAAGTAACAACTAGAGTCACCTCCCACAGCGGCGAGGAATAGGGGCTTTACCCTTTCCCTTTACATTGCTCTCCACCGTCACACGTGACGTGTACAGAGCTGATTTATCGTTTCAATAAAAGCAAAGTTAATTACCGACTGTTCATTGTTCATTTCCATGTTAATGGCTTCTCTTGAATTTGCTGGCATAATTAATAATATTATCTATGAACGAGTAGAAAAGTAGGCGAGTTGGGTGATTCCATATACAAAAAGTAGGTGAATAATAACTTATTAACTTGACCAATTCGCGTGACAAATACTTCCTTATCTATTTAATAACGGCTGGAGTTTGATTTTTCACCGAGGAAGATGACCGTCTTCATACAATAGAAAATACCATGTTTACAGCCAAAGTCTAATTATGTTTAAAGATACCAATTTTGGAGTTAGAATTTCAACTTAAACCTAATCGGAAAGGTACTACTTTATAATTACTTGTTATCGAAAATTCAAGTCGTATATATATACAGTCAGGACATTCAAACAGTTACCTAAATACAAATAGAAATAGCAAAAAGCTGTCCAAAAATTTCAAAGTCCACCACTCTCTTCCTTTATAACATTGTTTAAAATACGAAGCAGTCGTTGTTAGGGAGATCAGTTATTTCATAGCATGATGAAGAATATATTTCGTCGTGACCTAAGATGAAGGTAAATTAGTAGGGGATTTTTTTAGCTTAAGTGAGGTTGTAGGTTCGAACCGCTCTTATGAATGTAGCCGTTTAAAATTTAGAGCCAGAGCTTTCTCTCCCACAAGAGACCTATCCAACTTAAGTGGGAATTAATTTAGGTATGGATGGTTTAAAAGTGTCTTCCCATAATTATATATATATATTAGATAGATTCAAACACTTAACTCAATAATACATACCCTTTTGAATAACTAAGATACATATTATAGCTATCTTATCACTTTTGATATCTCTTACTTTGGTACAATTGTACAATATTGCAAACATCTTTTGTCTTTGTTGTCATTAATAACTATTCAGTTTGTTCACAAATCAGCGAACCAAGCGGTTCATAGTATTGCCCGTGCTGCTGATTTTATGCCTGATTTAAAACGAGGGATATACCTACCATCTTTTTGGTATGACACTTTACAGTTTGACACTACTCATATAACTTGACTGCATCATTTCCATTAAAAAAAATGTATATAATACGGCATGGTAGTACTAAGCAGTACGTGTGTGAATCAAATGAAGTAAAAGTAAACAATAGGGTTAATGATGAAGTAAACGGTGTGGGCGGGGCGGTGTTTGGTATGTTGTAGATGTCAACGGCATGATTGGTGGGTACATCTGTCATATTAATTTCGTGTTTTAAGCGTGAGTGATGATGTCATAATAGTTAAATTTCTTGAATATTGAAGCTAATTAGAAATTGATAGGAATTGTGATTTCTTTTCATTTATATATTTTTAACTAATGTTGGGCGGAATGGAATTATGTTTTAACTTTAATACCAAAAAATAAATAAAATTAATATTACTGTTAGAGAAGCAACCTTGATGATATTATTTTACAGGACAGGAGACATATATTATATAGGCATTCGATGAGGAGGAGACTTGCACCTGGCTAAGCGGAGCCGTACCCGCAAAAGGGAGGAGGCGCCTCCCAATGTCCCCAAGCCCACCTATAGTGCCGCGGTGTCCAGTGACGCGGCCATGCCTTCTGAAGGCGGCGACTGGCTGGACGACGATGATATTGACATTGATGATGGGGAAATTCACATTTCTGGGGAGGAGGGCGGCAGCATTACCCTCACTCATACCCTAAAATCCAAACTTGATAATCAATGGGCTAAAGCGGTGGTCATTAAACTTCTGGGACGCAAAATTGGCTACCG